>JARHVA010000314.1:5605000-6099237 GCA_037957365.1 Torreya grandis
CAAACAATGATTTTGAGCATGTTTTTTTTATGACTGCTTAGTGATAGTGTACATACTTCCTTGCATGTGTCCATATTGATGCATTTATGTAAGTTTATTGCCTTTCATAGGTCATGCCAAGTATCATACCTATTTTTATTATTTAAATAAATAATAAACCATTAGTTTTTGTTTTTATCACCTCTTTGTTGATCATCCTAAACCCTTGCAACATTCTCGACCTTCATATTGAAACATTAGTGTGATTGGGACTATTTTGGAGTAACATAATCAGATTATAACTTAGTTTCATAGTGCATTATTAACAAGATAAGGACATCATGTTTGGTGAATCACCTTTAAGTTTTTTTATAGATTTAATCTTCATTTCTCCCTTTTCCATGTCAATCAAATAGTATAGTTATTAGTGTAGGTGTTATACTTGGGAGCTAGCCCAAAATCTAGAGGTTTGATCCCCTTGTAAGGCAACCCATAACCTTGGATCATTCCCATTGCATAGATAAAGTTGAGAGGATTTGAATCACCCTCTTAATGATGAAAATTTGAGATATAAAAACTCTAGCATGTTTAGTGGGACATAAAGACAAAAGGGTTATCAAAGATTGATGTTGGTCTTAGAAAAATTAAAGCTATAGAAGCCTTGTGCAGCATCTGGTGACTCCAAAAAGTTTAATCTCTTGGTATTTGACTAGTGGGCCAAATTTCATGCCAAAGGTGACTACAAGATAAAAATTGAAAGGTATTCTCTTTAAATTTATTGAATTACCTTTATATTCATACAAAAGGAAGATGCTTCCTCATACTCTCCTTATACCAAGTCACCTAGAAGGAATCTCTTTATTCCATAATATCCAAGTCCTCTTAAGGTTGTTATTATGGCTATAAATATAAATTTTTTATTTTAATTATGGATCTCTTTTAAACCTTCAACAATATGATGAGATATCAGTGGATACCCTCAAAAGTGTCCCTTATTTTAGTGGTGAAACTACTCTTACTATTGTTGTCACCAAATCTTGCACCCTACAAGAGGTTGTTCAAGCCTCTTCTAAATTTTGGAAATATGGGAAAATTTATAGGTATGTGGGTGTATGTATATTAGAAATGAGCCTCTAGGTTTAAGGGCTAGCTCCCTAAATATATCATGTAATGTTTGTCACCAAAGTTATTTCTTGCTTATGAGGGAAAAGAGTTATAAAATGCATAAATTGAACCTAGTCTAAAGGAGATGATGCACTAAACATGTCTTCCACATGACCATAATATTTATATGATAATGAAAAATAGTATACATACTAGATTCTAAGATTTAATAGATTCTAACATGATTATTTCAATATAGAGGTGAGATGTGAGTAGCAACATAAGGTAAATGAACCAAAGGGAAGATTACACACTCCAAGGATAATTTTACACTTGAAAATCTTTACACACTAAACTACACTATATATGACATATTAGACTAAGAACCCTTGATTAAACAAGAAAGGATAAGGGAAGGAATGATAGATAATTATCACTTCTCATCACCATACATCACTTGCAAACTTAGAAAATTATTCAAAATTTAGAAACAGACTTGTATTAATGTTTAAAAGTAGAATATAACATCAATCTAGTAGGGATTGACCATACATGGTGTGGTCATTTATAATATCCAAAATTATAGCTAATTATAGCATTTAGGAGAGAGAAGTGGGAAATAAGAAGCCCAAAAAGTACTCTAATTAGTTCAACCCCCCTTAAATCATGGTTATAACTAATTCTAAAATTATGCTTCTTTACATTTTTAAATTGATATGGGATACTCTTAGTGGTTTCACAATTACATTGTTCCTTTTTTGATTTACCTTGATGGTTTCAATGGTAAGATTAGGTTGTTCTGAGTTGGGTCCTAGAATCAATGCAGTTGTAATTCTTGGATTGATCTATTAGGGCTTTGTCTTGATGTGAAACCACTCCATATTCATATACCATGATGTGTATAGTGGAGATAGGAGGTCCCTTTGATTAATTTGGTCTTGGAAATGAAACCATTAGATCTTATATGTATGCCTTAGTGGTATCCATCAAAATTTTATCTCTTATTCCAACTATATCATGTTTAAACTAATCTCCATGCTCATGGGTCTACTATAAATGGAAAACCAATCTAAGGTCATTGGTTTTCATATAGTCCTTATATTTAAAATAACACATAGACCATATAGCACTTTATAGATTCCATTTAGTCTAAAAAGACCCACTTTATCTTTGTAGAAGTTGAGAATTCATTATATATAGATTCTTGTTTAGAAATGGCAAACCAGTCATGAGGAAGAGCCCTACACACAACTTATCAAACCAAAGATCAATATTATCTAAAAAAGTGGTCCCCTTATATTCCTCACACTTTAATTTATTAGTTAAATCACTCCATTTAGTTTTAATGAGATTTAGTGGCATTGAGAAGACACTATAAAACCTTTCTTTCCATGGTTGATAAAGGATTCTCAACCTCCATCAAAAACCCTAGGCTCACCTTTGATCTAATTGGTTTTCAAGATCTAACTCAGCTCATTAACACATTGACCATATCACTCCATTTATTTCAATTATTATGAATCTCTGAGAACCATGAATCCTCTATCATTTGAATTCATCATTACTCCTATCATGCCCACATTTGCCCTTAAGATTCATTGACCCTTTGACCTCTACCCTTTGTTATATCTTAAAGCCTAATCAAATGCTAATTGTCAATCTACTAAGACTCACCATTTTAAATATAATGGTGAGTTAATTATATTAAAATTTATGTCCTCACTCCCATCAAATGATGTTTTTATGACTATCATTGATGGTCACACAACTGTCAAATTTAAGCTCTATAGGATTTGTCTTACTCTATCTTAAAGTTAGCATCCCACTGACCATTAATTGACATCTTGTAGAATGAAATTGACATCCTATAGACCATCAAATTTAAGCACAAATAGATTTTTTATTAAGATTTATTTTGATGTTAGCATGAACATCTTATGTTATAGGTCTATTTTGACCAACTTTATAGATTTATATCTTGAAGCATGAGAATCATGGAAGCACCAAAATTATATGAGATGCTTTTGAGGTTAAAAGGAACAAACCCATTTTATTTACTCATCCTAAGATATTTTTAATTGAATATATTAAATTCATAATTTGACTAGTCCATTTGATTATGCACGACGTCATAGCTCAAAAATGGCTAAGTATGGAAACTTGATGAATTCTATTTGAGGAGACAACTTTGAACATTCATAACACCTATCATACTTTAGTGGAGGAAATAGGATTTATCACATAGCAACTAGAGACCAAGATGAACAAACCCATGTGACCACTTTCCCCTAAAACTTATACACATGCAAGATATGGCCTTGACAAGATGATCACTTGGATTGTTTGAACTTCTTTAAAAATAGTTATGTATGGAAAAATAATGTAATTTGGTTGATAGGCCAAATTTAGATCTCCATAACTTTTAATTAAATTTGGGGGAGGACCTAAAACTTGGTTCATATAAAATTGGCACAAATGTGAATAAACCCATATGACCAATTTTCCTTGACTCATCTACATCTAGGAATGGTGATATTAGCAAAGTGCCTACTCAAAAATTCTACCACTAGACCTAAGATGTCTAAATTAATACAATGAAGACATAGATGAAGCTAGGATTTTCCTAAGTCATTAAAATCACTCTTAACATCCCATAAGGTCTTTAAATCACTATATATATGTTCATCCAATAGAAACCTGATCCATGTTCTAAATGCATTGATCACCATGAAGACCTGCCACTTGCATATATGACTCTAGTTTGGTCCCTTAGACACCAAATGACATAAGGACCAAGATATATTGTGACCAAAAATTTTAATTTCATATTAAATGACATCAAATGAGTTTTACATACCATATAGAATTATAATAATTCCCCAATATAATATTTTTACTATAGGGGGTTGATCCATTTTGGCTTGTGAGAAAAATTGGTCAACATCTTTGGTGATTTTCCAAGGGTGGTATGATTGATATGACATGACCAGTTGCCTAATACTATCCATTAGGATATAGAGTCATAAATACAATAGGTTTTATACATAAAATTCCTTTAATAAAACATGAAACATAGAAAATAATAGAAATAAAACACAACGCAAAACACACTGTGCTTAAAAATCACTTTATTGGGACACAACAAAACAAGAAAAAAATACACACCTAACATAATATTTATAAGACTAACCTCCAGAGGTGAAACATCTGATCATATCTCAACCAAGCTCAAAAATGGTTCCCTTGGCATCTTTATCACTCCATGAAGGTAGCCTAGTATGAGGGGAATGTTTATCACCAATCACTTGCATATGTAGGTGTTTGAGAAGCCTATCACCTTTGAATATTATTAGGTTTTCAAGTGAATTATTTGGTACCTTCATGAATAATATTTTTTTCTCTTTAAGAGCCTTTGTTGGAGATGCAACCCTTTTGATTATTTCCATATTTCATATACATTCCTCATACTAAAGGATAGGAAAGATGACAGTTGCCTCAACCTTTCTATCTCCTTAAAAATGATATACTTGAGGCTTGGGAGTATAAAATTATTATTATTTATGATCCAAACCCTCTGAACATAGATCAATTCCTTATGTATCTCCTTACTTTCCTTTAGGCACAATAATATTTTTTTTGACCTCATTGGGTCCCTCTAGAATTATAGGTTCTTGAATAGCAGATTGATTTCCATCTTCCTTAAAAACATGCCCATTGATTTCGTTATTTATATAACACATAATAACCTACTCATTATTTTCATCAACAAACACATCAAGCATACATTTCTTGGGATAAGAAGGAATATTACCAATCTTGTCAAATTCTTGATATATGGCCTCAAATCTCATCCATAAGTCATCCTCCTCCTCTTCACAAGTGTCACCATATATAGAATATTCATCAATAAAAATAATTATTCCCACTATGGTGATATATTAGGTTCATCAACTTATGGTCATCATACTCATGAATCATGTAGTTTCACTCAACATCATGCAAAATTTTTACACTCACCTCAGCTTCTTGAAATGGTTGCTCATACATAAGGTAAGTCCCAAGGTTAGTCTTATAAAATTATGAAAAAGGATAATTTACATATGCACATACAAAATACTCATCCAAGAATAAATTATAAATTTCTTCAAGTTTATAATCTCCCTAGTCTACATTAGGCTCCTCCTTCTCATGAACAATGCAATTCAAGATAGAACTTGGTTCAATGTAAGGTTCAATATGAAACCTTATAAGAGGATGATTTATAAATATCAACTTGGTCCCATAAATTTTCCTAAAATCCAATAAATACCATTAAACTAAGATATATCCACCTATCTTGGTTGTGAATTCCCTTGATAGGTTGATTATAAAGTGAGTTGGGAGATCAACAACAACTATATATTAGAGCATAAGAAATCTAGGATAATCATGCGAGAAAACCTTAAATTTTTTAATTAGCCCTATGGTATTAGCAGGTGTACCATATATATGGATCACTCCTTTTCTATGAGTTTCATACTTCAGGCCTAGTTTATCATCTATAATTTTGGGCATGACATAAGTAGAGGCTTTGCGATCAACTATGCAATTAGGAACTAATTTATCCCCCACTATGAGAGTGAGGTAAAATTGTGGAGGCTTATAAATCCTATTAGATGGTTCAATAATATTTATAGGATAATTTACAAGGACAACATGGATGCTACTTTGATTTGAATATGAAGGACTATTAGGAATAGTTGACAATTGCTTTTGTAATAATTCATTTTGGCTAGGCATATGAATGATATCCCACAAGGATATATATTCTTTGGAAATTTTCAAGGAATATAATATGTTTAGATCATTATTACTCACCTTTTATTTCATACTTGGATGTAAATAATTTCTTGTAACTTTAATAATATAGGTACATTGAATAGACCCTACCATATTTTGATTTGTTGGAAGTGTAAAAGCCTTTAGAAATGTCACACTTGTAGCTACATCTTGATGTCTTGTAATAGGGTTGGATGAGACTATAGGAATTCTACTTCCACCTCCTAGAGCCTTTCTCTTCACCCTAGTATTGTTTATAATATAGTCTCCTTGATTTAGCACAAAAGTGTCTTCAACCAAAAAATTGGTGATCTCTCCTTGAGGTTGTCAATCCTCATTAGCTTACATCATCACCTCATCTTCATTTAATAGGAGGGGAGTAACTAAACCTTAAACCACTAGAGCTTATTCTCCATTTTTATTTTCATCCATGAATGTGTCTTGCTTCCAATCTTCCCCTTCCACCACATTTCTATGAGCTGGTACCATCTCCTTTGCATTGGTGGTAGAGTTAGGATTATATGAATTAGTAGGCCTATTGGAGTTAGGATTCCATTGACTTCTCCCTCCTCCATATTTCTGACCATACTATTGGTGATGGGGGTAGGAATTTTAATAGGCACCTTGTTATATATTACCTCTTTTATTTTTAGCCTCTATGGATAGGAAATCTACTTTCTAATTAGCATTATTTTCTAATTTCCTAGGAGCCACCTTATTTTTAACATTGACATTAGGAACTTGGGCTACATTTGGAGTACTAGAAAAAGCATGAGATAAAGGAGGCATAAAAAATTTAGTTATAAACCTTCCATCTTGGATGAGATTATTTTTATCTTTGATAGAAATCTCATATGCTTTAAGGAAGGTGGATCCTCTCATAGATTGAATCATAACAACAATTTTAATCATAATGGATCTTAAATAAGTAGGGAACACAAAACTAGCAAGTGGTATCATAGGAGGAGGAAACCTATGCCAAGTCTTCTAAAACCTTTCATTAAAGTCATGTATTATTTCTTTGGGTCCCCTATTTATCATGTTGAGCTGATGTCTGAGAGAAGCATGGTCACTTTCATTTCCAAATTTGGAGGTCAATAACACTCCAAAATCCACCCATATTATGATGCATACCCCTTCTAGAGTCATATACCAATCAATAAACTTTACTTTAAAGGACATGGCAAGGTGTTTGATGGCAATGTTCTCTTGGATAATATTATGAAAGCTATAAAAATTAGAAACATCTCTAATGTGCTCACTAGGTGTGATATGACTCTCACCATTGAATGTGGGCACATATTTTGTGGCATTAAAAGGGATGGCATCATATTCATGAAGTTGGATTGGATTATTAATGTTAAATTCAATGAAAGCATGAGGTATATCCATGTATTCTTCTTCAAGATATTCAAATTCTTCAACATTTTCCTTTTCCTCCTCAGAAAAATCTACTCATTCTTCAAAGGGAATATTAGGTTGTGGATACTGAATGGCAAGAGGGATCTTAGGCTAAATGGGTGGATTAATAGGATTATATGGTCTAGAAGAGGATGACATAGTGAGGACCATGAATTATGAGGGTAATTTTATAACAAAATAATCATATGAAACCATATTTACTTTGAGGAGTCACCAAGTGTTCAGTAACACACCACTTTGTAATTGGTGTTTGTCAAGACCAACATTCACCTTGATAAGTTGCCTTGAAGATAATGGGTCCTACTGTACATGATAGAATTGTTGTCACCAAATCTTTCACCATGGAAGAAGTTTTTTAGGCCTCTTTCATATTTGGGAAAAATGTGAACATTTTTAAGTATGTGGGTGTACCTATATTGGAAATGATCCTCTAGGTTTAAGGGATAACTCCTTAAATATATTGTGCAATGTTTATAACCTAATCTACCACTTACTTATGGGTAAAAAGAGTTAAAAAATGCATAAATTGAACCTAATATAAAGGAGGTGATGCACCAAAAATGTATTCCACATTACCATCATATTTCCACTACAATGAAACAAAGTACACAAAATAGTCTCTAAGCTTTAATAAATTTTAACATGAGTATTTAAATATAGAGGCAAGATGTGAGTAGAAACACAAGGTAAATGAACTAGAGAGAATATTTCACACTCCAAGTAAAATTATACATTTTAAAATATTTAGACACTAAACTACACTATATATGACCTATTATATTAGGAAACCTTTCTCAAACATGAAAGGACAAGGGAAGGAAGGATTGATAATTATCACTTCTCATCACCATACATCACTTGTAGTCTTAGATAATTATTCAAAACATATAAACAAACTTGTATTAATGTTTAAAATCAAAATATAACATCAATCTAATAAGTATTTTCCATACATAGTGTGGTCTTTTAAAATAGACAAAATGATAGCTACTTATAGTATTTGGGAGAAAGAAGTGGGAAATAAGAAGCCCAAAAGGGAATCAAATCAGTTTAACCCTCATTGAACCATGGTTGCAATTTATTATACAAATATGCTCCTTTAAAATTATTGATTGATTTGACCTTATCCTAATGGTTTCACAGTTACATTATTCCTTCATCCATTCTCCCCGATGGTTGAAATAGTACGATCAAGTTGTTTTGATCTGGGTCCTATAATAAATGTAGTTACAATCCTCAAATTGATTTGTTATGGATTTATCTTGATGCTAAACCACTCTAAACTAGTTTTTCATGATGTGTATAGTGGAGATAAGAGGTCCCTTTCATGCAGTTGGTCTTGGAAATGAAACCATTAGAGCCTATGTGTATGCCTTAGTGACATCCATCAAAATGTTAGCTCTTGTTCCAACTATATCATGTTTGAACTAATATCCATTCTCATGGGTCTATTATATATGTAAAACCAATCTAAGGTCATTGGTTTTCCTATAGTTCTTATATGAAAATTGACCTATACACCATATATCACCTTCTATACTCTATTGGGTCCAAAAATACCTACTTTATATTTGTAGGAGTTGGGACTTCATTGTACATGGATCCTTATTTATAAATGGTGAACCAATAATGAGGAAGAGCCCTAAATACTATAGCTTATCAAACTAGAGATCAATATTAGCTCTAAAGGTGGTCACTTTATGTTCCTCATACTTGAATATATCAGTTAGATCTCACCATGGAGTTTGAATGAACTTTAATGTCATAAAAAAGACCCTGTAAAACCTTTCTTTTCATGGTCAAAAAAATATGCTCAACCGTTTTTTAAAACCCTAGGCTCACCTTTGCTCTAGTTGGTTTTTGAGATTTGACTCAGTGCATTAACATATTAACCATCTCTCTCCATCAATTTCAATTAATACAAATGACTAAGAACCATCGATCCTCTTTTAGTTTAACTTTTTCTTGACACCTATCATGCCCAAAATCACCCTTGAGATTTTTTTACCCTTTGACATCCACCCACTGTTAGATTAAAAGCTTGATCAAATTCCAACCATCAATCTATTAGGACCCATTGTTTAAAATCCAATGACTAGTTCATGATCTTAAAATAGATGTCCTCACTCCCATTAAATTATGTTCATGTGACCATCATTAATAGTCATGCAACCATCAAATTTAAGTTCAATAGGATTTGTATTGATCTATCTTAAAGTTGACATCCCATCGACCATCAATTTGTGTCCCACAGAACATAATTGATGCCATGTAGACCATAAAATTTAAGTATAGATAGATTTTTTCCTAAACTTTATTTTGATGTCATCATGACTATCTTATGTTGAATTCAGGTCCAATTTAACCAACTTTGTATATTTATATCTTAAAGCATGAGAATCATGGAGGCACCAAAATTTTAGGAGATGCTTTTGAGGTTAAAAATAACAAACCCATTTTATCCACTAGTCCTAATAATTTTCTAAGTGAAGCTATTAAATGCACAAGTTGGCTGGCCCATTTGATTCTACGTGATGTCTTGGCTCAAAAATGGCTAAGTATGGAAACTTGGTGAATTCTATTTGAGGATCTATCTTTGAACCTACATAACTCTTATCACACTTTAGTAGAGGACCTAGGACTTATCACATAGAAACTAGGGACCAAGATGAACAAACCCATATGACAATTTTCCCCTAAAACTACCATAAATTTGAGATATGTCCTTGCCAAGATGCTTACTTGGATCTATTTGAACTTTTTTTTAAATGGCTATGAATTGGGCTGAGAGGCCAAATTTGGATCTCCATAAATTTTAATGCACTTTTGGAGATGAAATAAAAATTTGTATATGTAAATTTGGCATAAATTTGAAAAAACCCATATGACCATTTTTCCTTGACTCATCCACATGTAGCAATGGTGATGTCAGTAAAGTGCCTACTCAAAATTTCTGCCACTAGACCCAAGATGTCTAGATTAATACAATGAATAACCAAATGAAGTTAGGAGTTTCTTAAGTCATTCTAAGCACTCTTAAAATCCCATAGGGTCTCTAAAACACTATCCATATGCTCATCTAATAGAAACCTAGTCCATGTTCTAATTGCATTGATCACCATGAAGACCTGCCACTTGCATATATGACTTTAGTTTGGTCCCATAGACACCAAATGACACAAGGACCATGTTAGACTATGACCAAAAATTTTAATGGCATATTAAATGACATTAAATGATCTACACATACCCTATAGCATTATAAAAATTCCCCTATAAAGGATTCAGACTATAGGGGGTTGATCCATTTTGGCATGTTGAGAAAAATAGTCAACAACTCCCATTGAGCATATTAAGGAGATGGAAAACTTTTATAACATCCATAACATCACATAAGAGAATGTGTAAATCAGGTTTGTGGAAATCAATTTCAAAGGCAAAGCTTTATATTGGTATAGAACCTTATCACCCATTTCCGTTGACTCATGGGATGAATTGGGAGAGAAATTGAGCAAAAGATTTGAAGATAAGAGTGACCATTTGTCCTTGGCTAAGCAATTGACCACCATAAAAAGAGATACTCAATAATTCATGAAATATTTCAATGATATATTTAAAAATACATGGGATGGGATCCCAATCCTTATTAGACCCTCTCTAAACTATGCATTCCTATACTACCTAAAGGCTTTAAATAATTATGTAGCAATTATGATTCAATTTATAGGTGATAATACTTTACCAAATACTTTTGAGATTTCCTTTATGGATGAAAAAAATCTTATCCAAGATATAATACTTATTCTAAGGCCCTTTATGCCTTTTTTTCCTAACATTCAACCTTCTACTCCAATTCTTACCATAACGGGTCATGAGTTGGCTACCCCTACTCAAGAAAATAAGCCAAATGATGTAGAGAGGATACTTAAGACTCTTTAAAAAAAATTATGGTAATGGAGAGGCAAAAAATTAAGTCTCATAAGCCACCTTAATGTAACAAATCTTATTATCCCTATCAAGCAAATAGGCCACCCTTCCAAGGAAATGTTTAAGGCCAAGGTCATATCACCAATGTTAGACCATCCATAAATTTCAATCAAAATGTAGAATCTAATTCAATAGCCTTAGTACCTACTCAAAATAATCTAATGCAAGATAAATAATGATCATCTTAATGGAATCAATATCATGAATAATCTACCAATTACGATAGAGGGTTAAATCAAGTTAGTGTGGCAGAAGAAAAAGTTTTTCCTTATCTAACATAAGAAGAAGTTTATAATTAGGTTATGGTTTTTGGAGATAAATTTTAGTCAAGTGATACAATTTTAAAATTCCAATAATAGGACTATTTTTAAATAAATCAAATAGGTAACTCAAGTAGGGTGGTTGATAGTTCAATTACAACTAGTACTAGGTCTAAAAGAAGGGTTGTTGAAGAGGTTCAAGAGAGTGGTAAAGTTTCATCTTCAATTCCATCCATTAATTAAATAATAATGGAGTCTAATGTACCTCCAAATTCTCAATAATCTCAAAGAAATTAGAATTGCATGGTTACTTTAATACACCAAAACAAATAGGCTGAAATTGATGTCATGAATCCTAGAGGATAGCCAAATGTTGGTGTTTCTTCTCTTAACATAGTGGATTAAATGAAAAAGCTTCATGTGAGTATGCCTATGTGTGATATTTTACAAGAGGATATATATAATCTCAAATCATCATCAAGAGTAGTAATAAATGGTATTATTTTGTATGCAAATATATCTAAGGCTAGTGATCCACTACAAAGTAAATCAAATAAGCCTCCTCCCTTCTATGTTTTAGTGAGAATTGGTGATTATTTGGTGCATAATTATATGAGAGAAGTGGGACTAATATCTCAGTCATGCCAAATAAAATAGTAGATAAACTAGGCCTCAAATATGAACCCATACTAAAGGTGTGCTACAATTATATGGATCAACCACTAAGATAGTTGGTGTTTTCAAGGGTTTGTATTTAACTCTTCATGATTTTCTTAATTTTTCCATTACTCAAGATGTATTTTTTGTTGACTTGCCACCATATTTTTTCCTTTCATGTCAAATATTGGTGGTTACTTATCATCAGATTGGTCTTATATGGCTTTTAAGATAATATATGACACCAAATTTACTATAATATCATAATCTATCTCAAGGATCCATATTGAGACATACAAACCAAATGTGACTAATTTTAATTATGTTGTCATTGATTAGGAGGATTAGCCTATAGACTAAGAACCAATTATTCCTCTTGAAGATATTTCAGATCCCTTTCTTTATGAATGGGGGCATAAAATCATGAGTTTAATCCATTTTGAGGGATTGAAGAGGCTGGTCTTGGGGTCTATTGCTTACTTGAATAAATTATAGTTCTACTTTAACTTTATAAGGCTAATGATTATAGTGATGGTTTATGTAAGTTATTTTTTGATGGATCAAGAAAAAAGGTTAGAGTAGGTGATGGGATGATGCTTGTTTATCCATCAAATGAGAGGTATTATTTAACCATTAGGATTTAGTTTGATTTTTCTTGTAATGTATCTGAATATGAATCTATCATTCATGGGATTTAATAGGCAAGGAAGAAAGTAATCAAACAAGTTCAAGCCATTAGAGATAGTTAATTAGTTGTGCACTAAGTTAGAGGTAAGAGTGCATCCAAGAATATATTTTTAAAGTCTTACAAGCATAGAGCGTGGGACCTTATTGATTATTTTGACATCAAATCAATCCCAAGGGAATAAAACCAACATGTTGATAGTTTGGTATCAGTTGGCGTACAATTTGACATCCCAAATTATGTCAAGAATCTCAAAACATGGCTGCATATAATGATAGTTTTGAGGCCTATATACCATACAATGATGTGAATTGGAAATTTTTTGAAAGTGAATAAAATATCTTATTTTATCCAACATTAATTTGAGTTCCCTTGAAAAAACTAGGCCAAGTTTCAACACCAATTTAGAGACAATTGTGTAATTGAGGTCTAACAAGCTTCCTAAAGGGTTGGTTACTCTTTAAGGTATATTAAATGAAAGTGATCATATTAGGAGAGATAAATTAAGAATGTCTAAAAAGGAATAACATCATGATAAGGTATATATATTAAATGATAAACTCTTAAATATTGGAAATGTATGTACTCCACAATGGAAGGCTACATTCATTTAGTTATGTAGAGAATTTTCTAATGTCTTTGCTTAGGAGTAAAATGAACTCAAGGGGTTTGATTCCTCAATTGAAAAACACACTATATAAATTTATCCCAATGCTAATCCTATAAGGTAATGATAAAGTTCCATCATTCCTAAAGTAGATATTCTCATGAGGAAAGAACTCTCCAAGTTGATAGAGTCAGGAATTGTCTTTCCTATTAAATACTTTTCATGGGTTACAAATATTATTCTGGTGAGAAAGAAGAATAGTGAAATTAGGTTATGTGTAGATTTTATAGACTTGAATAGGGTATAATTGAAGGATCACTATCCTTTATCTTCAATTGAGTAAATCCTTCAAGTAGTGGCAGGTTCTCAACATTTCTCATTTTTGGATGGCTATTCAGGATACAACCAAGTGTTGGTGAAAGAAGAGGACTAATATAAGATAGCCTTTAATACCAAATGGGGAAAATATTCCTACAAGATAATTCCATTTGGGATATCTAATGTAGGTACCACATTCCAAAGGGCCATGGATATGGATTTCTAAGATTTGATTTATGATATGGTATTAGTATACCTTGATGGCATTACCATTTTCTCCAAGAATGCTAGTGACCACTTGAACCACCTAAATATAATATTTGAAAGGTGTAGGAAATATGGGGTCTCCCTAAACCCTTATATGTGTGTTTTTATTTATATTAAGGTAATTTTATTGGTCATATTATTTCTAAATATGGGATTGTTATAGACTCTGATAGGGTGAGTGTCATACTAGCCTTGTCATTGCCCTAACTTAAGAAAGAATTGAAAATTTTTCTATGGAAGATAAATTTTATTATGAGATTCATACCTATATTTACCAATATTATAAGGCCTATAAAATCCATGTTAAATAAACATCAAGCATTTTTTTGGACTAAGGAAGGGAAGACTAGTTTTGAGTCCATCAATCAAGCTATTGCTCAAGCACCTACACTAATCAATCCTAATTTTTATAAGAACTTTATCTTTTATTATTTTTACAACATTGAAACCATATATTATATGTTAATTTAGTATAATAATTAAATAATTGAATAACCTATAGCATTTTTTAGTCAAAGACTAGAAGGTTATGAATAGAGGTATACCTATATTGAGAAAAAAGTATTGGCAATTATGAGAAGTCTAAATAAATTTAGGCATATGGTGTCTTAAAAAAAATACATGTTATGGTAAATAATCCAATAATAAGATAATTTCTCTTGAATAAAGACCTAAATGAGAAGAGATATGGATGGATAACTAAGGTGATGGAGTATGATGTTGAGATCAAGGCCACTAAGCTAGTAAGAGGAAGAGGGAAATGTAAAAGTATAGCATCAAACCTAAAGAATGAAGAATATATTTTTTTGGAATTTAAATATGGTCATATTAAAATTTAAAATTCATCTACTCCAAGTTATACACAAGAAATGGTGAGGTTCCTTCAAACAGGTGAGTGTCCCTTGGGTCTAGATCAAACAAGAAGAAGATACTTCATATTGAAATAAATACCTTATGTCCTTGTGGATGGGGTTATTTGTAGTAAATAAATCAATTTAATTATCATAATATGTGTGGAAATAGACTAGGTTTATAATATTATACAACATTTCCATGATGGACTACCTTTAGGTCATTTTGTACACAAAACCGCAACTATAAAAATAATGAGGATTGGTTACTATTGGCCTAGCCTATGTAAGGATACATATGCTTGGGTTATAAGGCATCAAAAGTGTGAATTTTTTTAGTAAAATAAATACTTTCATCCATTCATCTTCACTTCATTCATGTTTAACAATCATTCATGCAATGGGGACTTGATTTCATTGGGAAGATCAATCCTCCATCTAATACTGGTCATAAATGGATCCTTATAGGTACCGACTATTTCACAAGGTGGGTAGAGGATATGGACCTCAAAGAGGATATGAAACTTTAGTTATTTACTTTTATGAGAGTATAGTGACAAGGTTTTGGGTACCTACAATAATCATTTCTGATAATGCCATGGCTTTCAGTGGTATAAGGACAATAGAATGGGATCTAAAATATGGCATCTACTTGAGTACCTCTTCTCATTACTACCTCAAATTTAATGGGATAACTAAGTCCACTAATAAGAAATTTATTATAATTATAAATAGGACAATATAAGAAAATAAAAGGACTTGGCACACTAGGTTAAGGACATCCATATGGGCTGATAAGATCACTCCAAAGATTGCCATTGGTAACTCACCTTATATGCTTATCTATGGAAGAGAATATAAGCTATCAATTTCACTTGAGCTACCATATCTTGAGTTGGCACATCAAATTTAAAGATTAAATCATGATCCTATGAAGATAAGGTGGGATGAACTAATGGCCTTGGAAGAAATAAGATATCATGTTATTCACATAATGGAGTATCACCAAGCACAAGTGAAAAGGAACTTTGACAAGAGATCCATCTAAATAACATATCAAGAAGGAGATCTTGTCTTAAAGTGGGATGTTGATAGAGATAAACCTAGTAATCATACTAAGTTTGATTCATTATGGAGTGGACCTTATGTTATCATTACTTGTAAGGAACATAATGCCTTTAAACTTGTAAGACTAAATGCATAAGAATTGATTATCCCAATCAATTTGATACACATGAATCCATTATATTTAGGTAATTCTTACAACTTTGTACATAATAGAGTAATTCTTTATGTTCCTTAAGTGCTTCATGCACAAGTTCATGTGTCTTATTTACTTTATATTATTATTTCCTCCAAGTGTCATTTAACACCTATGTGGTGTGGTGTATATTTTGTGTTTATCTAGTTTAGTTGGTCTCAAGGTGGTTTTCAAGTCTTATTTTTTAGTCATAACTCCATGTACTAATGAATCTCTAAGTCACTAGTCTAGATGTATAGTCCAACATGTATTCCTATGAGGTCATCAAAGATGTTAGCTAAATTTTTGCTACCCTAGACTAGGTCCTATTGTATTTAACACACCCCAATCTATATTTTCTCTTTGAAAAATGGGGACCCCATTTTGTTTTTAATAATGAATATCTTTAAGGGAACACTTATGAATTCTTAGGGTTATGATACTTGTGATACTCATACAAAATCAATGTTTTAAAGGTTAAATCATGTTTTGGTATAATTTTTGATGCCCTTGATCAAATTATCATATTAATAAATAGGATAGAAAGAGTGGCTTTAAATGATAGGTATTTAGATTGTATTATTTTTAAGTATTAATTATTCAAAAAATTCCACTTCAAAAACATTCATATCAGAAACATTCATATCAACAAGATTCTCTATGGTAGGTTTCTCATTGATGACTTTATTTTAGGAACTTTCATTTCAAAGATTTTCATTTTAGAGGAATGGTCTTAGTCTTTAGGATATTTTTATCGATAACTTTCATATCAAAGACTTCATAAAGTAAATTTACACTTTAGGAACTTTCATTTTGAAATGATTATATTATAAATATAATCATCAATAAATTTTGTTTTGGAAACATTATCTTTAAGAATAATATTATCAGAGGCTTTTATGTTAGGCATTTACATGTCAAAAACTTTGTATCCAAAGATTTCATTTTTCATCAGAAGGATTCCTTTTGATAGGTTTGGTCTCGACAACTTTGTTTTGGAAACTTTTTTTTCAAAAACTTTGGGAGCAAATATTTCTAAGAGGAATTCTATGCTTTGGATTCTTTTGGCCTAAAATCAAAGCTTGACTTCTATTTATTGGGTTATACAATGGCATATAACAAAGGATGGAAGGTTACACCATGGCACCGTACATGATAAGGCATCCTATGTGGTATGCACACTAGGATAGGGTGGTCAAATTTGAATTAAATGAAGGTGATGAGATCATATACATTAACGAGCAAGGGTGCATGAATAAAAAATCAATGTAGGATATATATTTACATTAAGCCCCCAACTGAGTTCATGTCATTCAATCTTTGAGCTCAAGTACAATTCAACATCAAGTGATCCAAAGAGCCTTAACTAATATCATAGTGATTTTTGACTCAAATAATTCAACTAAGTGGAGAAAAACCATTATTGAAAGCTTAAAACATACCGGTACTCAGTAGAGATACCGTGGCATCATCATCTAAGACCTACAAGGGAGCCCTAGCACCATCTAGGTTCTCAATCAAGGATTCAATAGAATACCTTGATATTGTGTTTGAGCCTACATCATTTGTTGGGAATTATTTGAATTATTCACTATTTTGAGAAGCAATCAAGAATGTGGATTCATTCTCACTTGAGTAAGACATAATAGTTGAAGATAAACAATTAATAAATGACCTACTCTCATTTAAGCACCACTCCTTACACTATACCATTATAAAACTAGAGGTAATACCATGCATCAAATTTTTAAGGGGTCTATTCTTCAAAGGAAAAATAATAGATGGAGGATATATGCATTACATAGACAATGACACTATTATTACATGCATATGTGTATAAGCATTCAATAGGTATTCAAGATTACCTATTACATATGTCACATGTGATTTTCATATTGTAGTCACATGGAAAAAGGACAACCATCTAGAATGAGATATATCAAGATGGTTACTACCTATGCAGAGTTTCATCTTAAAAGAACATGCCAAGATCTATGTCCCTATTACCAATTTTATAATGGTAATCTGCATAGGGATGACACTTCTAAATAGGATCTTCGGTCATGCTAGTATCTACTTCATGCACCTATAATAGGTTCTCTTTATATAAATTTTGAATAACTCAAAATATAACTATACATTGGGGGAAATCATTAGTGCACACCTCT
Source organism: Torreya grandis (assembly GCA_037957365.1). Lineage (NCBI taxonomy): Eukaryota > Viridiplantae > Streptophyta > Pinopsida > Cupressales > Taxaceae > Torreya > Torreya grandis. The sequence continues at coordinate 5,623,364 of JARHVA010000314.1, forward strand.
AATAACAGATTCTATAGAAGGATAATCTACCATTGGGAAGCATTTTCTACATGATGTCCTATCTATTAGATGTAGTCATGGGTACTGTGTATATACATAATAGAGTGCTATGGGAGCCCAATGTCAAAGTCATAAAAAACAATATTTATGACTACTATAGCTTTGTGTATATATATTCATATATAGGAAATATAATATAAATTATTAAGGAACTTTACCCTCAGGTATGGGTGGCTATCCATGATGATCCATTACCAAGAATTTCCCCAAGCATAGCCTAGACATTGGCCAATAACATTAGATACTACTGGATATATCTTGATTATGCATTAATCATGGTGGGAGGTCATAAGGTAGATCCTCTTCAGATTTCAAAGTTCATTTTATACAAGGTATGTGAGCCATTTATTATTCATCAAATTTGGAATAACATTGATAAAGAGATGATAAAAAATAAGGCCACCTTTCATGGGTCTCACATAACCATTGGGCAAATACAGTACACCATTCATAAATAGTTTGGAGAGATTGGAAACACCAAAAAGGCTTACACATTACCCACCCTTCCTCATAGAAACTAGGACCCTCATGGTAAGGTCCAAAAGAAAATTCACACCCTTGGCCTTGACTAGAAGCATGAGCTAATTAATCATGACTTTCTTTTCTTGAATGCCAAAGATGATAATGTTGGCAATATGATTTTCATTGATGTCAAAAGGGAGATTGTTGGCATGAGATTGGAGATAAGAGAATGTTTTATAATTTCATAGTGAAAATTTAGCATGCTTTTATAGAGACCATTTCTAGACCACTTAAAGAACAATTAATATAAGATCTATTATGGGGTTTTCAATAGCATCCTAGATATATGGTCTATAGGTTCAGTTGAGAAGAAATGAACTCAGAATTAAATTGTTTTATCTCTTATAAATTATATGGTTTCTTAATTAAACCCTAAGGGTTTAATCCATGGTGTTCATAGGCATGTTATAGTTTTATTGTAACTAGATATAGACATGAATCAGTTACTTAAGTTATAACTTAAGTCTTCCTCATCATTATGTAATCAACCCCTTCAAATAGCAATTATCAGCTTGAATAATTTTCTAATACTTTATATTTCCTAAGTATTAAACTTAATATTTGTCTTAGATCAATCAATAGTTACCACTTAATCATACTTTAAATATCTAATGAAGGGTATAAAAGTCAATTTGTCAAAGGCATCTATGAGTAAATGCACTTGTGACAAGTGTCACAATCATATAGCTTTCACAGTAAATCTACGAAGTAGTTTAAATTCAAATAGACAAGGACTAATGTGAGGATTCCAAGTGTCCCAATAGATAGAACTGATATCAAAGGTTTAGAAGGCACGTGAGGATGCTAAGTGTCTCAATAGTAGGAATTGATAGTAAAGGTGTAGAAGGCATGCGAAGGTGAACAGGTCACATTCAGGGAGCTTGTCAGAGATAAAGTTTGATCTTGTCAAAAGATATAATGATGAGTGTGTGATTGTGTAATGAATATCTAATAGATTGAGTGGACTTAATAGGATCAATTACTCAATGTTTAATGAGACATATGTGATTTAAAGACTGAGCTAGTTTGATGAGATCAATACAGCATATTCATCTCAAAGACTTAGGAAGTAATGTGATGATATTAAGATCTTGATGTTTAATGATAATCAGAGGTAAAGTTCATAAAAATTTTAAGATCTAATGGCATGTGGGAGTTTATGTCAAAATATCCAATGGATACATTTTAAACTTGGAACATTAAATGACATAAGCGTACAAATATCTAATGGAGCAAGTGAAACTATTAGAACTTGATCTAATGAATGCATTTTAAAGTTGATAAAATTGAATGAGGATCATTAGATCATGGGAAAAAACTTAAGATTAATGGTTAGTATTTAGTAGTTTGTTCATCACAATGGTCAAGCAAAGGAACATGCAAGTAAGCCATAAAATATGACATAGATAATGAAATAGATTTTAGTGATTGATAAAATTTGTGTAATATGGCATGTGCATAAAAACCAAAGCCTAGTATATGATAAAAATAGTAATGAGACCAAGAATCATGGTATTGGATCATGTGTTCAAGACATGGGAAACTTAATGTTCAAGAAATATGAATTAAGTCTAGAATTGACATGATGTGTTATTGTGTGTGTGTGTGTGTGTGTGTGTGTGTGTGTGTGTGTGTGTGTGTGTGTGTGTGTGTGTGTGTGTGTGTGTGTGTGTGTGTGTGTGTGTGTGTGTGTGTGTGTGTGTGTGTGTGTGTGTGTGTGTGTGTGTGTCATCTAGTATACATTAAAAGCTACTATTATTGATAAATAGATTAAAACTAAGAGAGAGAAGTAGAGAGCAAAATATTGATGAAGTGTGTCAAATAGAGAAATATAGAGACACATAGATATAGGGGTAGAGTGGAAGAGAAGAGAGAAATGAAGATTAGAGTTTGAGAAATTACAAAATAGAATGTAAAAAATAATTTAATTGGATTCATTTATGAATCAACATTGTAAACTAAATTTGTAGCTCAATATTTTGGATATCAATATGATTGGTGGGTGCCATTATATAAGATGAATTGGTGCTTAGTTAGGGAGTTGGTAATTCCTTAGAGTAAGTGCACTTAAATAAGGGGATTGGTGTCTCCTTAGGATTGGTTCCCTTAAATGTTGTCATAAATCAGGTTTTGACTATGAGGATAGATTAGAACAATATATTCTAGTAGTTATCCTCACTATGGATTTTCCTATATTGGTTTTTCACATATAAATATGGTGTTGTGTCCATTTTTGTGTGTGTGATCTCTACATATATGTTTTAATCTACTTTAAAAGTATTAAAGGACTAATTTAGTCAATATACGAATTCACCCCCTCCTCTCAGTAGATAATTATTTTCCAATAATTAGTATCATATCCTTGGTTCCTTAAAAGAGATTAATAAGATTAAATAGATCTTGGATGGTGAATACAAATGGCTAGTCAAGAAGGCTCTTACTCAAACAAAGCACCTCTATTTCATGGATCAACTATGCATTTTGGAGCATTAGAATGGAAATATATTTATCTTCATTAGAGTTTGATGTATGGATGTCTGTTGTAAGTATATATATAGATCCTACTACAACTCTTACTTATCAATCTACTAAGAAATAATATGAGAGAAATGCCAAGGCTAAAAATGGTATTCTATGTGGATTGTCTAATTCAGAGTTTGTCAAAGTGATGCAATGTCAAAATGCACAAGATATCTAGAAAAAATTGAAAAAAATTTATGAAGGTGATAACAAGGTAAATTAGGCCAATATACAAACATTCAAAGGCAAGTTTAAAATCCTTAAAATCAATGAAGAAGAGAAAACTGCAGACTACCTCCTCAAAGTAGATGAAATAGTCAATCCAATTAGAGACCTTGGAGAAGAGATGAAAGATCTAGTCATTGTCAAAAATTTCTTAAGATCTCTACCATCAAGGTATGACTCAAAAATATCTATAATATAGGAAGCAATAGATATTTATAAACTCACTATTGATGTGTTGCATAGAACAATCATAGCCTATGAGATGAGAATGGGAGAATTATATACCTTCAAGAGAGAAGATGCATTCAAAGAATTCAAACCAGTAAAGTTAGAAGTACCTACATTTAGATTTGAGGTGACTGATGAAGAAGAAGCCAAATTTTTCATAATATTTAAAAAGAGGGTCTATAAAGTACAAAGGTAATTTTCCCTTTAAATGATTTAACTATGGTAAAGTACGACATTTTGCTACTAAATGCACTTATAATAAAAAAAATATAACTCTAATCAATAAGAGGATATTAAAAATATGAAACTCCACTATTACAAGAAGAATAACTTCTTCAAACATAATAAAAGCTTATACATAAAAGAAGACAATGATTCTTTGCATGATTGTGATAGTAATAATGATGACTAGGACTGCACTTTTATGGCTGAGGAAAAGAAAGTCCTATTCATGACATTAAGATCAAATTCTATGGATTAATAATAATTTGAAGACTAAGATGAATAAGAGGAAGGAGAAGTGGATCTAGAGTGTGAACTCATCTATGCTATAGATGAAATTGACAAGCGAAGAAAAGAAAATTTAAAATAGAATAAGCTTGGATAAAATGAGATTTAAAAGATGTCTAAAATTCTTAATTTTTTTGATTAGATGTTGGTTATCCTAAAGACATAGTTGAAGAGGCCAAAATAATATAAGATGTAGTCAAAATTAAACTACAATCTAAATCTAAATATTCCATGACGTTAGAAGCAAAATTATAGATTTGAGAAAAGAACTTGAGAAAGCTAAAGAACAAATACACAAAGGTATAAATATAAAAGAAGAAAAAGCAATTATTGATTATATGATCAACTCTGAAAATCCTTCAAAAGTGAGATCTGGTCTTAGTTATGAAAAAGGAAAAATTTACATAACTAGTACATCTACAAACTTATATGACAACTTCAAAGCAGAAGGAGAACTAGGAGAAAAGAGAAAGCTTTCAAAAATACAAAGATAGACACAAGCACTACTGATGTGAAGAAATTTGAAGGATAAAAGAATCTTAATAAAGGAAGAAGAGAAATGAGAAAATATTTGTAAACTCAAGGAAAATGTAGAACATAAAGGTAGATGATGTAGATAGTTTTATAAGGGTGAAAGATTTGAAGAAGTCAAATTTAAGAAGATATCTTCATCCTACACAAAAAAAAATTTATGACCAGGTATTCTTCATATTTCTATGATTATTGTTATAAATATAATATATTTGGTCATAAAGCTAGAGATTATAGAGTTGTACCTAAAAGGAGAAAAAAATTGTAAGAAAAAATTCATTTGCACCCTTGTTAGATACAAATGTAATATGCTATAATTGCAATAATTTTTATCAGATATCTAAACAATGTAGAACAAACTTTAGAAGACCAAAAATACAAAGTGAAAATAAAGGCATGCCTCCCAGTGTGAACAAAGGTCCACAAGTCTCTAAAAAGGGGGGAAAACAATCCCAATAAGAAACCAAAGGATGTTTAGAAACTAAAAGATCTATCTATGATTTTTAAAACTAAACTCTATGCCAAGGAGAAAAAATTGTGGATAATAGATAGTGGTTGCTCAAAACATATGAATAGTGACAAGAGCAAGTTCATCAAACTAAGAAAATGTAAGGAAGGATCTATCAATTTGGGAGACAATACTACAATAAATATCTAAGGTAAATGAACCTTGAACATAAATGGAAAGCTATTTACATGTGATATCCTTTATGTTGAAGGATCGAAACATAATCTACTAAGTGTCAACCAAATATGTGATAGTGGATATAAGATCACAATTAATGAAGAAGGTTTTAAAATAAGGAGATCTAGAAGAGTAGTTACTGAAGATAAAATAACTAAAAGAAACACTTATAATCTTAGTGAAGTGAATGGAAATAGTTATCTAATAGGAAATATTGATGAGAGATGGTTATGGCATAGAAGAATGGGTCATGCCAATTTTTATAACCTAGTTATGGTGAGATCAAATAAGTGTGTTAGACACATGTCTAAGATAACCAAACTTGTAGACATTACTTGCAAGGAATGTCAACAAGGCAAGCAGACAAGGGTTAGATTTCAAACAAAGGAGTATGCAACTACAAAGCCTCTATAATTAGTTCATACTAATCTTTGTGGTCCTACTAAGACAAGAGGATATAAAGGAAAGAGATACTTCATGTTATTTGTATATGATTAAAAAATAATAACATGGGTAGCCTTTTCAAAGGATAAGTCTCAGGCATTTGAAAGAGTCAAGATATTTAGGGCCATGGTAGAGAATGAGATTGGTCAAAAAATCAAATTCTTAAGATCTGATAGAGCTAGAGAATTCACCTCAAATGAGTTAATTGAGTAATGTGAGAAGTATGGAATCAAAAGACACTACAGTAAGGACTCCATAGAAAAATGGAGTTGTTGAAATAACAAGATAAGATAGTCAAGGAGATGGCCAAAACAATGTTAAAAGAGGCCAAGTTACTTAATGGATACTAGAGAGAAGCAGTCTACACAAAATTATATATCTTGGACATAGTTTAACTAAGGGTAAACAATGATAAAACTACCTATGAGATATGGTATGGAAAACCTACCTCTATTAATTATTTCAGAGTGTTTGGTAGCAAATGCTACATTAGGAGAAAAGAAGACAAATTGGAAAGCTTTGACTCAAGATGTGATGAAGGAATATTTCATGGTTATTCCACCCAAAGCAAAGCCTACATATGTTACAATAAAAGTCTAAAGAAGATTGTAGAGAGCATTAATTTAAAGTTTGAAGAAGGATTGAAACATGTAGAACCTAACAAAGAAATCTAAAATGAATAATTAGATTATGAAGAGGAAACAACTAATGAAGAGCTTGAGGAAATAAATGAAAAGCCACCTACAAGATTTGTTCAAAAGTATCATCTTATAGAGAAGATCATTGACAATAAGAATGAAGGATTTCAAACAAGGAGAAGAGTAGTAATGAATAAGGAGTAAGTAAGTTTTTCTCTAATGTCTAAAATTGAGCCTAAAAGCTATGTTAAAGTTAACAAGGATGAGGATTGTCTAAAAGCCATGGAAGAATAAATAAGCCAAATTAAAAAGAGCAAAACTTGGGAATTAGTTACATGACCTAAAAATAAGAATGTAATAGGTACAAAGTGGGTCTTTAGAAAAAATATCTATGAGGATGGAACTGTTATAACGAATAAGGCACGATTGGTTTGAAAAGGATATGCACAAATTGAGGGCATATATTTTGACGAAACATTTTCTCCAATTGATATATTGGAAGCCATAATAATGTTTCTATAATTATATATTTATAAGAAGTTCAAAGTCTATCAAATGGATGTTAAGTCTAATTTCTTTCACAGTTAATTTTAAGAGGCCCTGCTTGAAAACCTATTGTAACTTTTTTGTGAATCTAGGAGACTTTGATTCATAGTTGTGGTGAATATTCTATGGGTAATGGAAAATCTATATATTAGATCAAATGGTTAAATTAAATGGCATTAAATATAAACTATAATAAATAATAAATCAAAAACTTCCCAAAACCTAAATATTATTGTATATTTAGATTTATCTTGAAGAGATATGCAATTTTTAAAAAAATCATCATAATTTAAGTCTGTATGCAAAATTTATAGCCTCTAAAATTTGTCATTTAATTGCATCATTACATTATGTCATATGAAGTGGTTTTATGACATGGTCATACTACACAACCATTCGATTTTATCATATGACCTTTTTATATGACCAAACTGTATGACACAACCTAACGACAACTTTTAGAGGCCATAACTTTTGTATATAGACTCAGATTGTGATAATTTTTTAATAATTGAATATAACTTTGAGAGGAATCCAAATATGCAATAATATTTAGGTTTTAGGAATTTTTTAACTTTTAATCTCTATCATTCGACACTATCATTTAACACATCATTTAACACTATTATTCAACACTATTAATTCGACACTATCATTTGATTCCTCTATTTGGTACTATCATTTGGTTCTTCCATTTGACACTATAATTTGATATTATGGTCCTTCAATTTTACTTCTACTTTTTGGCTTATTTGATATCAGGGGTGGTTGTACTATATATATATGGCAAAATAAAGTGTAATACTATATATTATTGTAAAGGGTTGGTCAAACCCTAAAATTATTTATATCCCTAAAATTTTGGTGATCTATTCCCATTTACCAACCCTAAAAAATCACCAAACTAAAATCCAAAAATAAAATATTCATGAATTAATGAATATTCACCATTGAAATTTACCTTAATTTCTTGAATGGGAACCTAGAAGAGAAAGTCTACATAGAATAACCTAAAGGTTTTTAGCTATCGAAATAAGAAGATTATGTATGTAGATTGAAGAAATCTCTATATGGTCTAAAATAGGCACTTAGATCATGGTATGCAAGATTAGACCAGTACCTAAAATAATAAAGATTCAATAAAGGATGGGTAGACAACAATTTGTACTTTAAATCATAAGGTGAGCATTTGTTAATTTTTTTCATATGTTGATGATATCATTTTTTGTGGCAACAACAATAGATTGTGCAAAGACTTTTTTACTCAAATGCAAAATGAGTTTGAGATGTCTATGCTTCGATAAATTTCTTTCTTACTTGGAATACAAATAGCACAAACTGATGAAGGGATATTTATATCTCAAACCAAGTATGATAAGGAAATTCTCAAGAATTTTGGAATGGAAGAAAATAAACTAGTAGGTAATCCCATGATAACTAGTTGCAAGTTTAGCAAAGAGGATGAGTCCTTTGATGCAAATCAGACTATGTATAGATAAATGATAGGTAGCTTGTTATACTTAACTACATTAAGACCTGATATCATGCAAGTAGTGTGCATAGCTATAATATTTCAATCTACTCCCAAAGAATCACATGTCAATGTAGTGAAAACATTCTTTAGATATATCAAGAGCATAATTGACTATGGCCTATGGTATCCTAAAAGTGAAATTTTCACTTTGATATGATATATAGATGTTTATTGGGTAGGAAGTGTGGATGCTATAAAAATCACTTATGATGGTACATTTTTCCTTAAAAATAGACTTATTTCATGGTAGAGAAAAAATCAAGAGCCAATTACTCTTTATACAACAAAAATAGAGTATATGGTAGTAGTGGCATGTTGCACTCAAGTCTTGTGGATGAAGCAAACACTCAAAGACATCAAGGTAGAGTATAAGTCACCTATCTATATTCTTTGTGATAATTCAAGTTTTATTAACATATCAAAGAATCTAGTGATGCATTCTAGAACCAAACACATATCAATCATCACTTCTTAATATTAAAGGATGTAGATCAAGAGGTCACAATGGAGTATGTGCTAACTCAAGATCAAATTTCAAAAATATTCACCAAACCTCTTCTCAAGGAATAATTTGAGTATCTGAGACATAAATTGGGAGTGGTGGCTCCTACATCACATCACTAGATCCTAGTGATAAGGCATGAGTCTATGGGGTATCATAGAAGTATTGTTAATCCTTGGAAGAAGAGAGAAAAATCAACTCAAGTATGCATATTTCTAAAAATTTATAATGAGTTGATGGTTCTAGATTCTTAGACAAACTCCTTTATCTGAGAAAAAGGAGAAAAATTGAAAATGCTCTCTGTAAAAGTTTGAAAGAGTAGAGCATGTGTCCAAGTTGAGTTTAGGCAAATGCTACATTGCCTAAGTGGGAGCAAGTTTGGTATGAATAGTTTTAGCTCAATTTCATTAGAATCCAATGCAAGCAATACTAGAGAAGGAGTAGATTATTATAAGATTAGAGCATTTAGTTCACCATTAATGTCAAAGGGGGAGATTATTGGCAATATGGTTGTCATTAATTTCAAAAGGGAGATTGTTGGCATGAGATTACAGAGAAGAATATGTTTTATACTTACAAAGTGCAAAGTTGTCATGATTTTATAGAGATCATTTTTGGACCACTTGAAGAGCAGTTAATAGAAGATCTGTTATGGGTTTTTTAAGAGCATCCTATGTTACACCCCTAACCTATCACATGTATGAGGATATTATTAGCTGACTTGTGGCTTACTTATCCCTCTTTGAAATTATATTACATTTATCTATGATTTCTTTTGACTAGTAGGTCGGCCTATGGAGTAACCATGGCCTAGATAGACTATATATAGGAGGTAGTGGGTAATCATTTATCATCATATTATGAATTCTGCTCTTATTAAAGCTTGTGGAGGTTGCCCCCTCGAAGTGGCTTATCTACTATCGTATATTTGGATATATTTTAGTCATATTTGGATATAATTCTACTATTATACTTAATTCTTGAAGTAATTTCATTACAAGTGGTATCAGAGCTACGATTTGGGCAATCTTGTGGGTGAAACACTAAATTTTTAAATTTTGTGATACATAAAAAATGGTTGCGAATTTCTATAAAAAATTTTACTGGAGGTGCTAAATAATAAAATTAAGGTTCCCTTAAAATTTCAGCTCATTTTGATCTATTTTACAAAAGTTATCTCTATTTTATGGTTTTCATAAAATTGCTCTATAGTGAGCAATTCAAAGAATTTTTCTAAGTTATTTACATTTTTGGAAAGCCTAGAAAAATTTGGACATGGTATTTTATTTGTATATTTTGATTTGAGGCTGATATAATTCCAAAATCACTTGGTCAAATTTGGGTCAAAAGTGCCAATAAGGGTCGACATCATAAAACCCTTTTATGGCAGGTCCACAAACTCGAGGCCAAGGGAAGGGTGCTGAAACTCTAGGTAAAACTCATAACAAGGAAGAGATGGAGTTAGAAGGGGGAGGTACTAGACCCTTTATACCAGGTTTTTCTGACATAGATCAGAAAGTGAGCAAGCTTGACTATAGTGCGCAAGGCATTTAGAGTGAGGTGCAATACATACAATCTAATATGCAATCCATACAAGATAGTTTGGGAGATATCTTGATGGATTTGAACATTAATCAGTCAAATCATCAAGCTAAATCTATTTCACAAACCCACCTGGGTGGTTCTCCTCACCAATCTACTTCAAATCTAACTCCATGGCCATAGAGGAACCTATTACCAAAGGTGGATATGTGCAAATTTGATGGAAAAGATCCGCTTAATTGGCTCAACCAAATGGAGAGTTCTTTTAACCTACATCAGATTCCAAGTGGACAAAAGGTTACCATGGCATCCTTTTATCTTAAACCTGATCAATTCATTTGGTATCAATGGTTGTGTGCTCAAAATAAAAAAGATGACTCTCAATGTCACCTAGTCAGTTTTTGTAGAGGAGCTACAATTACACTATGGCAATAGTGTGATAGAGAATTACTTTAGCCAACGGGAAAAATTGTGACAAACTAGCTCTGTTAAGGATTATATTCATCATTTTTAGAACCTATCCTTACGTGTGGAGATAATTTCTGAAGTAAACTTGAATGACCTATTTTTGGGTGGACTCAAGGACCACATTCAACATGAGGTACGCATGTTTAATCCACTTAATATTTCTGATTCTATTATCCTAGTGTTGACACAGGAAAGTGCACCCAGTGGTAGGAAAATAGGTTCTTGCCTTCTCCTCGCAACATGAAACTCCTCTCTCGCCTGTGGGACAATGAAGCTAGAGAGGAGAGTCTCTAGATAAGGGCTAGGTCCCTTTGATGTATCATGTTTATTTTAGTAAGTGCATATATATATATATAGGGGGGATGAAAAGGGAGGAAAATACAAGAAAACAAACTAATCTAAGGAGGTGATACACCAAAAATAGGTCAACCTTCACACATCCACATTCAGAATTAGTCAAAAATACAAGACATACACTTCAGGCTTGGCAGAAGGACCAGACTGTAAGAGAAAGATAGGGATGTTTTCATGAAAAAATAAAAATAGAGACTCACCAAGGTGATGTACAATACACACTGTAAGTGACTTCCCCTATTTTATACTTTCAAAAAGAGTTCTTCTCCTGTAAGCTGCAAACTAGCACCTTGTAGATAACTGGTTTGTTGGTGTTGAACCTATGAGAGCATCAAAGATAATGACTAAACACAAATAACACTCAGAACATACATAGAATATTAATCCAAGATGGAGGCAAAACTATATTTTTATTGATTCAAGTGGAAATTTTAGCAGAGCTATGCTTTGTAAAATGGTGGAAGATCCTTACAAAAATGATAAGTATCAAATATATATGAGAAAACAAAGAGAAGCCCATTTGACGTTCCTTCAACAAGTGGTCATCACGTCCCTTCACCAAGTTGCTCAAAAAATTTATGAGCCGTGTGCTTTGTCTGCTCGAAGTCCACATTTTCTAGGTCAGAATGCGATTTATCCACTCATTAAATGTAAAATGGAGAAAACCAGTTACATTACTTAGCTGTTGCATCTTCTCATGATCAATTCAAAGGAACTACTTCACCTGCTAGAGTCACTTCTCAAATTAGCACCACTTGGACTCAATTGCTTACTCATTCCATGCATGTCTTCTTGTCTTTTATCAATTTTGTCTCTATCTGGCTTGTTTGGCCCCCCAGGGGTGAACTTTCAGCAGGTTGCTACATTCTGGGTTCCTTGGCAATATTTTCTCAGTTTGAAACAAAGGCCATTTTATTCTACTAAATTTGATGCTCAACTGGCCATCGAGCTTTGAAAACCAATAGACATTCCATCCTCTTTAAATTGATGGCTTCTTAGGCATCATCGCTTGAGATCCAACAGCTAAACCATTCTATTAAATTTGATGTACACCAGGACATCAACGGGTCCATTGCCATGTCAGTCAGGTTCACGTGGCATCCTCTTGGGCACTTCTCCATCCTTGAATTTTCTTGGCACCTTGACTGTGGTTTCGCTTTGTATTTTTGTGAACAAAAGTCCAAAGAAATTCTCTCACCCAGCTTTTCTTTGACTTGGAAGTGCACCCGAATTCCTTCAGACTTTTTATCTGAAGGAATTCCTTCAGGCAAAAATTTTGAAGGAATTCCTTCGGGCAAAAATTCTGAAGGAATTTAGGGCTTAAACATTTGAGCCTTAAAAAACAAGCTTTGAACTAAGCTTTGCCTAGGTCCTTTTCTTTTGCTATGCCTACCCTTCAAAAGGGCACTTTGACTATTTGACTTCCCTTCAGTCAAGGGTAGTCCTTTGAACCAAACCTATTGAACCAAAATTTGTTTCAACGGTTCAAGGTTCAAAGGAGCGTGCTGATGCACCAAGGCCAAGCCCGATGAACTCATGCATTAAACTTTTCCATTGAACCTAGACCGTTGAACTAAAAATGGTTCAACAGTTCAACTAAGTGCACTAATGAGCCAAGGAAGGCCAGTGAACCAATATTGAACCGAACATGTGAACCTAAGCCGTTGAACCAAGTACGTTGAACCTAGACCATTGAACCAAGAATTTGGTTCAACAGTTCAATGGTATGAAGGTTCAACACATATTGTATTGAGATGTTCGAACCAAACAATGAACTCTTTGAACTTGAACCAAGCCTGTTGAACCAAAAATTTTGGTTCAACAGTTTGGTTCAACCATTATTTAACCAAGATACTGTACTTGAAAATGAACCTTTGAACCAAGAAACTGAACCATTGAACTAGGCCATGAACCAAAAAATGCTAAACTTGAACAATCTAAAATATAACTGGCATGAACAGCAAGGGAGGAAGGGGACTAAAAAATTTTACTTGTGGGTAAAATTTGGTCAACAAATTGGCGACTCCCAAGGGAAGCATGCCTGCTATGCTTAGAGACTAGTTGCCTTGCAATCCATTGGGCACAGAGTCAGATAGTAACTTTGAGAACTAGAAACAACTCTATTATAACCTAGAACCAGTCACGTAGTTCTACCTCTAAGGAAAAGAAAACACACGCCATACTAAGAAAACCACTACTTGTGCAATAGCACTTAAGGAAAAATAGGAAAGAGAAAAACAAGGGAAAATATGTACAAGCAAACCCAAAAATCAGTGGCAACACTTCTGATGTATCCCATTAACTGGGATACATAATTCTTCACCATCCAACCTAGAGAGTTGGAAAGCATTATGCTGCTTGCACTGAGTAATTATGTAAGGAACACTCCATAAGGCATCAAATTTTGCATGTTTTCTATGCTTGGCTCAATCTTCGTCCCACTTTAAGACAATGTCCCCTTCAGTGAAATCTTTTGGCAAATATTTCTTGTCAAAGTTCCTTTTTATTTGTTGTTGGTGACTAGTCATAGAAGCCATAGCCTGATTCCTTACCTCTTGGAGATCCATTAGCTCGCACAACCTGACCTCCATGTTACTTCCTTCTTCTAATTGCAACTGATGTGAGAAGTCCAATGCTGGAAATTTGAGTGAGATGGGAAGCCTAGCTTCCCTTCCATACATGAGCGTATATGGAGAATTTTTGATTGCTCTCTTTGGAGTAATTCGGTCGGCCCATAGAGCTATCTTCAACTTGGCATGCCAAGTCTTCTGATTATCCTCCATGGTCCTCTTTATAATTCTGATAAATTTTTTGTTGGTGGACTCAGCCAACCCATTCCCCTACAGATAATAATTTGATGAAGTGCTAAGATATATGCCATACTTTAGTGCCCATTCACTAGTTTTGGTTCCCAAAAAATCCAAGGCGTTATCTGAGATTATGGTGGCTGGGACCCCAAATCTTGTGACCAGGTCCTCATAGAACTCCAAGACTACGCTTTCATTCACCTCTTTTAGAGAAACAGCTTCCACCCACCTTGTGAAATAGTCCGTGCCAGTCAGAACCCACTTGTGTCCAGCACTAGAAGGAGGATTGACCATTCCTATAAAGTCTAGGCCCCACTACATAAATGGCTATTCCACCTAAATAGGTTGTAGAGGCATGGCAGCCAATCATTGTTTTTCTATCAAAAAGTGCACATTTCTGGCACTTTCTTACCCAGGCATGGGTATCCTTAAAAAGAGTAGGCCAAAAATAGCTAGCTCTCATTATCCTTGCTGCAGTAGCTCTAGGAGCGAAATGACCACCTGCTAGCCCATCATAAAACTCAGCCAGTACCTTATCAACCTGATTGGGGTCAATGCATCTTAGAAGAACCCTAAAGAGATCCTTCCTAAATAATACTTCATCAACTAGAACATAAGGAAGGGACTGGAGTTTAAAATACCTTATTTCAATCTTATCAAGACCTTGTGGACACTCACTCGTGAGAAGGAAATGCCTCATGTCAAGCATCCAATCCTTTATGATAGTTGGTTCTTTTGTAGTGGATGCATCATGGATTAGCAAGCTATTTTCCTTTTTTTGTTTGAAATCTATAGCCAGCTATTCACACAGACCTCTACCCCTCACCATCTTGGTGATTTTAATGTCTACATCATACTCCATCACTTTGGTGATCCATCCCACCCTTTTCTCATTTAAATCTCGATTGGTCAAGAAATCCTTGATGTTAGGATGTGGGACCATAAGGTGAACCCTACTGTTAGACAACATATACTTGAATTTCTTTAGGCTTCGCACTACTACCAAGACTTCCTTTTCTACATATGTGTACTTGACTTCGAAGTCCTCTAACCCTTGGTTGAAGAAGGTGAGTGGTTGCTCGAGGTCATCGCCATTTACTTGGGTAAGCATGGCAGATATCACTTCTTCATTGTTGAATGTATAGAGGTTGAAGTCTTTACTGAAGTCAGGGTTGATTAGAATGGGCGCCTAGGCTAAAGCCTGCTTGATGGCTTCAAATCTATCTTTTCTTTGCATTGTCTACTTGAATTCTTCATCTTTCCTCAGCATAGAGGTCAGAGGCTTAACTATCTCAATGAAATTTGGAATGAATCTCTGAATAAAACTTATCCTGCCAAAGAAACTCTATAGGCCTTTCTTGTGCTTTGGTAAGGACATCTCCAGAATGGAGTGAACTCTCTCAGGTTTAATGGATAAGCCCTCCTTGAACACAATGTGGCGAAGAAGTTTCCCCTCATGAACAACAAACACGCATTTCTTTGGATTAAGAGAGATGCCAAATTCCTTGCACCTCTCAAAAATCTGCTTGAGGTGTTTTATGTGCTAGCTCGCTTCCTTGGAGAATACCATTATATCATCAAGGTATACCAGCATGTTGTTATTTATTAAGCCACCAAAAGCCATGTCCATGGCTCACTGAAAGGTAGCACCAATATTAGATAGCCTGAATGGCATCTTCTTGTAGGCAAACATTCCCCATTTGGTGGTGAAAGCTATTTTGTACTGGTCATAGCCTTGCACTAGAATCTGATTATACCCTGAATAGCCATCCAAGAGGGAGAAATGCTCGCTACCAATTACTTTTTGAAGGATTCGCTCCATGCTCAGGAGGGGATAATGATCTTGTAAGGAGACTTTATTAAGGTCTTTGAATTTGACACACAGCCTGATCTCCCCATTTTTCTTTCTAACAAGAACAAGGTTGGCCAGCCATGAGGAATGTTTGATTGGAAATATAATTCCAGACTCAATTAATTTAGCTAATTCCCTCTGCATGAGGGGCTCAATTGTAGGATTGACAGGTCTTTGATTTTGTGTGACTGGATTGGCACCTTCTTCTAATTCAATGGTGTGCTGGGCAAGCCTTGGGTTGAAGCCCTTCAAGTTGTTTTAATCCCACGCAAACACATTAGCGAATTCTTGACACAGCAGAATGAAAGCTCACCTTTCTTGAAACATGTAGACCTTACCAAGCGCAAGCAGCTTGTCCTTGAAAATTTTGACCCTTTCATAATTCTCCTCTTTGGTCGTGATGCATGCCTTGTCATTTTTCAGTTGGTCATCTCCATTGAAAATGCTTTCAAGTGTGACCAAACCTTTAGGGAGTTTATTATTCTTCAACTGAACAATCTGATTTCCATATTGCTGCTGAAATTTTGCCTGGTTATGTATTATGAACTTAGCTTCTTCCTGTAGGAAGAAAGCTATCTACTGGTCACTTTTGAAAACTTGCCAATTTGCGATGTTGTCTGGGATAGAGGGTTGAACTACCACTTTCAAGTGGCACGAACCATAATCTCAGCTTATTTCCCTTGAAATGTCAAACTAAGCACCAAATGTTGCTAGTATGTCTGCTTGTTTGTTCTACTCCCTAGGAATCGAGGCAATGTTGAAGGCAAGAAAATCTTCCATCAAGTCCCAGACCCTATGCTTGTAAGACTTTAGCAAGGAGTTCTTTGTTAGATTCTGGCCTTTCACCTGATTTACAATCAACTCACTATCTCTCAAGACCTACAACTCCTTAGTCCCTCTTTTTCTTACCCATTCAAGCCCATGGATCAAAGACTCATATTCTAAAACATTACTTGTGCAAGAGAATTGGAAATGAAAAGCTGAAAAGTACCTTTCTTTTGAAGGGGAAACCAACATCGCCCCACCACCAGTGCCTAGCTTACTTTTGGAATCGTCAAAACATAGCTGCCATAGACCAAGGTCATTGTAGCTAGCCTTCATTAAATTGGGCATGAAGGCACTTTCCTTGTGTAAGCAATAGACTCCAAGGTCTATCTCCTCAATAAACTTATAAGGATCATGCTTGAAGTTATCATTTCCCCACTCATCCAAGAGTAAGTCTATGACTCTTTGAAGAGTAGAGGATGGAGATTGGTCTGTCTGGGATTCTTCTAGGTCAGTAATAGTATAATTGACATTCGCTGCCTTGGGCAAATATGGCTCTAGATGATTTTTTTAGAGTGGCTCAAATTTGATTTTTACCTTGGTCCCATACTTGTTATAAAAACTAGGTATGACCAATTCGTTGCTAAATAACCACCTATCGTTGACGTGAAGTCCCTGGACAAGCAAATTGTGAAATATAGAGGAACATCTGCTACCACTATGTCATGGGGGATTGAGAAGGTTGGGCAAGCGTGCAATGTCAAGCTTAAACCCTTAAAAATTCTAACTATTTTTGTAGGCATCCCATCTAGCTGTAGGACTTCTTTGTTCATTTCTTCATACTTCAATCCCATCTTATCAGCAATGCACTTGGGCATCACTGAGGTGCTGGCCCCACTGTCAATTATGCAGTTGTGTACCAAGAAATCCCCTATGACCAAAGATACATAGAAAGAGGGAATCTTTTCTTCTTTATTTACCTGACCTAAAGTGGAAGGCTACCCATTTATCATCATGACATTATCAGCGCTTGCTGGGGCAGGTTGTCGGTTCAGCTCATGCAATTCTTTCTTCAATACATCCTTCTATCTTGGAAGAAACAATGAATCCCATAAAGAGATGTTCATATGTAATTTCTTCATCTGGTCCACTATATTGACTTGGGGACTACCTCCCTTCACATTTTCTTTTGGGCTGATCCCAAGTTGAGCTATAGGCTGAGGGGCTGAAGGTATAGATAGCTGCCTAAAATTTGGGGCCTTTACATTGGAGTGTGATGGAGGAGGTGTTGCTTCCTCCTAAGTGGTAGTCTGGGCTTCTCCCATTGCCCTTCTCTTAAACCTCGTGTTGGCTGCAACACAATTAGCCTGATTATCTGCAGTGCCCCCATGATTGATTACACAAAACTTACCCTCTAGGTGATTCATAAGAGTAGAATTCGGCTGGGCGTGATTGTTACTCGTGTTGGGCTGCATTGAAGGCTCAAAGGCTTGAGATTGAGTGGCTATTTGGTTGTCTACATTTTGAAAATAGTTCATCATCTCATTTGTGTAAACAACCTATTCTTGACCATATCCCATGGTCGAACAGCTAGGCTGCTCTTGTACTAAATTGTTTTGAACAAGCACCATGGCCTAAGATGATGAGGAGGGACCGGTGTTGTAATTTTGAAATGGCCTAGTTGTAGTGAGATGCCCCTGACCTTGATTATAATTCTAAAAGGGGGGTCTAGGGGCTTGACCATAATTTTGGTATCCCTGATTTGGTCTGTTGCCTTGAGCTTGCTACCTTTTAATGGCAACAAGTTCGTTGGACATGTTCTGCAATAGACTCTTAACCTCATGAAGCTCATTTGACAAAACAACAACTAGCTTCTCAATGGTAGGTAGGGGAGCAATTATGGGAGCAATGGTTTGAATTGGGGGCAACAATTCTAGGAAAAGCAACATGTGAGGCCTAGGGGTGATCTTTCCAGCTTGTACCAAGCAATTCTCAGCGATTATGGCAATGTCCTAAGCAGCAAACAATATATGCCCTCTCATAGATTGTATCATTACTATAATTTCATTATTTAATGCTTTTAAATAGTATAAGAAAGCGTAGCTAGGAGTCAGCCTTACCAGGATGGGAATCCTATCCCAAGTCTTTTGAAATTGTGTGTTGAAGTCTTGCATATACTCGTGTGGAGATCTCTTTATGGTCGTCAATTGCTCAACAAGTGAGAGGCCATCACTCTTTTCCCCAAAATTATTTGTCAACTAAGTGCCTGATTCATTCTAAGAATGTATTGAATTTATGGGCAAGGTCCTGTACCAATCAATAGCCTTGCCTTTCAAAGACAATGCTAGCAATCTGATGGTGATGTTTTCTTCTGTGACATTATGGATATTGCAGAGGTTAGAAATATTATTAATATGCTCAATGACTGTAATGGGCCCCACTCCATCAAAAGAAGGCACATTTTTTAGAGATGTTCCTAGAATTATATCATAGCATGGGAGATTCAAGGGGCTCTCACCATGAAAAGCTACAAAAGGTAATGTCATGGCTGGGATCAGCTGTAACTGGGGTTCTACTGCAACTGTGTCTCTTATAACAGGCCTAGGAGGATTGATTGTAGGATAAGGATGGGTCCTCTAAAATCATAGTCTTTTAGCAGAGTTTAAAGGTAACTCAACAAAATCAAAAGGGACCCCTCTTAAAGTAGACCTTGTGGTGACTTTAAGCATAGAAGATTAAGAAACTAGTTTTGAAAATATAAAACTGAAGCTCTTACCAGCGGAGTTGCCAGATGCTAGAAAACTTTAATTGGCTGTATCAGAACCAGCATCAATCCTGAACTTCACTGAGTTATCAAACTGTGTATCCCACCAGGCATGCCAAAATTGTTGACACAGGAAAGTGCACCAAGTGGCAGGAAAATAGGTTCCTACCTTCTCCTCGCAACATGGAAACTCATCTCTCACCTGTGGGATAGTGAAGCTAGAGAGGAGAGTCTCTAGATAAGGTCTAGCTCCCTTTGATGTATCATGTTTGTTTCATCAAGTGCAAATACATATAGGTATATATATAGCTATATAAACTAGGGGGGATGAAAAGGGAGGAAAATATAGGAAAACAAACTACTCTAAGGAGGTGATACACTAAAAATAGGTCGACCTTCACACATCCACATTTAGAATCAGTCAAAACAACAAGACATACACTTCAGGCTTGGCAGAAGGACCAGACTATAAGAGAAAGATAGGGAGGTTCTCATGAAAACACAAAAATAGAGACTCACCAAGGTGCTGTATAATACACACTGTAAGTGACTTCCCCTATTTTATACTTCCAAAAAGAGCTCTTCTCCTATACGCTGCGAATTGGCACCTTGTAGATAACTTGTCTGTTGGTGTTGAACCTGTGAGAGCATCAAAGATAATGACTAAACATAAATAACACTCAGAACATACATAGAATATCAATCAAAGATGGAGGCAAAACTATATTTTTATTGATTCAAGTGGAAAATTTAGCAGAGCTATACTTTGTAAAATGGTGGAAGATCCTTACAAAAATGATAAGTATCAAATATATATGAGAAAACAAAGAGAAGCCCATTTGATGTTCCTTCAACAAGTGGCCATCGTGTCCCTTCAACAAATTGCTCAAAACATTTATGAGCCGTGTGCTTTGTCTGCTCAAAGTCCACATTTTCCAAGTCAAAACATGGTTTGTCCACTCATTAAATGTAAAATAGAGAAAACTGATTACATTACTTATTTGTTACATCTTCTCATGATCAATTCGAAGGAACTATTTCACCTACTGGAGTCACTTCTCAAATTGGTGCCACTTGGACTCAACTGCTTGCTCATTTTGTGTATGTCTTCTTGTCTTTTATCAATTTTGTCTCTATCTAGCTTGTTCAGCCCCCTAGGGTTGAAATTTCAATAGGTTGCTACATTCTGGGTTCCTTGGCAATATTTTCTCAGTTTGAAACAAAGGCCATTTTATTCTACTAAATTTGATATTCAACTGGCTATCAATCTTTGAAAACCAATAGACATTCCATCCTCTTGAAATTGATGGCTTCTCAAGTGTCATTGTTTGAGATCCAACAGCTAAATTGTTCTGCTAAATTTGATGTCCACCAGGATGTCAACGGGTCTATTGCCACATCAGTCAGGTCCATGTGGCATCCTCTCGAGCACTTCTCCATCCTTGAATTTTCTTGGCACCCTAACTATGGCTTCGCTTTGTATTTCCATGGACAAAAGTCTATGGAAATTCTCCCACCTGGATTTGCTTTGACTTAGAAGTGCGCCCAAATTCCTTCAAACTTTTTGTCTAAAGGAATTTAGGGCTTAAACTTTTGAGCATTAAAAACAAGCTTTGAACTGAGCTTTGCCCAGGTCCTTTTCTTTTGCTACACCTATGCTTCAAAAGGGCACTTTGACTGTTTGACTACCCTTTAGCCAAGGGCAGTCCTTTGAACCGAACCTGTTGAACCAAAATTTGGTTCAACGGTTCAACGTTCAAAGGAGCGCACTGATGAACCAAGGCCAATCCCGATGAACTCATGCATTGAAATTTTTTGTTGAACCCAGACTGTTGAACCAAAAATGATTCAACAGTTCAACTAAGCGTGTTGATGAGCCAATGAAGGCTAGTGAACCAATATTGAACCGAACATGTGAACCTAAGCCGTTGAACCAAATACATTGAACCTAGACCATTGAACCAAGAATTTGGTTTAACGGTTCAATGGTATGAAGGTTCAACACATATTGTATTGAGATGTTCGAACCGAACAATGAACTCTTTGAACTTGAACCAAGCCCATTGAACCAAAAATTTTGGTTCAACAGTTTGGTTCAACCATTATTTAACCAAGATACTAAACTCTAAAATGAACCTTTGAACCAAAAAACTGAACCATTGAACCAGGTCATGAACCAAAAAATGTTGAACCTAAACAATCTAAAATATAACTAGCATGAATAGCAAGGGAGGAAGGGGACCAAAGAAATTACCTGTGGGTAAAATTTGGTCAACACCTAGCACGTAGAGTTGAGGAAAAATTCATAGCCAACAAGAAGCAGCCATTCACTCACTTCAAATATCGTAGCATATTGTCACCAACATTTCCTCCACCTACTAGATTGACCCCTCAACAAATTGAAGAGAAGTGTGTAAAAGGATTATGTTTTAGTTGTGATAACAAGTGGAGTAAAGGACATAGATGTGCTGAGAAGAAGTTATTCTACATTGAGGGACCAAATGAAGATGAAGAAGTAGATGATGCCTCTAATGATGATGAGGAAGATATAGAGGAGGTACCTGAAGATTCCCAACCTATAATCTCTTGCCATGCACTTGAAAGTATTATCACTCTGCAAACTCTTAAGGTAGTGGGTTTCCTCAAGAAACATAAGGTGACAGTGTTGATTAATTCAAGGAGCACACATAACTTTATAAACCATAAGTTGGCCACTCGATTGAACTATTTCATCACCCAGCACCAAAATTTTAGGTCATGATTACAGATGGTGGCATAATTAATTGCTTAGGTAAATGCCATAGTATTAATCTTACTATGAGTGGGTACAATCTCGACTCTCCTATGTTTGTTATTCCCATGGGTAACACAAACATTGTTTTGGGAGTCCAATGTGTCACAACCTTAGGTACCATTGAGATGAACTTCCAAGAACTATTCATGTGCTTTCATTCTGAAGGTAAGAAAATCAAACTACATGGATTACATGCAAAATCTCCACAATTGATTAGTTCACATCAAATGACCAAGATTCTAAAAAGGGGGTAGAGGGAATTATTGCATGATTATGCTCCATATATGTTCAACCCATATAGGTATCTACACATCCTGATCTACAAATAATTCTTGAAGACCACTCATCTATTTTTGGGGCCATGCCAAAAGGACTACCACCAAAAAGAGAACATGATCATGCCATTCAAATAATTCCAGGTAGTCAACCACCAAATATCAGACCATATAGATATCCATATGCACAAAAGAGTGAAATTGAAAAGATGGTCCATGAGATGCTAGAGGTAGGGATCATCAAGCATAGCCAAAGTGCATATTCATCACCAGTGGTCATGGTGCGAAAGAAGGATGACACATGGAGGATGTGCCTAGATTATAGGGAACTCATCAAGTACACCATCAAAGATAAGTTTCCTATTCCAGTAATTAATGATTTACTTGATGAGTTTCATGGTACTAATTATTTCACTAAATTGGATCTTCGCTCGGGGTACCATCAAATTAGAATCAAGGATGAAGATGTTCATAGAACTACTTTTAAAACACATGAGGGCCATTATGAATTTTTGGTAATGCCCTTTGGTCTTACAAATGCACCATCTACTTTTCAGAGCTTGATGAACACTATTTTTAGGCCCTTTTTAAGGAAGTTTATGCTAGTTTTCTTTGATTACATATTGATTTATAGTCAGACATGGGAAGCACATTTGCAACATGTGAAACAGGTGTTGATAGTTTTGGAAAAGCACCAACTTTATGCGAAGCCATCTAAATGTGCTTTTGGAGTACATGAGGTAGAGTACCTTGGTCACATTATTTCCCATGAAGGGGTCAAAGTTGATCCCTAAAAGATCAAAGCAATAATGGAATGGTCCATGCCAAAAACTCTCAAAAACCTTCGAGGGTTCTTTGGACTAACAGCTTACTATAGAATATTTGTGAAAGGTTATGGCAGCATATCAGCTCCACTCACTACATTGATAAAGAAGGATGATTTCCATTGGAATTATGATGCCACCAAAGCATTTGAGAAACTAAAAGTAACTATGTGCACCACTCCAGTTTTGGCTACTCTAGAATTCTCACAAACATTTACTGTTGAATGTGATGCTTCTAGGTCTAGATTGGGGGCAGTACTAGTGCAGGAAGGAAGACCCATTGCATTTAAAAGTCATCAATTCAAAGGTAAGAATCTACAAAAACCTATCTATGAGAAAGAAATGATGGTTATTCTTCATGTAGTTAAATAATGGAGGCCTTATCTGATGGGTAGACACTTTAAGGTGAAAATGGATCATGATAGTCTCAAATACTTTTTGGAGCAAAGATTATCATCTGAGGAACAACAAAAATGGGTAACCAAAATGTTGGGCTATGATTTTAAAATCATCTACAAGAAGGGTACAGATAATGTAGTAGCAGATGCACTATCCAGACGAGATGCATCCATAGAAGCATTACTTTGTGAAATGTCCATATTACAAGCAGATTGGGTGGATGAAGCTAGTTTAGAATGGGAGCAAGACAAGGATACACAAGTTCTGATTCAAAATCTCTAGCAAGTTAATTTATCCTTTGACAAATTTTAATGGAAAGGTAATGTCCTATGGTATAAGGGTAAGTTATACTTGTGCAAAAATTTAGAGCTTAAGCATAAGATTCTTGCAGAGTTGCATGCATCTCCAATTGGGGGACACTCAAGGTTCTTGAAAACTTATCATAGAATTAAGAAAGAATTATTTTGGGAAGGACTCAAGGGAGATGTACAAAAGTTTGTGGAAGAATGCTTGATATGCCAACAAAATAAAGGTGAAACAGTTAAGACCCCAGGTTTGTTACAACCGTTAGCAATTCCTAGTCAAAGGTGGGAGGAGGTTTCCATGGAATTCATCACTGGGTTGCCTTGTTCTGAAGGTAAGAATGTTATTTTGGTCATTGTGGATAGGCTTAAAAAATATGCCCATTTTTGTGCTCTCTCACACCCATTTTCAGCAAGTACAGTAGTAGCTATTTTTATGGAAGTAGTTCTCAAATTACATGGAGCCCCAAAAATAATTGTAACTGATCGTGATCCTATTTTCACTAGTAATTTATGGACTGAACTATTTTCTTGTTTGGGTACTCAGCTAGCTCATAGCTCATCTTAACACCCCCAATCTGATGGACAAACTAAAGTGGATAACAAATGTTTAGAGGGGTATCTCCGTTGTTTTGTATCAGATAAACAAGAACATTGGGTTAAATGGCTACCACTTGCAGAATGGTGGTATAACACATCTTTCCATACCTCTTCTAAAATGTCTCCATTTCTAGCACTATATGGTTACCATCCATCTTCCATCACTTCTTCATTAAAGGTGCACACCAAGGTTTGAGATGTGGAAGACCACATTCAACATCAACAAGAGGTTTTGGCTAGTTTGATAGAGAATTTGGCCTTGGCACAAAATAAGATGAAGCAAAAAGTAGATCAACACCATAGTGAGTAAAATTTTAAGGTGGGTGACTGGGTATTTGTCCGTTTGCAGCCTTACAAGTAGATGTCTTTGAAGCAATAGAAAAAGGACAACAAACTTGCTCCTAAGTATTATGGCCCTTATTAGGTTCTAAAAAAAATTGGAACTGTGGCTTACAAGCTTGAGTTACCTCATTCATCTCACATACACCCAGTATTTCATGTTTCTTGTTTGAAGAAGGTCATTGGATAAAAAGTTTTTGCCCAGACAGAGCTCATACAACTAGATGAAGAAGGACGAGTCATTTTGGAACCAAAGAAGATCCTCCAAACACGTACTAAGAGGTTGAGAACCAGAGAGATTAGGGAGTATTTGATCAAGTGGAAAAACCAAAGCAGTGAAGATGTAACTTGGGAAGGTGAAGATTTTCTGTAACAACATCCAGAGTTTTTCAATGTTGAGGACAACGTTGGTTTGAAGGGGAAGGGCATGTTACACCCCTAACCTATCACATGTATGAGGATAGTATTATCTGACTTGTGGCTTACTTATTCCTCTTTGACATTATATTACATTTATTTATGCTTTCTTTTGATTAGTAGGTCAGCCTATGGAGTAACCATGGCCTAGATAGACTATATATAGGAGGTAGTGGGTAATCATTTATCATCATATTGTGAATTCTGCTCTTATTGAAGCTTGTGGAGGTTAACCCCTCTAAGTGGCTTATCTATTATCATATATCTAGATATATTTTAGTCATATTTGGATATAATTCTACTGTTATACTTAATTCTTGAAGTAATTTCATTACATCCTAGATATATGGTCTATAGGTTTAGTTGAGAAGAAATGAGCTTAGAATTGATTTATTTTAGCTCTTAGACATTACAGGGTCTCTTAATTAAACCCTAAGGGTTTAATCCATGGTGTTAATAGGCATGTTATATTTTTATGTTGATTGGATATAGACACAAACCATTTACTTAATTTATAACTTAAGTCTTCCTCATCATTGTGCAATTATCCCTTCCAACCTAACAATTATCAACTTGAGCAATGTTCTAAGATTTTATATTTCATAAGTTCTTGACTTAATATTTGTCCCAATTTTATCAACAGTTAATTCTTAATCATACAATAAAGATCCCAAAAAGGGTATCAAAGTCAATTTGTCAAAGGCACCTATGAGTAAGCATGTTATTGACAAGTGTCACAATCACAAAGCTTGCACAATAAATCTATGGACCAATTTAAAGTCAAATATTCTAGGATTAATGCAAGGATGTCAAGTCTCTCAATGGCAGGATCTGACAGAGAAGGCATGTGAGGGTGCCAAGTGTCAAATTTGAGGAGCTTGTCATAAGATCAAACATTGAGCATGTAATCATGTAATGAAGCTCTAATGGCATGAGTGGACTAAATGGGATAAAGTGCTAAGTGTTTAATGAGATAGAGTTGAGTTAAATATTGAGCTAGTTTGATGATATTGATGGAGTGTATTCATTAAAAAGAATCAGGAAGCAATGAGATGAGATTAATAGATCAATGTTTAATGACAAGAAGGGGTAAATTTCATGCAACTTTGAAGATCTAATAACACATGGGAACACAGATCAAAAGATATAATGGATGCATTTTAAAGTTATAAAATTAAAGCCCAAAAGCTTACAAGGATCTAATGAAGTGCGTGATCATGTTAGAACTTGATCTAATAGACACATTTTAAAATTGAGTAAATTGAAAGAGGATCATTAGATCATGGCACAAAACTTAAGATTAATGGTCAGTATTCAATGAAATATTCATCACAATAGTCAAGTAGAGGAACATGTAGGTAAGCCAGATGAAGTGTGTCAAATAGATAAATATAGAGACATAGAGATAGAGGGGTAGAGTGGAAGAGAAGAGAGAAATAAAGAGCAGAGTTTGAGAAGTTATAGAGTAGACTTATAATAAATGATTAAATTAGATTCATTTATGAATCAACATTATAATCTATATTTGTAGATCCATATTTTAGATATAGATCTAATTGGTGGGTGCCATTAGATAAGATAAGTTTGTTCTCAGTTAGGTAGTTAGTGCTTCCTTAGAGTAGGTGCTCTTAAATTAGGATATTAGTGTCACCTTAAGGCTAGTTCCCTTAAATGTTATAACTAGTGAGTTTCTGAGTGTGAGACTGAATTAGAAAAGTAGATTCTAGTAGCTATTCTCATCATGGTGGGTTTCCATGTATACATATGGTGTTGTGTCCATTTTTATGTGTGTGATATCTACATGTATTTTTTAATCTGCATTAAAATTATTAAAGGAATAATTTATTCAATCTAATAATTCACCCCATATCAGTAGATAGTTGTGCTCTAATAGATAAGGAGGTAAGAGAAAGGGCCACAACTATTGGGATAAGTAAGGACTTATTAAGAGTGATCCAAGTAAAACCATCCTTGAAACTCAGTGAATTAATTTTTATAATACCACCTCTTAGAGGATGGATATCCTTATATTTATAGAGTGGGAGTTGATCATAATAGCCATAAGGAGAGGGGATTGATCCCCAATAAGCTCAAATCTAGCCTCAATACCAACACTAGTTGATAGCTGAGAGACCACTCAGTGGTGATGAAAAATAAGAACAAGAAGAGGAATAACAAGTTAAGGAAGAACATGTGTTTGCCTCAACACAAGAACAAGTGCAAGTGCTCCCATTTCAAACTTAAATAGTCAAACTAATTAAAGTCAAGAAAAAATTAACTGCTAAGTTAACTATAGCAATAGGTACCACAAAAGTATAATTTGGGATTATATGCTTGGATTCCTCCAACAAAGAGGAAACACTTAATAATTTAGCCTCAATGCCAATAAATATTACCTCTTCTCTTCCATCATAGTCCACAAGTTTACAAGTAGGGAGAACAAAAAAGACATATCAAAGGAAGCCTAAGGACAAACCACTGACTCCTCTAACCCAAGAGGTAGACCAGAAGGAGATGTAACATGAAAAAGTTATAAGATTATAGGAACTCAAGGTCAAATCACCTATCACATGTGACTCATCTAGTAAGGTTTCCTTGCTTACAACTCCTTTGATTTTTTCCCCTTTGATGTCTTTGCTAGCAATTTCAATCACCCCTAGCCCTGTGGTCTCCACATCCATCCCCCATTAGATAGTCTCTATAATTTTACTATTTATATACCCATAAATGAATATTCCTACCAAAAATGATCCTATTTCATGTTATAATACTATATCTTTTATCCCCATGTTTTCCTTTCTTTTTGTTTCCCTTTCATTAATTTCCAATCCATCAACATTAGTTCTATCTAACCTTCTATTACTCAATCAATCACTCTATTTACATCCCATTTTACCTAATTGGGTTCATCCTTGCCTTCTTCCACTCCCACCATAGTAACCATAATGGTAAAAACTAAGACAACACCTAAGAGGTAGTCAATCTTTTTGGTTCATCTAATGACACAATATGGTAACATAGACAAGTCAAAGATTATTTGGCTTGTAATGCCCAATCCCCCGACATGCACTGAGAAAAAAATTGAAGAACATTCTCAAGTGAAATAATTACCCTATAATCCCTCAAATATCACTCTTCCATATTATTATAAGGAATTAGGATCATTGGCCTCTATACAGCCCAATCTAAAGATAACAAAATCACTAACAATGAGCTCCCTATTTGGCAAAGCCATTACATCAATGCAGAGGGTGAGGAAAAGGAATATAGAAGATAGATTAGGAAAAAGATTAATCATAGAGGAGAGGGAGTAAGTATACTCCCTTATAAAAGATAGAATAGGAAAAAGGGTCAGTCCTATTATATAGAGGACCTAAATCCATATATGGAGATCCACATATAATCTATCACTGTTATACATCAAGGAATTGAAATGGTCAGGCAAGAGCTCAAAGAAGAGTTGGAGACATTCAGAGAGTAATAATAAGTAATGTATGTTCCTAAAGGAATTGATTAGGATTTATAATATGTTTCCCTCAGATTATATGAAATTATTGATTTCATTCATTCTTTGAGAGTTAGCTTGGTTCCACATGTCAATAAGATAACTTAATTATTTAGAATCCATAAGGAAGATGATAATAAGCTGAAATTCCTAGTGTTGCATACACCCAGTAATAATTTCATACATATATATTTTATGACTCCATTAGAGGCATTTAATTCTCTAAACTTAGTATTGATAAGGACATAAGAGTCCTAAGATTGGGCACTATCTTTAGAGGCATTAGTCAATAAAATTGACAAATAAGAAAAAGAGGATGAATAGGTTTTATCAAGATTGAATTTGGCTATTATTTGAGATAATTGAGGAAGTTTGGTGACTAAATCTAAATTTGACCAAATGATCAAACAAGCCTCTGATAGCTTTAAATAGATCCTACAAGGTCTAAGGCTATATGACATAGAAGCTAAGTTAAGTGTAATGAGGAAGAAGGCCATAAAAGTGGAGGTATTCAATGTCAACTTTAGAGTAACCAAGGAAGATCACAATAAATTAATGGGGGAGAAAATTTGGGTAACTAGACCATCTCTTTTAGATATGATTCTAATCATAACACAACATGTTAAGACCTACAAGTTCTATCAGGATTTAGATGCAAAGAAGAAAGTTGATCAACAAGCTCAACCTACTAGTTCTACTATGCTAACTCTACCAACAATGATAAAAACTACAATGTTGATGTCACCTCAGGCTACTATCCTGATGATGAATATATTTCACATTATTAGAGCATCATCAAGTTCAGTTTCATTTACTACAACATCAACTACTACTAGTTCTATGTTCCTGTAGTAGTTTTGATATAGGTCAAGCAAAAGCTAATTTAGACTGGATAATTTTATTCATTTTTATATATAACTAACATAAACAAATATTATAAGTCTTAGTTATATTTATATATTGTAATTAACTAATTTTTTGAATATCATGCATACATTGCATGGCTAGTTTATTTGTAATACATTGTTATGTAGCTCAAAATTTTATTACAGTATTTTAGATGTAAAAATAACATGTTAATCTTAGAGAATGAGATGACCCCTTCCCTAATATCTATTTATACAAGTTGTAACCCTCTTTCAAAAGGTTGAAGTTTTTGAATGAAATACAAGAAGAAATCAAGGATCTTGATTTTTATGCAACTGAGTTTATTCTATCTTCTTCCCTTTCTATGTTCATGAATTTGAAGTTTCTTAAGTTTGTAATTGATTCAATAATTCTAAAGTGTGTTAATGTTATGGATGAATTTGAATGTTATTTTTATGAATGGTTAATCCTATATGTTCTATATCTATTAAAGTTTGATATGTTTCATTGATTTATATAGTTAGTACAAGTTGAATCATTATTCTAAAGTATGTAGAAGTGTCTCAGTTGATATAGTATTATAGGTGTGAGCAATAGATACCTTAGATAAATTCTTACTCTGAGATATAATATCTTATATAAAGTTATGCAATAACAGCCTTGAAAGGAGCAACCTTTAGTTGGCACCAATAATCACCCTATATCTGATTACCTAGACTCCTAGTCATTTTTGTTTTAAGTGAGTGACAACTGAAAATAGTAAAAAATGGTATTTGAGAGACTTGTCCATTAAAGAGATAGACTGAGAAATTCCTTTTCATAAAACATAGAATCCATATTTCTACCTTTCCCTTCCCTCTTTTTGAATTTTGTTTGATATCTACCCACCATATATTAGCTCTTCACCCATTCAACTCATATAGTGATTTTCCTTTGTAGTAGAAACCACACATCCACCCACAAACTTGGTTGAACAACACACAAGCCCAACCACCTTCCCCTATAAGGAATGTCTTACCTATCAATATTACTATGGCCCAACCTTAGTTAATTAAATACGTTATTGATATCCCTAGGGACTAACATGATCTACCAAAGATTTTAGAAAAATATTTACCTACTTTCTCCCCTTCAAGTGGGAGGATAGTTGAAGATCATATCAAATATTTTAAGGCCACCTTGAGATTAATTAATGTTATCCATGAGGATGTTGCATGTATAATTTTCCAATTTACTCGTCAATATTATTCTTATGATTAGTATTTTAATTTTTAGGAAAATTACATCACCTCATTGAAAGAGTGTCATGGTACCTTCCTTGAATAATTCATATAGGTGACTAATCCAAGTCTATTACATCAACTCTTTACTAACATGAAAAGAGATCCCAAATAATCCATTTGAGCCTTCATTGTAATATTTTATAACATTCTCACATGATTGAATTCCATATATAAGATAGATGAAAATAACATGCTCAAAATATACAAGAATTCCTTGGATCCAATTACTGTCATGTTTTTACAAAGAGTTTTTACTACCACTACCATAGATTTGGCATTCTAATAAACTGTCAATATTTAAAAGTAGATTAATCCATATCTTATCCCACATAATCTAGGAGGTTAATCATTTAATAATGGACTACCATCTTTGAACATAATTCCACATATAAATTAGAATGCTTTTGCATTCAACCAGAATTAGTTGTATACTCTATTGCCCATGACATAGTAGCTAATGAATCAAAACTATGATTTATTGAATAATCATACACAAATAAATAATAAAAATAAAAATCAACATTAAGATTACAGCAATTTAGTAGTCACTAGTTCCAATAAAGCTAAACTGGATTCTATACAGAGAATAGTTCAAAAGTTGAGAAATGATATTTTGAATATGCAAAAGAGGATGGGAAATACCAATACTTAGAATTAAAATCAAAATTCTTCATTTCTAACATACAACAAGCCTTTCAATAGGCCCAATAATAATGCATGCCAACAATAATCCAATAAGCTATCAGAGATTAATATCATAGAAATAACTTTGCCCAACTGGTGTAGGGTCCATAATACATCTCAACATGGAAAGTTGGATTGTATATAATTATTTGGATCCTTTGAAATATTCTAAAGGGAGATGATCAGATAAGATCAAATGATGAATCCTCTAGATTTGCCTCATGAATCTATCCCTAGTGAAGATGATAACATCCCAAAATATAATTATGATGAAGTACAAACATTCTCGTAATTCAAAAAGAACAATTACAAACTGATGAAAAGATAGTTGTTTACTACTTATAATCATCTTATTAATATGGTTATCCCTCCAAATTCCAAGGATATAAATAAACCTCCTCCACCTAAAGGTAATGATAAACATAAATACAAAGAGGAACACAATAAAAGGGGATACAATATTATGGAAGATATGAAGAAAATCAAGGCCAACATTACCCTTTATGAACTAGTGTAGATCAAAGAGTTGAAAAATATCTTATGAAAGTACATCATAAGAAATTTTGTGGTAAAAAAGTCTAAAATATACAAAATGAATGTCATCTATAAAATCAATCTAGAAGTTTCCCTTTCTTTCTGATTATTCAAGCATTTGGCAAGAATATACATAACTATCTAGTAGATTCAAGAGCTTCAATAACTGTGATGCCAAATTTCATTTGTCAAAAGCTTGGTTTAACACCAAAACCATTTAAGAGGGTGATATCACAGCTAGATAAAATAATAGTGTCCATGTAGAGAGAGTTAAATGACATGAGAATTTAGGTTGCATCAGAACCAAGAGTGCATATGACTATTGAAATCTTAGTAGTGGACATTTCTAAAGCTTATGGATTTTTATTAGGTAGAGATTAGTCAAAAATTCTAAATGGATATCTTTCCATGGACTTTTCACATATTTTACTACCATGGAGAGGTGTAGCTAACCAAATTATAATTAAATGAGATCCAAGAATTAAACATCCTATTATGGAATAAAATACTACCAATGAAGAGGTAATTTATAAATCTCCTAGTCTTGAAATTTATATATTTTCAATAAATAATGAAGCACTTGAAGAAACTCTAGACCATTACCAATTATGAACCCTTCCCAATTATGGGGCCCTCCATTTAGATAGAGATAGATCTAAGTATGGATTAGGTACTGGTGTCAAATTGATCAATCCATAAGGATAGAAACTATTTGTAGCTGATTTAACAATTTTGGGAATATTGGAGTCCTATTCCTAATTTAGTTAAAGGTTTGAGTTAATTAAATTAGTAAATAATATGAAAATAATTAAGCTACTCATTTGAATAATTTAATTATAATTTGAAACTTTCTAAAAATAGTAATAAATGTAGAAAAAATAAGACTTAGCTAGAAATAGACTAAGATGATTGAGATAGGTCTAAAATTTGTTATACAAGACTGAGATATTGTCATAAATTAGTCTGTAGCCTTCAATTCATGAAAGTCTAGGAGTGATAAAATATGATACCTTAGGGTCCAGTGCTATAGTCCTCTTCTATCACTATAGTCTAGAAGACTTGATCTTTTTGGGTTTTATCTATTATCTCTATGTGAGCTTGTTTATGAAATTTTATATGATGGATGTCTACATAACTACCTATAGATATGATTTAGTCTTTAAACCCTAGACTCCATGATACTTTGACAAAATTTGAGAAAGAGGGGGGTTAATGTGTGTAAGATTTACTAAACATGTATTTATACCCCTTGTATGGGAATGCTACCTACACACCAATACTATGAAGAGAGATCAAGCCATATGTAGTTCTCCCGCTTGATGTGTTTTATGAAATAATGTGTATGAAGATGCAAAATGCTAAAATTAGGTGTGTTTAAGGTGGCTAGTGATTGGTGTAAGGATTTGGATGTGCTTGTAGCTATATTGGATTTCTATATGTAGATAGTAAGGAAGATTACCTCAATGGTCTTGTTTGTATTCTTTTTTTATTTATAATATTTTCCAACCCCTTCTAAATTAACTTTGAATGGGATTTTATAGACACCTATTGGTCATGGGTCGAATGTATTTTTATTAGGATTACAAGAAAGATAAGAACTAGAAAGAAAAGATTGTTGGAGATAAAAATGAACTTGGATAGGAGTGCCAAAAATGGACACTCTAGGGTTTGGTGTTATAATCCAAGTTGGGCACTATTATCTTGAGGGTATGAGACCTAAGGGGATGGATTTGTCATGGGAAAAGTTGTCTAGAAGAATTGGAATAAGTGTTTAGAAGGCTATAGATGATTGGGAATTAGTGAAAAGGTGCTTAAGAGGGTTATGAGAGCAAGCAAGAGGGACCTATGGGTTGGGTGTCACAAGCCACACTTAAGTTACCAATTTTTATATTTTATATGACTATATTTGCCCCCCTTTATTCTTGTGATGTAATAAAGTGAAATACTAGGATAAAATAAAAATAGAAAGCATACCTAAACATACTTGCAAGGGTGAAGCTCATGAAGCTATGTGATGTTAGGTGTGCATAGAAAGATCATGTTGTGAAGTGTAGATCTACAAGAGAAAATAAAGAGTAGATCAGTTCTTACTAGATATGCTATATCTAAAATAAAAATAAAATAAAAAGTTGGGTAAAAGAGAGAGGAATAAAAATGAATGAATATACCTCACCAGGTACATGAACCAATACAAAACCTATTGTGATGTTGAGTGATGTTGGATGATGCTGAATAATGTTGGGTATGTGTTGTACCAAGAGTGATATCATGAATAGAGTGAGTACTCAATTCCTTGTTTGGCTCAAGAATGCAAAGGCTGACCCTTTAGCTCCACCATTTCCCACTAAGTGAAGCTATG
Organism: Torreya grandis; assembly: GCA_037957365.1. Classification (NCBI taxonomy): domain Eukaryota; kingdom Viridiplantae; phylum Streptophyta; class Pinopsida; order Cupressales; family Taxaceae; genus Torreya; species Torreya grandis. The sequence goes on from JARHVA010000314.1 coordinate 5,658,043, forward strand.
TGATCATGCATATGCTAATTGATGTTTGGATTGTATGTCTAATCCCTCTGAATAGGTGGATCAAAAATTTAAAGGCTAACTAGTCCTTTGGCTCCATCATTACCCTATGAAATGAAGTTATGAATTGATACCGGTATGAAGTGTGTGTCATATAAGATGGATCTTGAAGCTCATAAATGATATATAATTTGAAAATGTTGTCATGGATATCCAAATGCATGTTAGAAACTAATCCACTCTTGGCCACTTGGAAAAGGTGGAGATTAGGCTTGTATCAAAGCCACTCTAAAACTAGGCAATAGGTTTATGTGGAAGCCACTCAAAAATGTGGAGGTTAGGCTTATATGAAAGCCACTATGAAATGATGCCAACCACTTGCAGATGGAATAAGACATGTAACTATTGATAATTCTTAGGTAATTTACTAAACTTAGAAATAAAGGAAGTCAAATATATCATGCACATTTCCCCCAATCATTGGTGTTTAAAACATAGATATTGATCTAAAAGTTATATCAACTACCTAATCTAAAATTGGAAGTGAGAGCCATCATGCCATGCATGATGCCCCCTATATCTGGATTCTCTAAGAAAAATTATAATGAATAAATTATTTCTTACAAAATTATAACTATACTTACATTTCTACCTATTTCAAAAAAAATAGTTTTTTGTTGTTTAGATAGGAGTGCCAAAATTAAACACCTTGCTATTCAATTTTATAGTCCAATATTGGCACTATTATCCTGATCTGATTCTAATGACTATTCTATAATCATCACTATCTACCTAGTTTGAAATTTGGTTGTTGTTTAGGGTGTTTTGAATGCTAATTTTGTGACTGGTAGGAATTTTGATCTCTATGATAAAACCCTTGTTTATTTCCCCCTCTTCTGAGGGTAAAAATGAATACCATGCAATGACTATCCTCAGAATAAAAATACCTACAAGTGTGTTATGCTATGATAATACATGATATAGTAATGATAATCGACAAGATATAACATGTTTTGTAATGGAGAGTGTTAGATCAATAGGGGTATGCCTAGATAGATATAACAATGTAATAATATGTACAATATAATGAATTAAATTAGAAGTTTGCTTAGTTATTAGTTTTTAGTTGTCATGGAGGGATGAAACATGATGTCCATCAAGGCATCCAAGAAAGTAAGATAATGCATGATGTGGATTATGGCATTGTAAATAATTGAGAATCAAATCAAGCACCAAACATGCAAGGCAAGAAGCATAAAAAAGTGGCCAAGGGGCCAAGCAAATAATGGACATGGTCACATGTTAGTTGAAATAAAAAGAAAGCATACAAGTCATGTTTAAATGCCACATACAAATACAAATGAAACAATTAATGTTGGCATGAAATACACAATCATAGAGAAGAGTACAAACAAAAGACATTGGTAAATATCCTAAGGCACACACAAGAATAAAAGCAAAGGATATTGACAAATGTCCTAAGGCACATATAAGAGATAAAATAGGAACTAAGAAATGTAATCACATATAGCTAAAAAAATAAAGTAAAGAAGGCATGTAATATGCTACAAATATAATTGTATCTAACTAATCAAAGCAAGAAGTTAAAGTATGGAAGAAATTTAGTACAAGAATAGGCATATGTTAAGAAATACACAAGTGTTATATACTAATGAGTGTCGATAGAGTAATCTATGTAAGCTAGTAAGTAATGTACATCAACATGATAAATATAGTGTGTGGTGTTGGAATGAGATAACCTAGATGGTGTAGTCATGTAGAAGATGACCTGAATGGGTAGATATACCAATGTATGTCTTGAATGTAGAATTAGGATGACCCCTCAATAGGTAGATTGAAGCAATCAAGGGTCTATAAGTCACTACACACACTCAAATAAGATCAAGTTCAACGTGGTAATATAGATAAATTGACAAATAATAACATAGAATATTAAAATGTAAGTCTAGCATGGTAGTCGATTGTAAAACATGAATAATGCATACAATTGAAAATTTTTTATGTTTTTGAAGTATTTAAATGTTTTTGGATTTTGAAATTTTTTATTTTTTCTGGTATTTTGACATATTTAAATGTTTTTGTATTTTTTATATAATTTATGTATAATCAATCATAAGGAGACTATGTACAAGTAATTTGAAATAAAGTTATATACAAGTAATTTTGAAAAATTATGTATAATACATTGTGTGAAATGAAATGCTAGACATTAAATTTGCATAGATGGATAATATTCATTAGATTTTTGAGTTTCTTTCCTTCAAGTGAGGTTAGAAAATATAGTTTAGGGCTAATATTTTTGGTAATAATGTATGGACCTAGCCAATTTGGTTTGAATTTTCCTTTGATTTATTCTTTAGCATTGACATTGTGAAGATTTTATTTAAGAACGAGACAATTAAATTTGAATTATTTGGTGTGAACTCAGTTGTTGTTTGATCATCATATACATTGTTGGTAGATTCTTAGATGTTCTATTACTTGAATGTGTGTATGGTATAATTGCTCAAGTTGGTGTAGACAATTTTCATGATATTGGTCATCAGTGAGAATACCTTTAAGGGAAACATGAAGAGATGGGATTTATAATTTCAATGGTAAAATTACTTTTGTTCCATAAATGAGTGAATAAGAAGTAGCTCTTGTGGGCATGTGGATACTTGTGTGATAGGCCCATAATGTAAAGACTAGTTGATTGTGCCAATCATCTCCAAATTTGGTCACTATTTTACTCAAAATTTTATTGATGGTTTTATTGGTAGCCTCTACTTGAACATTTCCTTATAGGTAATATGGAGTGGAGAATGTGTGTTTAATATTATATTTTGTGCAAAATTTCTTAATAGTTTTGTTCTTGAATGATGTTCCATTATCAAAAATGATGGTTGTGGGTAGTCTAAAATGTGAAATAATATGAGTCATGAGGAAGCTACAATTTTCCTCCTCTATGGTAGATTGGAGTGGAATGGCTTCCAACCGCTTGATAAAATATTTTTTAGATGTGATGATTAACTTATTCCCATTAATGGATTTGGGGTTAATTTTTCCAATAATATCAAATCCCCATAACATAAATGGCCATGGAAAGATAATAGGTTACAATAATTATGATGATGCATGTTGTTGATTAATGTCTCATTGACATATTAAGAGCATTTGTATTCCATGGTGGGCCAGTAGTACACTTATAAAAGAAATTTGTGTGACATGGCCTTTCCACTGAAGTGACCACCACACTCACAATCATGTATCTGTGTAAGAGCAATTTTGGCTTCTGTTGAAGTCAAACATTGAAATAATTGTCCATTTATGGATCATTTAAAAAGGTCTTTGCTAATAATTACTTAATAGAGTGATTATTTATGTAACTTACATTTATCATTTTGAGAAAAAGTGTCTACTATAGTAGATTTGTTTAGAAATTTATAGATATTAGAGAACCAATTTAAAGTTGTGGAACTATGTGTAGTGCCTAAGATAAAAAGTACAATCAAATCCACATTGGATATTGATGGTGATTGTAATCATTTAATTGTGAAAATATTTTGATCATCCTTAATGTCAATAGGAATCAAAGATTTAGAACTTGCCATTACATATGCATTTCAATTGTCATTTCTTGGTATACTTTCTATAGAAAAGTAATCAAACTATGATGATAAATATTGTACCATATTTAGGTATGGGATAAGATCTTCTCTTGTCTAATAGATATCATTGAATTGATTGACCACAAGTTTGGAATCACTAAATATTTGAATAGATATGATTCGGAGGGACTATGTGGCAAATAGACCTAAGATAAGTGCTTCATATTCTATGGTGTTGTTAGTGCAAGAGAAACTTAATCGATATGAAATAGGAATTGTGTGACCAAAAAGGTAAAAAAAGATAATGCATATCCCTACATTGGATGCACATTGAGAACCATTGAAGAACATGGTCCAAGTATCAAAATGAGTAAAATAGGAAGTTAAATAATCTCTAAATGTGTCACTCATAGGATTGGTGTCCAGGAGTGGTGTAGTTTCCAAATGGTCTACAATGATTTGGCCTTTTATTGATTTATAGAGAACTATTTTTAAGTCAAATTATGTTAATAACATGACCCATTTTTCAATGCAAAAAGAGAGATGTGGTTTTGCCATTATAAACTTGAAGAGATCTACTTTTGTGATAACCTGAGTCTCATTATTGACCATGTAATCTCAATTTTTTTGTGTGGAAAAAACTAGTGTTAGACATAATTTTTCTATCACAAAATAATTTTATTTGTAATAAAATAATGTGTAATTGATGTAATAAACTACTCACTTGGTATGTCGATCATTGTGTTGTGTTAAGAGTGCTCCTAATGCATGATATATTGCTGAGATATATAGTAGAAAAAGCTTGTTAGGTATAGGTGGCACTAAAATAGGTGGATTAATAAGATATTACTTGATTGTATCCAATCTTTCTTGATAGGCTTGGTCCCAGATAAACTTTATATCTTTCTTTAGTAATTGAGTGAATGATTGAGTTTTATTAGTAAGTTGAGCTACAAAATGATGGATTATTTATATCTTGCCTTCTAAGGATCGAAGTTGTTTTAAGTTAATGAGAGGTGGCATGTTGATAATTGCTTTGACTTTCTTAGGGTCAACGTCTATGCCATGATGATAAATAATGAAATCTAAGAGTTTGACTGATGTAACTCTAAACACGCATTTCTTTGGGTTTAATCAAACATTGTATTATCTAAGTCTTTGAAATATCTTTCATAAATCAATAGTGTGATGTTAATATTATTTAGATTTAGCTAATATATCGACATAATCCTCAATAATATGGTGAATCAAGTCATGAAAAATATACGTCATGGTATGTTGATATGTGGCTCTTGCATTTTTTAATCCAAAAGGCATGACAATGTAACAAAATGTGTGCCAAGGTGTTGTAAAATATGTTTTCTCTTAATCTTCTTTGATGATTTTGATTTGGTTGTATCTTGAAAAGCCATCCATAAATGATAACATTTCATACTAAATTTTAGAATATATGATCATGTCAATGTTAGGTAAAGGAAAATCATATTTTGGGCATGGTTTACTTAAATCTCAAGAATTAGAATAATACTAAATTTGTGCATTGGGTTTGACCATAGACTATATTGTAAATCTATTGAGGGTGTGCTACTAGTCGAATGAATACAAAATCTAAGAGGTGTTGGATCTCATCTTTGACTAAGAGAGCCATATGAGGATGCATTTTGAAAAAAATATATATTTAACTAGTTTAACATCTGGGTATAAGGGAATCTGATGAACTGCTATATATGTATTAATTCCTAGCATATTTGAGTAAGACCAAGTAAAGATTTATGGAAAATATGTTAAAGTTTGATGAATATTTGTATCTTCTTCCTTTCTTAGGGAAATAGCTAACAAGATAATGTAGGGATCTTGATCGGTTCAAAAATTGAAATTAACTATTTCCTCACTAAGCAATGTGGAATGATCTAGTGTGTATGGGGTTATAATAATAGTATCATCTGAACCAATTAGTATATCTTAGGGTGAATCTTAATTTTATCTAAAGTATGCATGGGAATTTGTGTGGTGATGAAATATATTTTTATGATATCAAGATGGGAGGTCCTCATATGCTCCAAGAAATCGTAATAGGGGTTCATCATTAGAGAATTCATCTAATGTGTACATATCTGGTGAAACTATATCATCAATAAGATGAGGATAGATCAATGATAATTTTGAAGTATGATTAATAATGTGGTCTATCGATGTAATGGGTGGACAAAACTTTATATACTTTAAAGTGGTGGAAGAAGGTTTATCATGAAGAAGGGTAAGCTAAAATCCCAACCCTTACTTTCCATGTTGTATGGATGCCTCAACAAGATTGACAATTCCTTGTTCATGCTTTCCAAAACCTTTACCATGATATCTCATATTATTAATACATCTAAGTGTAAAAGGGGAAGTAAACTAGTGATTTGGTGTCAGTGTTATTACATAATTTGGAATTATCTAATGTGTTTCATGGTCTAAGGGTTTACTATGAGCAGTGGGTTGTGTAGGTATATTATCAAGATTAAAGTGAAAAATATAATTTTATGGAGATTAGACAACCTGGTAGTATTTAAAGGGTTCATTGTCTATTAGGCACATGTAGATGTAGCCTTTATGACTAAATTTTAGACAAGCATGAAGTGTATAAGGGACTGCATGCATATCGTGAATCCAAGGCTGACCAAGTAATAAATTAGAATTGAGGTTATTTGGCATGAATTGGAAAGTAATTGGTAGTGTCTTAGGTCCCAAAGTAATATTGAGTGCTATTTGACCCTTGAATTTATGTGGAATGTTTTCAAAACCTTTGATGTTCATATCAGAATGGTCTAGATCGTGAGGTTGTATATTAAGACATTTAAGAAAAGAAATGTTAAAAATGTTGAGTCTAGAACCATTATCAACTAACACTCTTTTTACCCCTACATCATTAATTATTAATTGAATATATAGAGGTATATGTTGTTCAATGATGTATCATGGGGGTTAATCCTCTTTTTTAATGGAAATATGCTCTTTAGTCCAGTGCATTGTGCTGAGGATAGAGGCAACGTAAGTTGCTTCAATTAAAATAGGAATTTTAGTATTGAAGGGTTACATACAACACATATTTGTAAACATATAATCATTGAAGGAGCTCAAGAACCAAAACTATATCAGAAGGGGTGCTAACCTGAGTGATAAATCTATAGCCATTGGTGTAATCAACATTCCTATCTTCATAAACATGGGTGATAACATGTACCACATGACCTACTATAGGCTTAGACCTGGTAGTAGGTATAATATAAGAGCTATATGTACCAAGTTTTAAGGGAGGAGGGATAGATATAACCATTGGTGTTTGCTTGTGTCTAGTAGTGATAGGGAAATACTCAAAAGTAGCCAATGAATTATATACATCTAGGTAGAACTCATGAATGTGAAATGAAATACATGAAATTCGAGTTATAATTTGTATATCAATATGTTTGTAAAGATTATTCCACATGAGAGATAGCAAGCAAGGGAGAGAGAGCATGAATTTTTTCATTAATTCATAAATAACTTTGACATGTGCTATGATATATATAATATTTTTATCAAAATAAACTTGAAAAATTTTCTATATGAGAGATAAAAAGCAAGGGGTAGTGAACATGGAATTGTGCATGAATGCATAAAAAACTTTACCATGCATTATGATATTTCTAATGTGTTTAGAAAGATATACTTGAAAAAAATTCCATCTGAGAAATACAAAGCAAGTAATGAAATCTTGTATTAAATTCAAGTAAACATTGCTTTGAAGGATAGGGACCTTATTATGTTTAACAATAACTTCCTTTATATCATCCCATATTATGAAAAGTAAGCCTAAAATGCAAAGAATGAATCTTTGTACTAATATATGGTAAACTTCATCATTCATGTACATGATAAAACTAAGTATGGTCTCCTTATTATTGACAAGAAATGCAAAAAATATGTGTAAATAAGTGAGATCCATTTTTGTTATTATGTGGAATCTGATTTGAGATGTAAGGTGATACCTTAAGCAAATAAAGTGACCTAGTATATGAAATTTGGGTTTTGAAAAATTATATTTAAAATTAATAAGGAATTTTAAAAATTGAATTGAATTTATTATTTAAATATGTAAATAAAAAATTAGAAAAATATTGGAAAATTTGTGATTTAAAGGGACCTAGTATGTGTAACTAGGGTTTTGAAAAAAATATATTTTTTTAAAATTACTATGTAATTTTAAATTTTGATTTGAATTTATGATTTAAATATGCAAGTGAAAAATCAAATAAATTATTGGAAAAATCAGCAAGGAATTTATCCTAAGGTTTCTAGGATTTTTATGCGCAAATGAAGTAAGCCAAGTTCACCAAATGATTTAACAGTTTTAAGAATATTGAAGTCTTATTACTAATTTAGTTAAAGGTCTAATTTAATTAAATTAGTAAAAATAATTAAAATAATTAAGCTACTGATTTGTATATGTAGACACCTAAATTGTGTCGACCCCCCTTAGTCCAACATCTCCTAACCCACACTCTATTAATTTAAAATAAATTATCTATTTTAAATTAATCATCCCCTTTAGACACCTCACCTTGGATTCTTAGCTCTTAGGCCATTTATCACCCTATGACTAATCATAATTACCTAAGCCCTATTTCAACTCCCCCACTAATCCTCGTGCCTATTAAACTCGCCATTTGGACCATTTAACAACGACAATTAAACTTGGCAGTTGGAAGAATGGGAAAAAGGCTAAAATAGACTTTTTACCCATTCTCTATCCACTGACATCAGTTGACAATCGAACGACGCCGGTGGTATTGCAGATGTCGATTGCTTAAAACCAAATTCTAACCTCGACTGCAGAGCCGAATGCAAATTCTCTTGCTCCTAGATCCTTTTGCTCCTCGACTCTTTACAGGCATCATCATTTTATCATTTCTCTCCAGGATAGGAAACTCTATAGAATTCACTCCACACCAGATTGAAACATTACATGAGGTCTCCTACATCAGCCATAACAGAAACAAGTCTTCTACACTTTTGGTTCTCCACCAAGAGCTAAGTATTCTTTTGGTTTATATTTTAGTATTTCTTTGAATGCATTGGTGATTAGTCTATTGAATATTATTGAGTACTGTTGATAGACAACCTGACTTCCTTCTTGAGAGGTTGAAAAACCTTATCTCATTCTTATTCTCTTTCCCCACATCCTTATCCTCCTTACACACCAACCCTTTGTCTTGGCCCCCTCTCAGACCCTACTCACTGTCCTACAACCCTGCATAACCCTGTAAGCTTTCACAGACTCTTCTGTCAACCACAAACCCATATAAAACCTATCCAAGGCCATTGCCCTAACTGACATCAAACATTTACCCTATCGACATCAGTAGACTAATCGACGTCAGCAACCTTGACCAACCGAAACTAGCAGAACCACCAACGTTGGTGACTATGGGAGACTTACAGAAAAATACAGGTATGCATTGTATACTTTTTATTTCTTGGTCTTTCATTATTTCTATTTATCCAACATTATTTTTATCAACTAGTGGACTGTCATCCCTCCAGGAAGTCTTTGCACTTCTAGGACCGAGCTTTGCTTGGTAGTACACCATATATCTATCTAACATTTTCTTTATTTTTAAGTCTCCCTTATCTATAGGTGTCATCCTCCATAGCCAAAGAGGAGCTCCTTCAATCATCTGGATATGGTGTGCAACTTCATCTGGGTATCATCTAACCCCTGACCATTTAATCTTTAGTTTCTTATTCCTTCTGAATGTGAAAAGTGAAAATGAGTAGAAACATTCTGGCACACCCGGTGGGACCCCTGGATTTTTCCTTGGGTTCATCATTCTTTTTCTTCTAAAAGGCAATCATTCATATAAGTGCATTAGGGAAATTTTCTCTCCTTGCATCCTTCTTCTTTCTTTTTACTTTTCAAAGACACCATAAGCACAAGTTAAAAAGAACTCTTTCTTTTTCTTTTTGTCCCCTTTTTCTTGCATCTTAGAGTAGTAAAATTCATACTCTTAACCTTTTCTCTACGTGTCTTCATCTGAACAAAACATTTCAATTTGGGTTAAAAACATATTGCATTTCATTCCTGCCTGAATGCATATTTAGCTCATCTAGTAATTAAAAATGCATTATGAATAAATCGTAGTGCACATATGTTACACATCCAGACCACATTCACAAAATCAAACATCTAAACATACCTGAGATGAGGTTCGACTAGGATTTCATCACCTAGCAGATACCTTACCCTTCCTAGTAATCCCACTTGGACTTCACTACCAAGGGGAGAACCCACTCTGTTCTCTGGCAGAGTATAAACTCTAGGGGAAGTATATACTGGCTAAGCGACCCAACTTGTCTATGGGCTTGTGAAGTGAGGGGAGCAAGCTCCTAGCACCAGGCCACATACGGAACTTAATACAGATTTTAAGCACCAAAACTCAACCTGAAACTAACCTTAGACTACTTCTTTTAAGACCCATTCTAAAATCCCAACTTCCCAAACACACTCTTCTAAGGCATAAGCCAACAAGACTCTAAAACTTATTCTTAGGAATTAATGTTTAGTGGTTACTTTCCATCATCTATTTTTCTATTTGTATCTAATTTTTTGAGCTAGTGAGGTCACATTCTGAGATATAAAAACAACTCATACTTTCTTCTTTCTTCTAAAAACTTTCAATTTTTTGAGTTTCTAGAAATACACAGTAATCGACATCAATTTTTCCACCGACGTTGGCAACTATCTTCACCGACATTGGTTATCTGACCGACATCAGCAACTTTTTTCACTGACATCAGTTTTTATACCGACATCGGTCACTATCAAAAAAAAATCTTTCTTCTCAAACAACAAGCTAAAAACCTAACCCTTTTGCTATTAAAAACACATTCTAGTTTTTTGAGGCTAAAACATACAATTTTTAGAACCTAAATTTATTTTGCCTTGGATGGTTTTGACACGTAATCAAACCAAAAATATTGTTGACCACGCAAGGCAATAACCACTCCCACCTTCGCCTTCTATATCAAGTCCCCCAATGGAGTATAATTCAGAAACTAAACGTACTCCTATCCAACCAACCCTGACTCAACATCTAATTGTTCCTGAAGGGGACCAAGACTTTGAAAGGTTCCTTGACCTCAATGTCAAGGCTCTTCAGCACTATCTTGCGAGAAGTCAAACATGAGATCCTTCAAGCAACCCAGTTTATGGGATGCCAACTTACTTAGTTGAAATGGAAATCATATCAACAGCCTCCGTAACCCAACCCATGGTCACCTAGGCCATTACCTCAACTAACAACCCGACCATGACAAATATTCAAAGTGTGGCCTCTCCTTCTATTTTTGGACCTACCTCCATTGGGGTTTCCGTACCTCCTCAACCACAAACCATTCAACAAAGTTCTACACTATTCCAGAACTTAATTGTCTCCATCCCACCTACTCTTGCACCCATAAATATAAGAATGACTACTTATCCTTTGACAAGTGTTGCCGCCACTCAACCACCTTTGGCGGAACCTAGTCAATTTGTGCCCTCTAGCTTCATGACACAGCCACCCTTGACTTCAACATTAGTCCCTATGACTAGTTACCAATATGTTGCGCCTATACAAGCGCAACCAACTATGTCATACACTCCATCTAACACCTTCCAAATGCCTTACAACCTAGGAGGTGCCCCACCTACAAATCCATCAACCAATCTAATCAAGATGTTGATGGATAAGGTGTCTAATCTTGAGACATTTGTTTCTGGTTCAAGAAATGTTCTCTCATATGAATAAATCTGTAATGAACCTATTCATCCTTTAGTCCCAATCTAACCATATCTTAGTCAGTGGGAACTTCTCAAGTTTGCTCACTTTCAGAGTAAAGAGGACCCATAGCAACATCTATGACCATTCATACATGCTTGTTACCTTATAGCACATGATGATGCATTATTACTACGCACATTTCCCATGTCACTTTCTGGCACTGCCCTCGATTGGTATAGTTCTATTACCAGTCACTCTCTATTTACCTTCGCTCAACTAGCTCAATTTTTTCTTGACCACTTTTCAATTAACATAACTAAAAAGGTCTCCATCATGGACCTATATTCTATCAGACAATTCGACGATGAATCAATAGCTGATTTCATTGCCCGTTAGAAAGGTTTAATCAACCAACTCTCCTTTTCTTTACCTCAACCTGAGCTCATTGAGCTCTTTTCACAGGCATGTGCCAAACACATCTCATCTACTTTGCGGGTCCAAACATTCTACACTTTTGATGAAGCTTTCACCATGGCTGGGAAGCTTGAACTCCGTGTTGTCAAAGAAAATAAAGTTAAACTACGTAGTAAAAATACTAATGCAAAATCAAATGACCCTTCATCCAAATCTTCTTCTTCTAATCCCAAGTCTAATGGATCAACAAATGTTGTGGTACTTAGACCATCATCTTCAACAACAACCAACCAACCTCAACCTTTAATATTAGAATACATTACACGACAATTCCAATAATGATACGTACAACGTCAATATACTCTAATAGGAGAATCATATGCGTCCATGTTGGATAAACTAGTCAAATAGGGAGTCTTCAACCTCCCAAATTCGACCACCACCTCAATTTGATCCCTCACATGCCATCCCTACATGGTATAGGGAGAATGACTTCTATAATTATCACTATGTCAAAGGCCATGACATAGACAATTGTAAAACCCTCAAGAATATCATTCAGGACATGTTAGATAAAGGTGATCTTGTCTTGGATAACCCAAACACGCCACCTAACCAAAACATATACATCTTTAGATAACCTTTTCCTAACCATTCCCTTAGCCAAAACAACATGCAAACCATGGCCGAAGACCCCTAAGAGCGTAATATACACACGGTCGATATGGTTTCACCTTTTGTCCCTAACCAACCTCTTTCACAAACTGAAGAGGTTAGTTAACCTATTTGTCCATCACAGGTAGAAGAGCCTTCTTCTCCTATTTGTCCATCACAAGTAGAAGAGCCTTCTCCTATTTCTCCTCCATAGTTGGAATAACCTTCTTCTCCTATTAGTTCTCCATTGACCTCTCTTATATTGGAGGATGCTTCGACCATACCAACGCCACTAGCCCCACCTTCATCCTTCCTACTACCAATGGAGGACCATACCTTTCCTGCTCTTCAACTGCAAGTAGAAGGTATGATCATACCTGCCTTTATCCTCTTGAGGAGCCACATTCTCCAATTCCTTCTCCACCAAGAGAAGAACTTGTCTCTTCACCTACTTCAACCGAAGACAATCTAGTAATGGATCTCTCACGCCTTTGGCCCAAGATTGCTGCATCTAACACATTTCTAGTCTCACAACCACCCACATCTTCTAAAAAACCAAAGCCTCATCCAACATCTTCAAAACCATTCTCTCAATTGGCTGAGAACTTAGGATTTCTCCATTCGAGAAACTTAGAGCATGAGGCATTATGGGAATGACTCAAAGCTCCTTATCTTACACATCCCATCTCATCTCATACTGATGACCCTCCTTCAACAAAATCTCCCAAAGTCTCCAACGAAGACCAGGCTTCTAATTCCAAATCTTTAGAAGCTCAACCACCCACATTTGAACCTAAACTCTCACAAACATCCACCATACCAAAACCAGTTAAATCTCTCGGTGTTCGCCCCATATCTAACCTCACTCACCCACAAGTGAAGGTAGATTTGAATCTCTCCCCCCACAATAGTAGTCCTCACACCAAACTAAATAAGGCTACTAAACCACGTCGGAGAACTCCTCCACCATTATCATTTCCCTCCATTTTGGGCCCACATCCTTTTACCTTAATAGGAGTGCTCCCTACTCCAACACCTAACAAAAACAAGTTGCCTCCATTACTCCCTTTACCCACCAAAAACATACCTCCTCTAAAAAACTGGCACCCCTCACAAATAAAGTGTCATCTACATGAGTGGCCATACCACCAACCCAAAAGGTGGTATGGAGATCTCCCTCAACAACTCCCAAACAAAAGTCATCAACACCTAGTGCATCAACAAGCACAGACCCCTTAGTGGGTTCATATGCTTTGATACTACACTAACTTTTGAAAACTTCTAGCATCACTCTCCCACTTATTAAACCATTTCAACCTCTCAGACCAAAACTGTCTTGGTTCGATGACACTAAAATCTACCTATATCATCTCACACCTAGACATGACACTAAAAATTGTTGTGCCCTTAAGGTTGCCATTTGCCATTACTTGGAAAAAGACACTCTTCTTGTTGAAGATACTGTCAACAAATCTCCAACACCATCTCATGTCTCCCAACCCTCTTCACCTTCACACTCATCAACTCTTGGATCAAAACCATCTTGGTTTGATGACACTAAATTTTGTGCATATCATCGCACATCTGGAGATGACACTGAGCATTGTTGTGCTCTTAAAGCTATCATTCATCAACACCTAAAAAAGGACACCCTTTTCACTAAGGATCTTCTTGACCACCCTTTCAACAAACCATCGACACCATCCCATGCCTCTCAAACATCTTCACCTAAATCGAGAGCCCATCATCAAACTGTGGTTCCTCGATCACCTTCAACCCCTTTGTTCAAAATCAACACCATCAATGTGGCCACTAGATCACAAACCATGAAGGATAAAGGGAAAGAGAAGGTTTATATCCATTGGACATATCCATTCATCAAGCCTCCTCAACCACCAAAACCCAAGATTTCAATCTTGGGCACATCCCAATCAACATCTTCCAAGCCAATTCATAACTCCATAGTGAAACAACTTCACCAAACCTTGATCAAAGCTCTACAGATAGTGGAGGTCCAATCTAAAGACCCCCAACCACTGATTGCTTTAGTCAAATCATTACCAACCATTGACTCTATCACCGTCCCTAATTCTGAGATTCCAAACTCCAACCTGGAAATTAGGATCTCACCCTCTTAAACTAAGCCTATCAGGTAAAAGATTCATAGGATTCATCCTCGCATCACACTCCTTGTCAAAGAGGAGCTTCAACATCTTCTCTCTATCTCATTTATCCAACCCATTGATTATCTGCAATGGGTGTCAAAAATTATCCCTGTCACAAAAGTGATTGGGGGAATTTGACTCTATACTGACTATCATGACCTCAACCAAACATTGACCAAACATCAACCAACCAAGCATCGACCAAACATCAACCAACTTCTTAATCAACCAACATGTGACCAATATGGAAAGAAGTAAATGAGGCAAGTTTTCTCCTAATTGGCTTAGACCTCATATCATCATAACACACAAGTATGGATCAGGGACTTATCGTCTGTCTTCTCTTGAAGGCTGGCCAAAACCTAAGCCCCTTAATGCCTTGCATCTATGACCATTCTACTGTTAATCAAGTAATCACTCACTTGACATTTAACTTGAGCTCATCCCTTGGGCAACCCCCATCATCCTCGTCCCTATTCCTTTCAACCCTTTTTTCCTTAAAAACATTAGTCAACCCTTTTATAAAGCATGAATGCTTTGTCTTAATAAAAAGGGAGACCTCTAAACCTCTATAGTCAAGTCCATGACCAAAAGTTTAGTCAAAAACCAAAAAACATATAAAACTAGGATGCCTATTCAAAGGTCATAGAACTATAAATGTAGACTACTCCCTCGAAGGATAGCTACATCATTGTTGTAATTGATAGACTGCTCCCTTAAAGGACAGCTATTCAAAGACATCAAAACATAAAAAGTAGAATATAGACCACTCCCTCAAAGGATGGCTATACCCAAATTTTGCTACAAACAACACTCTCTCAGAAGCTTCCCACATTGATCAACTTCACATATGACCACAAAACAAAATAACATCCCCACGTAGACTTCCTGCATCGATCAGTCTACCAAAAAAAAATGGACTTGCCTATAGTCGTTCTCAGGGTCACCTAGAAAAAGGGCAAAGTTATCCTTGCTAAAAAAGGTTACGCTATCCTCATACCTCACATAATCAAACCTATTACCCCAACATACTCAAGGGATTTTGAGCTCACTTAATGTCGAGTGATTTGAATACTTCTTTAACACAAACAATGGTCAACAACACAATGCATGAACGAGGCTTTTGTTTGCAAAAACCCTATCTATGCTATCATTATGTTCCTTGTCAATGCAAGAGCACAACACCTTTCACTTCTTTTGTCACATACAACCAAATCATTTTCTAACCAAACCAATAACATGACATCATGACATCCTAACTCATCATAACCCATTCACACTAGTTTCTATGGACAACAATACACATAGAAACTATCAACCCAACACAATTTATGTCAAGCATATATAATCACCAATACAAAAAGTGTTGAAGCATAAATACACTCATTTCATGTTTAGCATACATCCATCACTAATATGGAAACTTGCTAGTGATGAAAAACCACACAACCAATGTTACAGAATACACCATCACATAATATGGAAAAAGCTGTAACATCATCATACACTCATCATTTCAAGTATGTACCATCAGACATATGGGAAGTGCTAAACCATTAACATGACCAAACCAATTATCAACCATCTTTGACCCTTCCTCCCTTTTAGGGAGAACTACATTGGCCTGAGGCCCTTCAAATAGGGGCTATGTAGGCAGCACTCAGTTGACATGACGTCTTCTGGGGTTAGCTCGGCCACAGTCATTTGTCCGTCTATCTGATGGACCAACCATACAACCTTTAACCATGACTTAACCTAGTCAAACCCACATCCATAACCGACCCTCTCCTCCCTTTTAGGGAGAACTACATTGGCTTGAGGCCCTTCCAACAAGGGATATGTAGGTAGCACTCAGTTGACATGGGGTCCTTTGAAGTTAGCTTGGCCATTCCTTCATCCATCCATCTAATGGACCAACTATCTATACCAACCCAAAATCATGACCAATAACCTTGGAGATCATGACTATCTCCCCAAACTGTGACCACTTCTGAGACAACTCTACCTTGGTTGTTTTGATTTCATGTATGCTACCTCATGAATAGTTATCAAATTATATGCAACCCATATTATGACCCTCACACATATTGTTAGATCGCACTCTAGTTGATCCTCAATATTTGTGACATTTTTGTGTTTTCCAGGAGTACTTCCTGAGCCTGAGATACTTGGAGCACGATGACCATTGGAGCTACCGCTTTGATCGTTTAACCCAATCAGCTATAACTAAATGCTGGGGATCAGTTATTTCAATTTTAGCACTCTTCAACCTTTGACTGTGACAATTTGACCTACCTATCACGTGAAGTGGTATACGCGCAATCTCAACTATTGCAGCATTCACACTCAACCTTCACCATACCCATCCACTATCTGTCAAATTGGCACTTGATATCAGGTTACCTTCCCTTGACTCCCACTTTGAGGGGGAATACCTCATCCCTTACCCTGAGCAACCTACACCTCATCCCACATCTGGGGCAACCAACTCCTATTTTTGTCTTACAGTTCATCAGAACAACCAATAGGACAAAAATGACCTTATCCCATACTTGGGGCAACTTATTCCTATTTTTGTCTTATAGTTTGTCAAGAACAACCAACAAGACAAAAAGGGGCAAATGTAGACACCTAAATTGTGTCAACCCCCCTTAGTCCAACATCTCCTAACCCACACTCTATTAATTTAAAATAAATTATCTATTTTAAATTAATCATCCCCTTTAGACACCTCACCTTGGATTCTTAGCTCTTAGGCCATTTATCACCCTATGACAAATCATAATTACCTAAGCCCTATTTCAACTCCCCCACTAATCCTCGCACCTATTAAACCCACTATTTGGACTGTTTAACAATGACAATTAAACTTGGCAGTTGAAAGAATGGGCAAAAGGCTAAAAATAGCCTTTTTACCCATTCTCTAGCTGCCGACATTGATTGACAATTGACTGACGCCAGTGGTATTGCCGACGTCAGTTGCTTAAAACCAAATTCTAACCTTGACTACAGAGACAAATGTGAATTCTCTTGCTCCTAGATCCTTTCGCTCCTTGACTCTTTGTAGGCATCAGCATTCTATCATTTCTCTCTAGGCTAGGAAACTCTACAGAATTCACTCCACACTAGATTGAAATGTTGCATGAGGTCTCCTACATCAACCATAACGGAAACAAGTCTTCTACACTTCTGGTTCTCCACCAAGAGCTAAGTATTCTTCTGGTTTATATTTTAGTATTTCTTTGAATGCATTGGTGATTAGTCCATTGAATATTCTTGAGTACTGTTGATAGACAACCTGACTTCCTTCCTGAGAGGTTGAAAAGCCTTCTCTCATTCTTATTCTCTTTCCCCACATCCTTATCCTCCTTACACACCAACCCTTTGTCTTGGCCCCCTCTCAGACCCTACTCACTATCCTGCAACCCTGCATAACCCTATAAGCTTTCACAAACTCCTCTGTCGACCACAAACCCATCCAAAACCTGTCTAAGGCCATTGCCCTGACCAACATCGACCATTTCCCCTATCGACATTGGTAGACTAAATGACATTGGCAACCTTGACCAACTGATGCCGGTAAAACCACTGATGTCAGCGACTATGGGAGACTTACAGCAAAATATAGGTACGCATTGTCTACTTTCTATTTCTTGGTCTTTCATTATTTCTCTTTATCTGACATTATTTTTATCAACTAGTGGACTGTCATCCCTCTAAGAAGTCTTTGCACTTCTGGGACCGAGCTTTGCTTGGCAGTCCACCATATATCTATCTAACATTTTCTTTGTTTTTAAGTCTTCCTTATCTACAGGTGTCATCCTCCACAACCAAAGAGGAGCTCCTTCAATCGTCTGGATACGGTGCATAACTTCATCTGGGTATCATCTAACCCCTGACCATTTAATCTTTAGTTTCTTATTCCTTTTGAATGTGAAAAGCGAAAATGAGTAGAAATGGTAGAATTTAAATATAATTTGAACCTTTCTAAAAATAGAAATAAATGTATAGAAAATAAGACTTAGCTAGAAATAGACTGAGATGATTGAGACAGGGTCTAAAATTTGTTGTGTAGGACTGGGATAGTATCACAAATCAAGATATAACCTTCATTTTATTAAAGGATATCACAATAAAATATGACACCTTGGGGTCTGGTGCTATAGTCCTCTTTTATTTGATGTTGTCTAAGAGAACTGATCTTTCTAGGTTTTGTTCATTATCTCTATGTGAGCCTACCTATGAAATTTTGGATGTTAGATGTCTATATAACTCCTTTTAGAGATGATTTAATCTTCAAACCCTAAACTCCATGATACTTTGACAAAATTTGAGAAATAGGGGCGGGTTAGTGTGTGTAAGATGCACTGAACATGTATCCACAACCCTTGTGTGGGAATTTTTCCTACATACCAATACACTGAAGAGGGATCAAGCCATATTTAGTTCTCTCACTTGATGTGATTTATGCAATAATGTGTATGAATATGTAAAATACTAAAACTAGTTTTACTTGAGGTGGTTAGGGACTGGTGTAAGGATTTGGATGTGTTTGTAACCATATTGGATGGTTGTATGCAGAGAATAGGGAAGTTTTCCTTAATTTTATTTTTTGTATTCTTACTCTGTGATATTTTACATCCCATTATAAATGAACTTAGATAGGAAAATACCATTGGAGCTAAAAATGCACTTAGATAGGGTAGTTAGAAATAGACACCCTAGGGTCTGGTGTTATAGTCCAAGTTGGGTGATATTTTATTGAGGGTACAGGAGATAAGGGGATGGATTTGTCATAATAAAATCAGTCTAGAGGAAGTGGAATCACTATTTGAAGGGCTATGGATGACTGGGAATAAGTGAAAAGGTGCCTTAGAGGGTCATGAGAGAAAGCCACAAGCCACACTCAAGTTACCAATTTTTACATTTTATATGACTACAGTAGCATATAGGATCTAATTCCCACACACCAATAATAGATTAGAAAACAAAGCCATGATTTTTGGATTACAATTTGCCCTCAAGAAAAATTTCAAATATTTGGCGGTATTCAAAGATTATGAACTTTTGGTAAAGTAGGCAAGGAATAAATATTAGTATTAATTGTCATATATAAAAAAGTACAAGCATAGGGCCTAAGATATAATAGAATCATTTGAAGCTTTCAACATAGTGTTTATTCTAAGAGAACATAATAGATCCACTGATTTGTTAGACGCCTCAATAAAAAATTTGACACCCTTATAGGAGTGAAAAATCTAGAAGTTCTCCATTCAATTGGCACCATGTCCCTCAGTACTAGACAAATTCAAGATAATTCAAATCTTAGATAATAGATGTTGAGGAAATAAATCATAAGATCCATGAATAACTAAATGAATAAGGTGTGATCTAAATAAAAGAGAATTAAATCCCATTGGGAATGGTTACCCTAAAAAAGACCTTCAACATAGATCCTTAGGCTTAATCATAGAGATAGCTAAATATTAATGAATCTAAATTTATCTTAAGAAATGTTGGTGATGAAAATAATGTGCACTTCATCAATATCAGCTTAAGATGCATACTTGAAGAAAGATAAAGAACCAAGGAACTGATTATCAAATACAAAGATGTAATTACATGGAATTATGAGGACTTAAGTGTTTTCAATCTTAGGATTATGACCCATATGATTCCATTCAATCCTGATCATAAACCATTTAGACAAAGGCAAAGTTTAGTTAATCCTATCTTGGAACCACTAATTCATAAGGAAATAGAAAAGTTATTGAGTACTAGGATTGTTTTCCCTATTACACATTTGACTTGGGTGACCAATCTAGTTCCAACAAGAAAAATGAGTGGCAAAATCAAACTTTGCATTGAATTCAGATATATGAATAAAGCTTCAAAGAAGGACAATTACCCTCTACCCTCTTTATATGAGGTAATATAAATGGTAAGTGCCTCTAAAATGATGTCTTTTTTAGATGTATTTTTAGGTTAAAATCAAGTGTTAGTCAAATCAGAGGATAGGGTGTAAACTACATTTATAATGAAATTGGGAACATATGCATATAAGTGAATGCCATTTGGGTTGATTATCATTGGTGAAATTTTTTAAAGGGTAATAGATCATGCATTTCAAGGACTAAAAGATAAGTGCATCATTATATATCTAGATGATCTCACTATTTTCTTTAAAAATAGAGATGATCATATTGACCATCCTCAATCTATCTTTAAGAGGTGTAAAATGTTTGGAGTATCACTAAACCCAAAGAAGAGCATATTTTGCATTAAAAAAGGAAAATTACTAGGCCACATCATCACCAAGGATGGGATCACTATTGACCTAGATAGGATTCAATGGATATCAAAGATAATGTTTCCAAATAGCAAAAAGGTCTCAAACCATTATTTGGAAAGATAAATTTTGTAAGGAAATTCATATCAATATTTATATAAATTGTTAGATCCCTAAATGAAATGCTCAAATAGAATTCTAAATTATAATGGATGTCTAAAGCTAAGAAGTCCTTATAAGACATAAAGATGTATATTTCACAAGCCCTAGTGATAATAAGCCATGATTTTACTAAAGACATTTACTTATATTCATTCACCTTAGTGATAGGATCTTAGAGTACAATTGATTACTTTTGTATAAACAACTAAACATGGAATTAAAACCAGAAGTAATAAGTAACTAGAAATCAGAAACAACAAATAATAGGAGATACAAGAAACAACAAATCTATATTAAACTCTTCCAAAAGGAAATATAATGAAGAAATATCTCTCTCCTCACACCTCTCAGATGTACAGTAATTCTCCCTCAAGAGTTCTCTCTCTCTCTCTCTCAATCAATTACAATCAACTCAATTACTAAATTGTGTACATGCTATGAAGATCTAACCCTACTATATAGTATACTACAACACTAGGGTTCATGAGCCATGCATTCGCCACCCTTAGATCCACCTCTTAAATCAAAGGGTCAAATCTGTTTGGCTAAAAATAGAAAAGCTAGAAATGCATAGAAATTGGTGTCGATCTGAAGATGACTAATGCCAACTGACCCCTAACCAATGTCGATCGACCCCTAACTAATGTCAATTGGTTCTGATAGATGTCAGTTACTATGTAAGCCTAACAACCTCCACATTAGCTCATTAGTGAAGCTTTTAGCTCCACAACTCAACAATCTCCCACTTAGAGATAAATAGCTACACCCATACCTGTATAGCAACATCCTCTAAACATCTCTAGCTTGTTTCTCCCTCTTTAAGTTCAATCTTGAAGACCAACAAAAGTTGAATGAAGATTCAACTTCTCCTTTGTTACTGGCTTTGTTAACATATCAATAGGGTTCTTATTCATATGGATCTTTTCCAGCTTCAACTGTCCATCCTCTAATACCTGTCTAATGAAGTGGTACCTAAGCTGTATATATTTGGTTCTTAAATGAAAGGCTGAATTCGTTGCCAAATGAATTGCACTTTGACTATCACTGTACAATCTATAACTCTCTTGCTCCTTTCCCAACTCTTCCATGAACCGATTCATCCAAATCATTTCCTTGCTAGCCTCTGTGAATGCAATGTATTTTGCCTTTGTAGTAGACAAGGCAATAACCTTCTGCAACTTTGAAATCCAGCTAACCGCCATTCCACCAATAGTGAACACATATCCTGTGGTGCTTCTCCTACCATCCAAGTCACCTACCATATCTGAATCTACATACCCATGTAGAGAAGTGTTTGACCCTCCATAGCATAAATGCCTATTGTTGGTCCCTCTCAGATATCTGAGAATCCACTAAACTTCTTTCCAGTGTTCCTTTACTAGATTGGCCATAAACTTGCTGACATCTCCCACTATTTGGGCAATATCTGGTCTAGTACATACCATTGCATACATCAAGCTCCCAACTGCTGAAGCATATAGAACTATACTCATGTACTCAACCTCATCATGTGATTTAGGACATTATTCTTTGCTCAACTTGAAGTGTCTAGCCATAGGTGTGCTTACCAGTTTTGCATCCTGCATATTGAACCTCTCCAACACCTTATTCACATAATCCTCTTGAGACAAAATCAAACTATGATTTTTCATGTCTCTCTTAATACTCATGCCAAGTATTTTCTTTGCTGCTCCTAAATCCTTCATGGCAAATGTGTGAGCTAATTTTACCTTAAGCTCAGTAATTTCCTACATGTGTGAACCTGTAACAAGCATATCATCTACATACAATAATAAGATAATATAACTACCATTATCCAATCTGTTAAAATAAACACAATGGTTAGATTGACATTTACTAAAGCCATGCTCTGTCATAAACCTGTCAAACCTCAAATACCATTGTCTTGGAGCTTGCTTAAGACCATATAAGTTTTTATTCAACCTACACACAAGTTTCTCCTTACCTTTGACCTCAAAACCTTCTGACTGATCCATATATATCTCTTCATCCAAATCTCCATGAAGAAATACTATCTTAATGTCAAGCTGCTTAAGATGCAAATCCTCAATAGCAACTAAAGACAATATTGTCTGAATAGAAGTTATCTTTACTACAGGAGAAAAAATTTCACCAAAATCAAAACTTAGTTTCTGTACAAATCCCTTTACTACCAACCTGGCCTTATGTCTCATTTGTCCATTCTCTCCTTCCTTTAACCTGTATACCCACTTATTTTTTAGTGCTTTCTTTCTGGCTGGCAACTCAACCAAATCCCACGTATGGTTCTCTTCCAAGGAATCAATTTCCTCATTCATGCCATGCTCCCACTGTTTCTTAGATTCTACCTACATTGCCTCATCAAAACTTTTTGGTTCTCCACCATCAATGAGCAATAAGTAGTATAAAGAAGGGGAATAATGAATTGGAGGTTTACTTACCCTTTTAGACCTCCTTATGGGTGTTTGAGACTCATTTATAGCTTGCTATCCACCCAAATTTTCTTCTGATAGTGACTGATCTTGGTCACCTCTGATCAATGCCAGTCTGCACCTGACTGACATCGGTCCCTCCTGATCGATGTTGATTTCCACCTGACCGACGTCGGTCTCCACCTGACCAACATCGGTCTCTATGTTTTTCTATGAGCTCATTTTAGATCATAACCTTTTCCAAATCAAGATTGCCTTGCGAGCTCATTTTGGATCATAACCTCTTCTAAGTGATGATTTTTACCTATAAGCTCATTTTGGATCATAACCTCTTCCAAATCAAAATTGCCCTACTCAGAATTATTCAGCCTCTTGAGTTGATCATTGTACATCACCTTCTCTTTGAAAACTACATCACGGCTTCTAATAATTTTATTAGTTTCTAAATTCCACAACCAAAATCCAAAATCTCCAAAACCATAACCAATGAAAGTGCACCGCATAGATTTAGCATCCAACTTCTTTCTATTTTCTTTATCAATGTGCACAAAAGATTCAAAACCAAAAACTCTGAGAAATGAAAGATCTACCTTTTTACCTATCCAAGCCTCTTCTAAAATTCCACCATCCAACGCAATAGAAGGTCCTCTATTAATCAGGTAAACCATAGTATCTACAGCTTTTACCCAAAACTTTAAGTGCAAACCAACATGCAACCTCATACTCTGTACACACTCTATTATTGTTCTATTAATCCTTTCAACAACTCCATTTTGCTGAGGTGTCCTTGGAACCATCCTTTCCCTATGTATTCCACTCATAGAATAGTAACTATTGAATTTTTTGCTGCAGTACTCAACACCATTATCAGATCTAAGGCACTTCAATCTCAAACCTGTTTCATTCTCAACTAAAGCTTTCCATTTCTTAAATGTGTCAAAAACATCAAATTTTATCTTTATGCAATAAACCCAGACCTTTCTTATAGCATCATCAATGAAAGAAACATAATACTATGATCCTCCAATAGAAGCTACCTGAGCTGGTCCCCACATGTCTGTGTGAACAAGCTCCAACTTGTGCTTCTTCTTTGTTGACCTAGTTTTGAGAAACCTCACTTTCTTCTATTTCCCAAAAATACAATGCTCACAAAAATCTAGATCTATGCTTTTCAAATATGAAAGCTTACCTTTTGACTTAAGAACATTCATTCCCTTCTCACTCATGTGACCAAGCCTACAGTGCCACAACTTTGCATCTACATCTGAAGTAGATAAAATAGAAGGAGAATAATTAGTAATACAAGTAGATAGATAAAGTGTACCTACTCTCTTATCTTTTGCTAATACAAGTGCAGCCTTGGAAACTTTCCAAGATTTAGCTGTGAGATTTATTGTTCAACCCTCATCACCCAACTTTCTTGCAAAAATTAGATTCCTCTTCAGGATGGGTACATGCATGACATCCTTCAACACCCATGTGTTGCCATTCTACAATTTCAGCTGCACTTTTCCTTTGCCAACAATTTTACAAGGCTCATCATCCCCTAAATAAACTTTTTCAAAATCTCCATGGACATAATCATTGAAAAATTCTCTATTTGGGGTTGCATGGAAAGAGGCACCAGAATCTAAAACCCATGATTCTACTTTATTATCCAAAAAATATATAAGAGCATCCTGTGCAACAATACCTACAACTTTTGCTTCTTTATTACCTTCATGCTGATTTTCTTTGTTATCCTTCAACCAACAATCTTTCTTTGCATGCCCTTTCTTTCCACAATTCTAGTAGGTTATTCTTCCATTTCTAGATTTGGATCTACTTCCCATCTTTGACCTTGATTTCCCTTGCTTGCCCTTCTCTCTTTGCCTTCCCCTACTTTCAACACTTAAATCATTACCTAATGTTTCCCCTATGCTTTTCTTGCAAATTTCTTCATTCAAGATTACACTAACAACATCATCAACTTTCAAGATATTTGAAGCAGATGCAGTATTACTAACTGCCATTACCAAACTATGCCAACTTTCAAGTAAAGAGCATAAGATTAAGAGAGCCTTAATTTCATCATCAAAAACTATTTTAACTAAATTTAACTAATTTAGTATTATATGGAAATCATTAAGATGACTAGATACAGATCCACCTTCCTGCATTTGCAAATTAAATAATTGCTTCATAAGATATACCTTATTTGAAGTTGAGGGTTTTTCATATAAATTTGCCAAAGTATCCATTAACTCTACCATTGTCTTTGTTTATGATAAGTTGGAAAACACAAAAGCTGCCAGGCTCAACCTTATAGATCCAAGAGCCTTTCTATCAATAACATTCCATTCTTCATCTTCCATATCTATGGGCATCCTTAAAACCCCACCCAATAGTAAATACATATCTTTCTGATATAGACAATCTTCAATCTGCATCTTCCATAATTGATAATTCTTGCCATTGAATTTCTCCATTCTTAGTTTACTTTATTCTACCATTGCTTTGCTCCCACTCAATCAAAAACCCTTATGAGTGAATTATATAATCAACAAACACTAACACACTCTGATACCAGTTGTTAGGATCTTAGAGTGTAATTGATTACTTTTGTATAAGCAACTAAACACAAAATTGAAACTAGAAGTAATAAGTAACTAGAAATCAAAAACAGTAAATAATAGGAGATATAAGAAACAACCAATTTGTATTAAGCTCTTCCAAAAGGAAATACAATGAAGAAATCTCTCTCTCCTCACACCTCTCAGATGTACAGTAATTCTCCCTCAAGAGTTCTCTCTCTCTCTCAATCAATTACAATCAACTCAATTACTGAATTGTGTACATGCTATGAGTATCTAACCCTACTATATAGTATACTACAACACTAGGGTTCAAGAGCCATGCATTCACCACCCTTAGATCCACCTTTTAAATCAAAGGCTTAAATCCATTTGGCTAAAAATAGAAAAGTTGGAAACACACAAAAATCGGTGTCGGTCTGAAGATGACCGATGCTGGCCGACCCCTAATCGACGTCGGTCGACCCCTAACCGATGTCAATTGGTTCTAACCAATGTTGGTTACTATGTAAGCCTAGAAACCTCCACATTATCTCATTAGTGAAGCTTTTAGCTCCACAACTCAACACTCAGAGCATACTATTTTTATAATACTCACATGGAAAAGGGAAGAAAGCGAACATCCAATTTCATTTATGAGTATTAATTTGAAATATATAGAGCTCAAATATTCATTGATTGACAATAAAATCTCTTCTCTTGTCAAGTCAATCAAAAATTTCAATCTTTACATACAATGAAATAAAACCATTGCTAGAGTATTGGATCCTACTATCAAGCTCATGCTTGAATAGAACAAGTTTGGGGAGCGTAGAGGTAAATAGATAAATAAGTTATAGGAATTTGATATTGAGATCAAACCAACTAATATCATTATAGTTCAAGGCATAGTTCAACTAATAATTGAATAAAACCCATGAATCACTATTGAAAAGGTCTACTAGACATAGGTCTCCCAAGAGGATTGGTATTCAGATATTATTCAATTCTTACTCACTAGAACATGCCCTTAAGAAATCAAAAGAGAGAAAAAGAGATATTTACTTCTCGAGGATGCTCATTATATGATTATAAAGGGAGTCCTCTATAGAAATAATTATGAAGGAATTTATCTAAGGTGTGTGTCAGGAGAATAAGGTCAATAAATATTAGATAATCTACATCAAAATATAGGTAGTGCCCATCCATTCAGGAATACTATAATGCACAAAATACTTGTAATGGACTACTACTGGTTGATGGTTTTTAAGGATGCCCATTTCCATGTAAGGACATGCCATGAATTCTAGGTATTGACCAAAAGATAGGTACATGTATCCATGATACTATAGCCTATAATTAAAGTTAGGTCATTTGCTCAATGGGGCCTAGATTTCATTGGATTAATAAATCTTAATTCTTTAGTTAGACACAAGTTTGTACTTACCACTATAGATTACTTCACTAGATGGATCAAGGTAATATCCACCAAGGACTCTAGAACCCAATATGTGATATATTTTCTTCAAGAACATATCACAACTAGGTTTGACACTCCAATCTCTTTGGTTTATGATAATATACTAGCATTTCAATCAACTAAATTCACCACATAGCACCATGATAATTAGATTATAATTAGATCATCCTCAAATCATTACCCAAAATGGAATGGATTGGTTGAATTAACCAATAAGAACCATATTAATGCAATCAAGAAGTCAACTTTAAATAAACCAGGGGAGTGGCACATCCTACTAATGTATGCACTCTAGGCAGACAAGATGAGGTATAATCAAGCCATCAAAGATTCATCATACTTACTACTATATAGGAAATAACTCATGTTCCCAATTATACTAAAATTACCAACATATTAGTTCATATAAGAGTACATGGAGCCCAATGACAAAATAGATTCAAGATTACTAGATATCATTGAAATGGAAGTCTCCAAGGACAAAGCATTTTAGAAACTTAACAAGCATCAAGATGTGGTCAAGAGATGGATTGAAAAAAGATAAAAAATCAAATCTTTCATAATCTCTAACTTGGTACCACTATGGGATAAGGCCCATGAGAATAAAGGAATGCATGACAAGTTTACCCCATTATGGATAGGACCATATTATTTTATAAATTTTGGGTAATAATGCTTTCGATTTAAAGGATATTCAATGCAATGATTTGACATATCTAGTGAATGGATAGTTTTTGAAGCATTACTTCATGGCTAATCCATCTAGAAAGGTCTCTGAATAACAATAAGACATTCTGATAGAGGTAGGAGTAGATTATATTTCCTTTATTAGTTAGTCTTTTAATTTTTGTTTTTTACTTTAATTAGATTAGTTTGCATTTTATATAGTAGCTTTTCACTTTTAGTAGTTTCCTACTTTCTAGAGTAGTTTCCTTTTGATTTTTTGACAGTCAAATTCTGATTAATCCTCATATAATCAAACATAGTATGAGGTATTTTGAATCTAACTAGAATCAAGGGTCTAATACATATTTTAGTTCAAGACTTACAATATAGTTAAGCAATGAGAGAGTTAGACATGAATATTTATTTAAAATAATGATTTCCTTAGGTATGTGAAAGTTGCTCCCACAATTCTATTTAAATTTGGAAAACTTTTCTTATTCCCTTGGTTCAATGCACATAAAACATTAACACTTATTTAAGGTAATAATCATAGACATAGGAAATATTTTATAGAGTCATATTCATTAAATCCAAATATCAAATAAGACCATCTCATTTTGGTCGCCTTTTCCTTCTTTCTAGAAAGTTAAAAAAAAAAGAAAATAATAAAAATAAAAAGGGGCATAATCCAAAAATCCAAAAAAAAAAAAAAGGATTCAAATTCAACATGATGAAATAAGATCAATTCATCATGCATCATGAAAAATATAAAGGAATGAGGAATAAGTTATCAAAGGTATCTCTCTTAGGGATATAGATTCCTGGCTAGTAGTAGAGCAATGATTGATCTCCGCATCTATGTACCTAATTCCCATTCAAAGTGAAACCTAAAACTTACCCTTATGTCTTTGCCTAAAAACCTAAAACAAGAGGTAAAGAACAACACTTTTTACACATATTCAAGGTGTAAGTAGAGATAAAATGTTACATAGAATTATTAAGAGTCTCTTTCCATTTGTAGTTTAGTCATTTATTTTGGGATAAATATATGGTTGATATTGGAATTGCAAAACTAAGGATTCTAGGTTCTTGAAAATTTTGGAGTCTTCACCCCTGTGAGTCACCATTTGTTGTATTCGACACACCCCACTCTATATTTTTTCTTTAAAAAATGGGGAATCCCTTTTATTTTTTGAATAATGAATATCTTTAAAGGAACACTTCTGATTTTTTAGGGTTATAATACTTATGATATTTGTACAAAATTGATATTTTTAAGGTTAAATCATGTTGTGGTATAATTTTTAATGCACTTACTCAAACTAACCTATTAATGAAAAGGATGGAAAGAGTGGATTTGAATGACATGTATTTATATTATATTACTTTATATTATTCATTATTTATAAAATTTTGCTTCAAAAATATTCATGTCAAAAGCATTTCTATCAGTAAGATTCTTTACAGAAGGTTTCTCATCAATGACTTTATTTTGGGAACTTTCATTTCATAAATTTTTATTTCTAAGGAATTATTTTGGAAATTTTAGTCATAAAAAAATTTTGTCTACAAAAATTTATTTTGGGAACTTTCATTTTGGTAGGTTTGTTTTGATAGATTTCATGTTGACAACTTTCATTTCATAAGGATTTCATCGAAAGGATTCCTATTAGCAAGTTTGGTCTATAGAAACTTTACTTTGACAACTTTGTTTTAGAAACTTTTTGGAAATAATAATTACATCATTAGGTTTTCCAAATGACATCTTTCTTCACAGTCTTAGTCTCTAGGATAATTTTATCAAAAAATTTGATATCAGAGATTTCATTACATAAATTTACACTTTGATAACTTGCATTTCAAAATGATTATATAAAAAAGATTCTCATCAAGAAATTTTGTTTTGGAAACATTATATTCAATAATATTCTTATGAAAGGATTTTATTTTAGCAATTCACATGTCAAAAACTTTGTATCGAACATTCATTTCAAAAAAATTTCATCACAAGGATTCCTTTCGACAGGTTTGTTTGTGTTATCTTTGTTTTGGAAAGTTTTGTTTCAAAAACTTTAGGAGCAAATATTTTTGAGGAATTTTACACTTCATATTATTATATCCTAAAATCAAATTTTGACTTTTATTGACTAGGTTATACAATGACACATGAAAAAGGATGGAAGGTTACACCATGGCACCTCACATGACAAGGCATCCTACATGCCATGCACACTAGGATAGGGTGGTTGAATTCTAATTAAATGAAGGTGATGAGATCATAAATGCTAATGAGTAATGTTAAATGAATTGTAAATCAATATAGGAGATCTATTTACATCAATCCCCCAACTAAGTTCATGTAATTCAATCTTTGAGGTCAAGTAGACTTTAGCATCAAATAATCTCAAAAGCCCTAACTACTATCACAGTGATTTTTGACTTGAAAAATTTAGCTAAGTGAAGAAACACCATTATAAAAATATTGAAACATACTCTTAATAAGTATAGATACCATGGCATCATCATCTAGGACCTATAGGGGAGCCTCAACACCATCTAAGTTCTTGATCAAGGATTTTATAGAATACCTCGATACTATGTTTGAGCTTATGATGTTTGAGGGGAATTATTAAAATTATTCAACATTATGAGAAGCAACCAATAATTGCAAATTCATTTTAAATTGAAGATAGCTGAAGATAAGAAAATGATAAAGGACCTACTCTTATTTAAGCACCAATCCCTACACTATGCCATGTATCTATTTGCTAAGGGGTCTATTCTTCAAAGGAAGAATCATGGATGGAGGATATATAGATTATGTAGACAATGACATTTTTGTCACATGTATATTTTTAAAATAATTCAATAGGTATTTAAGCTTACCTATTGTACATGGTATATATGATTTGCATACTGTAGTTACATTTTAAAAAGGCCAACCATCCAAAGTGATCTCTATCAAAATGGCTTCTACTTGTGGAGAGTTTTACTTTGAAAGAACATGTCAAGATCCCTATCCCCATTACTAGTTTTATAATTTGAATATGAATAGGGATGGCATTGTTGAATAGTATCTTCAGTCATGCTATTATATACTTTGTGCACTAGGAATGGGTTTCCCTTTTAGACCTTTTGAATAACTCAAAACGTAACTATGCATTAGGGGAAATTATTAGTGCATGCCTCCAAGAGTATATTCTATTGAAGGATAAGTGGCTATTAGGAGGTAATTTCAACATGATGTCATATCTGCTAGATGTAGTCATAGGCACTATGTATAGACATAATAGAGTCTTGTGGGATCCTAATGCCAAAGTCATAAAAATATGAGTTGTGAATACTATATCTTTGTGCATATGTATTCATATGAAAAAAATATAGTAAAAATTATCAACTTTTACCCTCAGGTATGGGTGTCTATCCACAATGAGCCATTACCAAGAATTTCCACTAGCATAAACTAGACACTAACCAATAACATTGGATACTATTAGTTGTATCCCAATTATATAGTAATTATGGTGATAGGTCATAAGGTAGATCCTCTTTAGCTTCTAAAGTTCATTCTAAACAAGGTAGCTAAGAAGGAAATCACTCATCAAATTTGGAACAAAAATAAAGAGATGATGAAAAATAAGAAGGCAACCTTCCATGGGTCTCATGTCACCATTGGGATAATGTAGTACACCATTCATAGATATTTAGAAAAGGCTAGAAACACTAGGAATGCTTATGTCTTTCCAACCCTTCCTCATAGAAATTGGGACCCTCATGGCAAGGTATAAAAGAAAATTCACACCCTCATCCTTGAATACAAGTATGAGTTGATTTATCATGAATTTCTATTTTTGAATGCTAAAGATGACAAGGAGGTAAGAGAAAGGGTCACAACTACTAGGATATGTGAAGACTTGCTAAGAGTGATCTAAGAAAAACCATCCTTGACACTTGATGAAGTAATGTTTAAAATTTGACCTCTATATTTATAGAGTGGGAGGCAATCACAATAGCTAAAAGGATAGGGGCCTAATAACCAACAAGCTCAAATCAAACCTCAGGACCAATAGTCAGTTATAGTTGAGGCACCTCTCAGTGGAGATGAAAAGTAATAACAAGAAGAGGAAGAACAAGTTAAGGAGGAATAATTATCTACCTCAACACAAGAATAAGTACAAGTGATCCCAATTGAACCTTCAATAGTTAAATTGATTAAGATCAAGTAAGAGTTAGTTAAGGAAATAACTATAGTAGGAGGTAGGACACATGTAGAAGTTGGGATTATATGTTTGGATTCCTCTAATAAAGAGCAAACACTGACTATTTTAACCTCAATACCAAGCACTATTCCCTCTTCGCTTCCATCATAATCCATAGGTCCACAGGTAGGGACAACAAAAAATACATATCAAAAAAAGCTTAATGATAGACCACAAAATCCTCAAACCCAAGAGGTAGATGAGGAGGAGATATAGTAGGCAAAGGTTCTAAGCTTAAAGTCACTCAAGACCAAAGCACCTATCATAGGTGACTCATTTGATAAGGTCCCCTTACTTACAACTCCTTTGAGTTTTTCCCCAGTCTCTACTAGTATTTTTAATCACCCCTGGTCTTATGGTCTCTATAAACACCCAAATCTCACCACTACTAGCTTCTGATTGGAATTTACACTAATTCATACTAAACATTACAAATTAATATTAGGAATCATTCAACACCTCAAATTTGTTTACACGTCATTCATCCAAGCTCATAATCATGTTGAGATATCCCTAATTGGGATATTTTATTGTATGCAACAATAACTTCTCACATATTCATCCCTAATCACCTTGTGGCATCACAAATATCAATTTGTCCTATGGAGCTATTAAGTGGGGCACTAGAACAAACATCAAATCTTAAAAGAGTTGAAATGCTAATCAAAATCAATTAACAAGGTAAACAAGATTAAATGCCTAGTATAATTATCCATTTGAAATTAATGAATATCTAAAAATGTAAATTACAAAATTCAAAATAGCCAAGCCCTTCATCATTGACATATGAGTTGTCATGCTCTTTGAAAATATCCTAAAATATCTAATTTGAGATCCATGCCTAGTAATTACACGTCATAATTACATGATAACTATTAACTCAAATGGAGTTATTTTTAACTCACCTAGGGTTAGTTTGAACCCATTCCAAGCCAAAAATTAACCTTAAATCACCTTGGGTGGGAGATAATTCTTGTGGATATAAATACAAGTCCATACCTATTAGTTTTTAAGTTATTTTGGTGTAAAGTTATTATGCACAAATATCTTCAACAAGCTTGGATATTGTACAGTTATTATGTAGGATTTATTTCATAATACTTATGAAAGTATTGTTACCATTCCCAAATCTTAAGTTGAGAAATCAAATCCATTGTGCCCCATTGTTAAATGCTTCTTGATGCATAAGCTAAGTAAGCCATTCAACAAGCCATTTGGGAGATCAAAAGAAGGTAAAAGTCTTATTTCTTTTATGTTTTCATTTTTCTTTCATTTAGTTTTTGTTATCTAATGTCTCCCTAGTGTCTAGGCTAGAGGTGCTAGGATTTTAATGTTTTTATTTCCTTTGTTTTATGATACTAACACAAGACTAACCTCCCCTCTATTGTAAATTCCTTGTTCATATTTTGGCATGCTTGGTGGGACTCACACCCCAAAAAGTTGCTCCTCGAGATTTTTAGAGCACTCACCTAACAATTTTCATGTAAAAATTTAAGCCTTATAATAAAAATAGGTGAAAATTGAAGGCCAAAGGATGTTTTTATAGAATTCATGAAGTTACCTTGTGTAGTCATGAATTTTCTCTCTAGAGTCATGATATTAATGTAATACCACTATTTACACAGTTGTAGTTTTGTCATAACTATTGATTTTTTGTGCCTAAATGTTAATGATTTTTCTAAATATTTCATGCTTATAGGTTAAATTGTGATATTATAATATTTCTACTTTGAAACTCATAATATCATAATAAGTTTAATGATATTGCATGAATTTTATCGATATTGCATTAAACTACTAGTGGTTAAGCTGACCATTTTATGCTACATTGAAATATCATGACTCTTATAGTAGTAATATTTCCTTTATTTCAGTGATTTTTTCATTAGAGTAGTGATAGTACTTCATGTACTATATTTTCATGCAAGTTGTGATATTATGTTGAGAGAGTTGTGATATTGTTATGTGTTTCTGCAATTTTGCACTCTATGTAAAAAATAGAATCTTGAGAGAAAGATTTGATAAGTCATTTGTTCACTCATGATGTGTTTCTAAGCAAAAGGACTACTTAATGTGTTTTATAGGACCCAAAGGCCACAAGTAATCATTTAAAATAATCTAATCTTTCAAGTTTCACATTTTAAATTGGTGTTTTAAAAATTGTTTTGTTTAAATCATTTTTATTTTGTTTAAATCTTTCAAAAAAAATAACAAGGGGCTCAAATTTCACAACATACTTCATTTTTGTGAGATAAAATGAGATCTCATATTAGTTACATACTCCTAAAAGTTTTTCATTTTATGCTTGTTTATTAAAAACGTTTATTTTTAGCAAAATGAGTGATGTGTGTATGCTCTCCCCTAATCCCATTTAGGGAAATCGAGTCACCAAAAATTCTCATTCTTTACCTTTTTTGCTTTAGTCCAAAATCATGAAAAGAAATTTGCTAAGGCCTTTCCAAAATCCATATCATTTGGGTGACCCCAAAATGACCATAAAGTCTTTTCACTTGTATTTATTTCCATGCATTTTATCTTGTGAGTGGGAGTTCATTTCCTCCTCATGAGTTATTTAGGGAAGTGTTGACCCAATAATTCATCTCCTAGCATCATTTCAAACCCACTCCATGGTGGGGTATATCAATTAAGGGTGACCTATTGGGATGCTTGTTTTGGCCAAAATCTTTGTATGTGTCACTTGAAACCAAAGCCGTGTGTTCAAGTTCTAATTTTGAAACCAAAGTCGTCTGTGCCTTTTGGATCTTTACCTAGTGTTGTTATGTCACCCATTATTGTCTAGCTTGTTATTTGTTTAAAGAATCCTAATTTTCTAAGTTGAATTTGAATTAGTCTTAAAAAGTTAAAATCCAAATATTTTTTTATTTATGCCTATGCCTTATGTAATTTTGTCCTAGACATTGATCTTTCTCTTTTGGTTTGTGTAACTTAGCCTAATTTCTTAGTCGATTTGAAAAATATATTTTTTCTTAGATTTGGGGAAGTGGTCTATCTTCCATATTAATAGAGTTTCATGAATTATACCAATTGAAAATTTTCATGTTTAAATTTGAATGCCTAGTTTATGCCAAAGTTTTTCAAATTTGTTATATTAAATCTCTTACCTTGTTTTGTTTAAAAGTCTAGCTTTTGTGCCTTTTCTGAAAGACCTATCAATACTTGTTTTGAGCCTAGCTTTTGTGCCTTCTCCAAAAGACCTAAAAACTTTTATTTATTTAAACCTAGTTTAGACTTTTTTGAAAAACTTTGACCGTAGAGTTTGGTACTCTAATTTTATTTCATCCACTTGATATTTTAATGTAAGACTTTTAACATTAAACATTTGATGTCAGACTATTTTAGAACAAGTTTTATCACAAGCCTTTTTAGAGATACAACTCCACTCTTTAGACCAAGTTAGACCAAGTTTGATCCATTTATATTTTGGACATTATTTTTAAGAGTTTATAAAACTCTAGGCATTTTTTTGAAACATTAATCATTAATTTGAATATGTCTCACTATACATGTAGCAGAGCCATGTACAATTTAGGATATGATAATGTGGTCGTACAAGATGACTTTGTTCAGGACCCTTATGGTGATGATGTAGTTTGTGAGATGGACCCTTATCCTCCTTAAACTAATCAATATGGGTCACAAAATTAAGATCCTTTAACCCACTATTTATTTAATATTCCTCCATACTTGGATTAGGATTAGGAATAAACATTACAGTACCTAGTTAGCATACCATCAGTTATAAAACAAGATCAACAACAACCTTACTACATTATGATGCAATCAACATATGATCCTTAATTGTTTGATCATCACTTGCTTGAAAATAAGGATGAATCTTTAATCAAATCCATAGAAGTAGGGGCCAAGTTTCCAATAGACTTCCCCCACAAAATTTTTTGTAGTCTAGCTAGAGTGCCTTACAATATACCTTATAACTAAAACATTGAACATGCCTCTTCTATCAATCCTCAAATGCTCATGCCATTGACATGTCAAAAAACAAATATTATTTCTAGTGGAAAAGGTCTCATGGAGGACCATTTTATATAAATGTAGACAACATATCAAATCTATTTGAACTTAGTGCGTGACTTCAATAACATGGCCATGACAAATGCTTCTCTCATAGAGTTAGCTCCTTCATCAAGAGTATTGATCAAATTGATAGGCCAAGATAATTTAGGTATAGACCCATTCATGCAAAGAGATTTATTTTGATACATATTCAATTCCATAGCTATCAAAGAAGTGTCTACTAATTTTACATAAACAAAAGTTCCAAACATGGTGGATAACATGCAAGTGTCATCCAATCTAGGCCAAAGTGGTTTAAATGCACCAAAAACTAGTCCACAAAAAGTACCTTTAGTAAAAACCATGAGTGGTTCACAATAATAGGGGGTAGGAACTTCTACCTCCCAACCACAATAAGATACCTTTAATCCATAACCAACTACTTCACCAAGCATGCAATCATAAGGATTAAGTAGTCAAGATCAAATCAGTGCCTTACCTCAACAAAACATAACAAATGTTACTCCACCACAACATGTGATGACTAACATTCTAAAATATAAAGTACAATCTATTTTTCTAACACAATAGAGGCAAAACATTCCACCACCTTAGTATAGGGCAATAAATGTTCCAACTCATCTAGTAGTGAAAAGTATACCTCAATAGTCACAGACCAACATACCTTTACAATCACAAATTTTGTCTAATAAAAAATGTATGTCTATTGGTTAGTGATAAATGTTGAACACTCTATAAGTGTCTACTTCATAATAGGTGTTTATACAATAAAGAGGTTCTATTATCCAATAAGTGATAATTAGGCAACAATTACCTTTCATTCCAAACATACCACAAATCCAATGATAGGGCCTTATTTCACAACACATTCCCCATATCTATCTAGGTTTGAATTATCAGTAGTAAGTCTGTATTTAATTTTAATAGGCATATTACTTCATCCTAAGCTATATCCTTCCATCTCAGCCATAATTCCCTTAAAACTAGGCCTATATACCAAATCCAAACTAGAATATCACACCATAATGAATAAAATTTTATCAAACACATCCTAATCCATGAATGAATATTCTTTGCCAATTCCCCAACCAAACCAACATTCCACAAACCATGCCTCCATTATACCCTAGTCAAGTTACTCCACCTTTGACCACCCAACCTCCACCTCAGGGCAATGTTCCATCTAGTTTCTTAGCACAAGAGTTGCAACAAAAGGGATACAATTATCACCATCCAAGCTAGAAAATAGACCAAGAAATTCAAGTTGGATAATGTGTGTTACTCCCCATTCAAAATGGATTATTTGTAGATATCATTTCCTCTAGGATATAAACCATTAAAATATGAAAAATATAAGGGTAAATGAGACCCTAAGGCCCACTTAACTAAATTCTTTATTACTTGCCAGCCAGTGGCTTATAGTGACATATACCTCCTAATTTTGTTTCCTTAAAGTCTAGTAGGATAGGATTTGGAATGGTTTATAAAATTTCAAAAGAACTCAATATCTAATTTTGATGACCTTTCAAATAAATTGTGTAGCATTTCTCCTACAATCTCAAACATGATATTTCATTAGTGGATTTGACTCAAGCAAAGAAAAAAGATGATGAAAGCTTTGAAATATATCTATAGCAATGGAGATAACTTTACAACTAATTCATCCATGACTTACCTTTACCAGCAAAAATTAAAACCAAAACCAAAGAAATGACCAACATCATAACCAAAACCAAGTCTAAGCACAAGCATCGACACCATCCTAGGCCAATAATTACAAAAAAAATAAGAAATTTAACCATAACAATAATGTTGTTGGAAATGGATTAACTAAATCACATCATGTACAAATGGTGAAAATACCTTCTACTCAACCAAAGACTTGAATGCAAATTATTCCTCACCAACAACTTATTCATCAAGTGTATCTTTCGCATCAACCTAGACCATCTCAACAAATGTAGCAACCATTACTTTTGTAAAAACTCCTCTAAGGATAAATGTGCCTACTCATCAAGTATTTAGTGATATTAGAGAACTCATTGAAGTCATGTTTCACAAGCTATCCATAGCTAATTTAATTAGTTGGCCTATTTCAAAACATTATCTTGAGGGAATTCCTTATCCAAACTAGTATCAAGAAAATGAGTTTTGTGAATGCCATCAGGTTCACAAATATAATTCATGTAATTATGTGTATATCAAGAACCTAATTGAAATATGTTGAAAAATGGAGAGATTGCATTGGATAATAGAGCATATACATCTGATCAAAACTTGGGTATATACCAAAACCCTTTTCCACAACATAATAATACCAAATAATAATAATAATAATTATAAAGGCTAGAACAATAGAAACAATAATATCAAAAGCTAAGATAACAAAAGTAATACTAGTATAAGTAATAATAATGACAACCAAATGGATAAAACCAAGGCCAAAATGATGCTAATAACCAACAAACTTACCACGTAATTGCACATGACTATAACAAGGTTTTAGGTCATATTGTGGGAGGTAATGTTTCCACTACCATCAATCCAAGACAAAGTGCTAATATAAAAGGATAATTACTAAACAATTACAATCAACCAACCTATGCCAGTGATCCATCCTTTACTTAGGACCACATACATGTGTACTAGAAAGTAGGGATTACTAGTTTTGGACCTGATATTAATAATGTGTCATTTCCATGTGATGACATAAAATTGCACCATCAACTAAGACTTATCCTATCTAGTTCCCCTCTAACATAATTTTCTAGCAACATGAT
Organism: Torreya grandis; assembly: GCA_037957365.1. Classification (NCBI taxonomy): domain Eukaryota; kingdom Viridiplantae; phylum Streptophyta; class Pinopsida; order Cupressales; family Taxaceae; genus Torreya; species Torreya grandis. The sequence goes on from JARHVA010000314.1 coordinate 5,697,347, forward strand.
CTTGTATTTAATCCTAGTTATGAAATCATAACTTGATGGTCAAATATTACCATTCCTAGAATATAAATTTTATGCCACACATGATGAGATGATCTTGAAATGATTTGGCCACTCTAAAATCATTTCAAGTGAAGGCATATTCAGGTAAATAAGGCTCTTAAGCATTTTATGGAGGTGGAAAATTGGTAATCTCATCAATAAGAGGAATAGTATGATCCCTGGGTAATAGATAAGGAAGAATCCATTATGAAATGTAAGGAGGTAACATATTAGTATTTCAAGTATGTTCTAAATCATTAGGCTCATCATCATTAGAATTTGAAAGAGTAAATTGTAAATTAGGATTCATGTTGATGAACCTGGGTAAAGGAGTAATATTGATCTTAGAAATGGTATGAATATGATATTGTGATTTAAGATTAGGAAGTTGAATTCTCCATGGGTTGGGATCAGCTATATGCTTATACCATTTTCAATTATGTAAGAATTTAATACATTTACTACTAGAAGAAGCAATGGCCCTCATTTGATGAGTACATGGACAACCAAGGAGTATGTTATAAGATAAGGGAAGATACAAGACTATAAGCTTGGTTCAAATAGTCTTAGATCCAATGGTTAATGGAAGACAAATACAACTAAGTGGATTTTGATTAGTGTTACCAAAACCACAAGTAAGACAAGTTTTCTTAAGATGATCCTTGTTATAACTGAGTTGTTAGATAAACCATAGAGATGTTACTTTAATACCAAAACCTTCATCAAATAGAAACTTATAGATAAGAGTGGTATTCATGGCTATTTTGTTTTAAAGTGGTAGGTCATCAACATGAAAAATAATTTCATCATTGATCATGTCCTCTTCAAGGAATTGAATAGAGGTCTTATAAGAAAGACACATAGTTTCAATGGTATTTACGTTGGTGGGTTGAGAATTGATAGAAGGTGGTTATTCATCTAAGGAGGATGGATCTTCAATTTCTTGAAGTTTTTGCATAATGAATTTATGATGATAGGGAAAATTAAAAACCAACTCCATAAGTGGAATCTTACAAGACATAGAATTGAGTTCTTTAAGAAAGTTCTAATGAGACTTAGAAGAACTATTACTAGGTTTAAGAGGTACATTATGCTTTGGAGGATCAAAAGGAGGAGATGGTTCCTCTTAGGATTCTGAAAAAAGATTAATAGAGGTAGTATCTTTAAGAATTTGATCCTATAAATATGGCTTCTTAGGCTTGGTAACATGATCTTTATGAGCTAGTTTATGATGATAATTGACTTTACCAGTATTGACATATTGAGAATTATTGAAATATTGGTCATAATCAATGTCAATAGCATAAATATCCTTGGTACTTAATTTATTATTGGAATAATATTTGTGTTAAATTGAAGTAGAAGCTTTAGAAGTTTGTCATTTTTGAAAAGTAATAGTGTATTCTGGATGATGAAAATTGATCATAGCTTCATGATTAAATGAATCACTAAGAATATAGGAGATAACAAATTTGGTGAGCCCTCTATAAGCTTCGTGAGAATTCCTAATGTTAGCATGGAACTAAAAAACTATATTGGGGTCATAACACTTAGGAGGAGCATTAGGATAGATGAAAGGTTTTGAGGGTGGTAAAAATTATTTCATTTGCTAAACCAAAAGAGGTGTATGTGAAGGTGAAGGAATATTAGTTTTGGAAACTCCTATTTTGGTTTGTGGAGTCTTACTAGTGATAGAAATAGCTATTTGGAAATATCATTTAAGAATTTTTAGATTAGGTTCAAATTGCTTCATAATAAAGTCTTGATGTTTGGCTTGGTCAAGAGCTTCATTAAGAGTTTGAGGAGTAAAGGTTCAAACTTTATATTAAAGAGTGGGAGTTAAAGTTGTCATAAGAAGTTTGAATAATTTATCATCAGTCATGTTATGGTTGGATTTATGGGCCAATGATTTCCATCTTTTGATAAAATCATGAGTTAATTCAGTGGGAGATTACTTAGCATTAATGAAGTGGCTAAGACAATTTTCAGGAAGATCATTATGTTGAAAATTTTTAACCAAAGGATTAACGAAATCTTCAAGTTAACAAATACAATGTTGGAAAATTTAACAATTTTGGTAATATTGGTGTATTATTCCTAATTTAGTTAAGGGTCTAGAGTAATAAAATTAGTAAATAAATATTACAATAATTAAGCTACTGATTTCTATAATTTGACAATAATTTAAATCTTTCTAAAAATAGTAATAAAGGAGAGACAATAAGACTTAGCTGGAAACATTAAGACAACTGAGGCAGAGTCTAGAATCCACTATGTAGGACTAGGACACTATCAAAAATTAGCTTTTAGCCTTCATTTCATGATTGGATAAGAGAATCAAAATAAGATACCTTAGGGTCTGACGTTATAGTCCTCTTCTATCAATAGTGTTTAGGAGACCTATTTTTTTTGGGTTCTATTCATTGTGTTTGTGTGAAACTACCTATGAAATTTTAACTATTGGATATCTGTGGAACTCCTTGTAGAGCTGATTTTGCCTTCAAAACCTAGATTCCATTATGCTTTGACAAACTTTGAGAAAGAGGGGGGGTTAGTGTGTGTAATATGTATTGAACATGTATCCACACCTCTTGTGTGGGCATGTTGCCTACATACCAATACTCTAAAGAGGGATCAAGCCATATGTAGTTCTCTCAGTTGATGTGCTTTGTACAATTGTGTGTATGAAGATACAAATGCTAAAACTAGGTGTACTAGAGATGACTAGGGACTAGTGTAAGGATTTGAATAAGCTTTTAGATATATTGGATGGTTATATATAGAGAATAAGGAATTATTCCTAAGTATTCTTACTTGTATTCTTGCTTGATTTATGTTATTTAACAACCCTTTCCAAATGAACTTTGAATGGGCTTTTATAGGGATCTATTGGTCATGGGTTGAATGTGTTCACATTAGTTCGAAAAGAAGAGTGATAAAAACTAGAAGGAACTGACCATTATAGGTAAAAAATCACTTGAATAGGAGTGATAAAATTGGACACTAGAGGGCCTAATTCTATAGTCTAAGTTGGGCACTATAGTCTTGAGCTAACAAGACCTAGGGGGATAGATTTATCATGGAAATAGTAGTCTAGCTAAGTTGGGATTAGGTCTGAAAGGGTATGGATGATTGGTAATCAATGAAAAGATGCCTATAAGGGTCATGAAAGTAATCAGGAGGAAATTATAGGTTGGGTGTCATAAGCCACACTAAATTCACCAATTTTTGCATTTTATATCACTATATTTTCCCCCTTTTATTTTAGTGATGTAAAAAAGTGAAATACTAAAATAAAGGAAAAATAGAAAGTGTACCTAAACTTACCTACAAGGGTAAATCGCATGAAGTTGTGTGATGTTAGGTGTGCATAGAGAGAGCATGTTTTGAAGTGTGAAACTGTAAAATAAAATAAAGAGTAGATCAATTTTTACTATATATGTTATATCTATAATAAGAATGTAAAAATTTGGGTAAGAGAGAGGAAGAGAAAGGAATGAGTACACCTCATTGGGTACGCAAACCAATATAAAACATATTGTGATGTTTATTAATGTTGTATGATGTTGTACCAAGAGTAATATCATGAACATAGCTAAGTAATCAATTCCCCAAAAGTGGCTCAAGAATGCAAAGGCTAGCCCTTTAGCTCCATCATCACCCACTAAGTGAATCTATGTGATCATACATGTGTTAATCAATGTTTGGACTATGTGTCCAATCCCTTTGAGTAAGTGTCTTAAGAATACAAATCTTAGCTAGTCCTTTGGATCCATCATTGCCCTATGAAGTGAAGTTATAAACTGATATAGGTATGAAATGTGTGTCATATGAAATGGCTCTTGAAGCCCATGAATGCTCTATAATCTAATAATGTGTCATGGATAGTTGAATGTATGCTAGAAACTAGGCCACTCTTGGCCACTCCAAAAAAGTGGAAATTAGGCTTGTATGAAAGCCACTCTAAAATGGTGCCAACCATCTATAGATGGAATGAGACACATAACTACTAAGAATGCCTAGCTAATATATTGAACTTGGAAAGTAAAGAAGACAAATGTGTCATGCACATTTCCCCCAATCACTGGTGTCTGAAACATGGATTCTAATCTAAAAATTATACCAACTATCATATTTGAAACTGGAAGCAAGATCCATCATGTTGTGCATGATGCCCCCTATATCTAGATTCTCTAAGAAAATTTTTACTAAAACTACTAGATCTGAACTAGTTTGAATATGCAAAACTATAGTTGAACCTACTTTTATACTTGTGTTTGGAAAATTTGAATTTTTTTCTATTTGGATAGGAGCACCAAAAATGGACATTAGAGTCCAATATTGTCACTATTATTTTGGGTTAAATCTAAAAACTTTCTAAAATTATCACTATCTACTTGGTTTGAAGTTTGGTTGTTGTTTTGGGTGTTTTGAATGCTAATTTTTTGACTGGTAGGAGCTTTGATCTCTTTGACAAAACTCATATTTGTTTCCCCTCTTAAGAGGATAGAAACGAAGACCCTACAATGGATACCCATAGAATAAATATCCCTATAAGTGTGTTATGCTATAAAGATATATGATATAACAATGATAATCAACAAGATATCTCAAGATATAGCATGGTTTTTAATGAGATATTTTTAGATCAATAGGGGTATGCCTAGATAGATATAATAATGTAATACCATGTGCAATGTATTGAATTGAAACTAGAAGTTTGGTTAGTTTTTATTTGTCATGTAAGGATGGATCATGATGTCCATCATGGCATCCAAAAAATTAATATAATGCATGATGTGGATCATGGCATTGAAAACAATTAAAAAGCAATCAAGTAGCAAACACACAAATAAATAATCAGGAAGCATATAATAGTGGCTAAGGTGCCAAGAAAATAAGGGACATGGGAACATGTCACTCAAACTAGAAATCAAACATACAAGGCATGTTTAAATACAACATACATATACAATTGAAATAAGTAAGGTTGGTGTGAAAGCCACAATCGCATAGAAGAGAATAGGGAAAGGACATTGGCAAATGTCCTAAGACACACACAATACATAGAAGCAAAGGACATTGGAAAATTTCCTAAGGCACATATAGGAGACAAAACAAAAAGTAAGAAGTGCAATCACATCTAGCTACACAAAGAAAGAAAGGAAATTATGTAATATACTAGATATAAAATCACATCTAACTAATGAAATCAAGAAGTGAAAGTATGAAAGACATGGAGTACAAGACTATGTAGATGTTAAAAAATACATAAGTGTTATATACTAGTGAGATGTTGATAGAGTAATCTATGTAAGCAAGTACATAATGTACATCATCATGATAACTAGAGTGTGTGGTATAGAAATTACATAACCTGGATGGTGTAGTCATGTGGAAAATTCCCCTAGTGGGTATTTATATCGATGTGTGTCTCAAATGTAGAAGTAGGATGCCCCTTAATGGGTAGAGTGAAGCAATCAAGGATCTAGATATCATTGCACACACTCAAAGAAGACCAATGAATTATGGTAATGTAGATAAATTGGAAAATAATAACATAGAATAGTGAATGTAATTCTAACATAGTAGTAGAAATGTAAAGCATGTAGAATGCATACAATTGAAATGTTTTTGAATTATTTTAATGTTTTTATATTTTTAAATGTTATATTATTTTTGATATTTTGACAAATTTGAATGTTTTTGTAGTTTTGATATAAGTTATGTATAATCAAGCATAAAAATACTATGTACAAGTAATATAGAGAAGAAATGATACTAACCGATGAGTCTTATGTGAGACTCCCTATCATGGTGTCCTATATCAAGGAAAGGGATTATCCATGATCATGAAGCATGATGGAAGGGATGAAACTATGGCTCCAAAAGTTATATATACTATAAATTCTCTAAAGTGAAAACTGGTTGTGGGGTCCCCCTATAATTATGAGAAGTGGATGTAATTGTAGGGCTCTTAAGGACCTATCTGGTAGTAGGATAAGCTCAATGAACATGTGCTCTATACGTAGAGGTGTAAGACCTTAATGATACTACCATGGGTGTGAACACTATAGCTATAAGTTGTTTAAAATTCTAAAAATGTGGTTACTTTAAAAGAGACCTCTTTGGAGGTGTATGAACTCTCTATGTTGGTGATGGAGGCCTCAACTGTATCTAAATCTAAATTGGTGAAAGAACTAAAACTAGTGGAGAAACTAAAATTGGTGGCTAAACTAAAACTAGTGGATGCAAAGTAGAAGATGGCTTTAAAGTAGGGAGTGGTAACTCATATGGAACTCCACCAACTATAATAACCTAATTAGTGTAAATTAATTTCATGCACCTTTGAACTATAAAATGTATTGCTTAAAGTTTTTAAATCCATGGCTGACCAAGTACCATATCAAAAACTCCACTAGGAACAATAGTAAATGGTGTGGCTACATGTGTTAGACCAACCTATAAATAAATTACAATATCACCCAATGAAATTTAATTATGCCCACTATATCCACTAATAACTATGTCTATCAAGGTAATATCCTACTCTAAATATCCCAAATGCTACAGTAATGTCATAGTGCACATGTTCACATTAGATCTATTATCTATGAGAACACTATGAATAAGATGACTATGAATGTAAGCTTTGATAAAGAGTGAATAATAATCTAAATCATCCTCAATAATCTATTGCTTTGAGAAGGAGATGGAAGGTCTGGCTGAAACTCTAGAATTGTATACACCAATCATGTTGCTCAAAGGATGTGACTCAACTAAAGGTTCCCTATATTTATTTGGTAGGGGATATGCATGATATGCAAGGTAAACACCTGATGTGTCCCCTATCTCTTGTTTAGAATTCTATGAGAAATAATCTAAAAATATTTTCAAATATTTATCTTATGTTTTATTTGTCTAAGGAGGCTCAACTAAAATTCCAAGATCAATAATGTTGCCATCTATCAATTCCTATATCTTGTGTCTCAAAATGATGCATCTATTTGTTGTATGGTTTGGTGCCCTATAAAAATCAAAAAATTCATGTTAATCATATCCCTATAGAAGAGGATTTGTTGGATCAACTTCCTGAATAGGAGGGAGAGATATGATATTACATTCCAAAAGCTACTGTAAAACTCTAGTTAGAGAAACTAGTAGATCGGTAAAGGTCTGTTGAAGAAGTGATAGAAAAACCACATGCTAAGGGGGCTTCTAAGCTAAATTTATTATAGGTTGGTTTTGACACTTGTTATCATTAACCTTGACTTTATATGGGACTTTGTTGTTACTCTTGTTTGTTATTTTTGATATACTTGTGTACTTGAGTTTGCCCATTAAAATTAGTTTGACTTCCCTTTCCTTTAGTGTATGACATAACTCAGTGAATAAAGATAACATTTTGAACATTATTGATTCATGAAAATATGGTGAAAGACTCTATTTGAAAAAATCTTTTAATCTTGATCAGCCATGGGGCTAGTCATCTTAGCCAAAATAGTTTTATATCAAAGAACAGAATATGTGAGATGCTCATTTGACCTTTGTTTCTATTATGCAACTTGGGCATATGAAACCTTAGCACCAATTTTGATGCTAAAATGAGATAAAAACATGTCATCTAAAGGATTGAATGCATTGCCTGACTGATTCAGTAGACTATATAACCATTGTAAAGCATAATCCTTTAAATTCTATAGATATAGATTGGTAAGTAGCTAGTCATTTGCACATAGTCCAATCATGCTACATGAAAATCTCTCAAATGTGTCTCTAGATCACCCTTGCCATCATATAGAGTAAGCTTAGGTTGAAAAAAAAACCTTGTGGCAAGGCTGTAGAATCAATATGACATTCCAATGGTGTATGTAGTAAAACAAAAGAATACAAAGCTTGCATAGGTATAGATTCACCTTGCTTAATAGGTAGTACCTTGGATTGAAGATATATTATCTCTTGCATAAGGGCTACCATATCAAGAGACAAAGATGTACTAGTTATAACTGGTGGCTTAGAGGAAGGTTGGGCTGCTTTAGGGGTTTGTTGAGACATAGTTGCTCCCATAGTGTCATTTACAATTGGTTGCTCTATGGTTTGAGAAGATTGACCATTATTCACTTTTTTTTATTCCTCTTAAAGTATTTTAAGCATTCCATCTTGCATGTCAGGGTGTTTAGTTAAAACTTCTTGAAGTTCCCCTTTATCAATTTCATCAAAATTGGTGTATTGGGCCATTCTAAAGGTAGGAAAACAAATTTAAAATTGATTGAATAGTTTGTAATAGTTTTAAATGAGAAATGTGCTATGGAAGGAAAGTACTAAAAATAGGAAATGCAAAGTCTTAAAAATAGCAAACTAGAAAGTGCATAAAAAAGATATGAATCTCACAAACATGTAAGGTGATACTTCAAGAAGCAAATATGAGATAGTACATGCAACTAAGGTTTTGAATGAAATTATTTTCAAAATTACTAAATAATTTTAAAATTTGGTGTAAATTTATAACTTAAATATGTAAGTAAAAAATCAAAAAAATATAGGAAAATACCTAGACCTATTATGGGAAACTAGGGTTTGAAGGAAAATTATTTTAAAATTACTAAAAAAATTTAAAATTTAATATTACTTTATAATTTTATTATGCAAGTAAAAAATCAAAAAAATATGGGAAAAATACTAGGAAAATACTAAGACCTAGTATGGGTAACTAGGGTTTGAAAGAAAATTATTTTAAATTTACTACAAAATTTTAAAATTTAATGCTAATTTATGATTTTATTATGCAAGTAAAAAAAATCAAAAAATTATATAAAAAAATAGTAGAAAATCTACCCTAGGGTTTCTAGGGTTTTTATGCATGTTCAAAGTAAGTCAGGTTTACCAAATGATTTAACAATTTTGAGAATATTGGTGTATTATTCCTAATTTAGTTAAGGGTCTAGAGAAATAAAAGTAGTAAATATATATTGAAATAATTAAAGCTAATAATTTGTATGATTTGATAGTAATTTTAATCTTTACAAAAATAGTAATAAAGGAGAGAAAATAAGACTTAGCTAGAAACTAACTAAGACAATTGAGACAAAGTCTAAAATTCACTATGAGGATTGAGACACTATCACAAATCAAGTTCTGGCCTTCATTTTATGATTGGATAGGAGTGCTAAAATAGGACACCATATGGTTTGGTGCTATATTCCTCTTCTGCCACTATTATCTAGGAGACCTAATATTTTTAGGTTTTTTTCATTGTGTCCATGTTAGCCTACATATGAAATCTTAGTTGTTAGATATCTATGGAACTCTCTATAGAACTGATTTTGTCTTCAAACCCTAGACTCCATAATGCTTTGACAAACTTTGAGAAAGAGGGGGGGTTAGTGTGTGTAATATGTATTGAACATGTATCCACACCCCTTAAGTGGGCATGTTACCTACATACCAATACTCCAAAGAGGGATCAAGCCATATGTAGTTCTCCCACTTGATGTGCTTTATGAAATTGTGTGTATGAAGATGCAAATTTTAAATTTTGGTGTGTTAGAGATGACTAGGGACTAGTGTAAGGATTTGAATAATCTTGTGGTTGTATTGGATGGTTGTATGCAAATAATAGGGAAGTATGCCTGAGTATTCTTGCTTGTATTCTTTCTTTCTTTGTGACATTTATCAACCCTTTTCAAATGAACTTTGAATGGGATTTTATAGGGATCTATTTGACATGGGTTGAATGTGTTCACATTAGGCCAAAAAGAAGAGGGATAAGAACTAGAAGGAACTGACTGTTGGAGGTAAAAATACACTTGGATAAGAGCACCAAAAGTGGAGACTAGAGGGATCGATGCTATAATCCAAGTTGGGTATTATAGTCCTGTGCTAATGAGACTTATTAGGATAGATTTATCATGGAAAAATTAGTCTGGTTGAGATGGGATTAGGTATGGAAAGCTAAAAATGATGGAGAATCAATGAAAAGATGCCTATGAGGGTCATTAAAGTAAGCAGGAGGGACCTATGGGTTAGATGTCATAATTCACACTTAAGTGATCAATTTTCACGTTTTATATGACTACATTGGGGAAGTTGATTATACCATTCTAATACATCACTAGTGAAAGTTTTCACTAAGAGTTTAGTTATGGTGAAGGTATTAGTTTGGATCACCCTATAGTATCTAAATGGATTCAATCTATCCAAGAAGATTCTAATAAGATATTTCATTATGACTAAAGAGGAATGATCAGAATACAAATAAGGAGAAATAGAGAGTTAGATTGATAAATAAGGAAAGAAAAAAATAGTATAGGGTCGACTAGGTTGACCTAGCATAGAAAATAGGGCCTAAAAATAGTACAGGGTCGACTAGATCAATCCAGTATAGTGAATAGATATTGGAAAAGATATAGGTTCTACAAATGATACAAGGTCAATTGGGTTGATACAGTACACTAGAAAAAGGTACAGGGTTGACTGGGTTGACACATTATATTATAAAGGGAAGTTAAGAAACTTATGATAGATTTGTGGACTAAAACAATATAACTTTTACAAGTAATTTGAAAATAAATAAACAGTCAATTAGATTAACATTGGCTAATCCAATTTAAGCACACAACACAAAACCTTTCACCAATGTTGGCTAATGATTTTTTTTGTAATACAAAATACAATTTAGAAAAGGTAAAGAAAGCAACTTAGAAAGTAAACAAAAAACTAATTGGTCAACCTGAATGTTTATTAAATTATTAAGATATGAATTTATATGTGATGGGAGGTTGGCTATAAACAAGGAACTAGAATGTCAATCTAAAGATGGTTTCAAGTAGTCTGGGATGAAAGGACTATAGTGAAAATGATACAATATTGGTATTAGGGCCTACCCCCTCACTTCACACACTGTAGTGATAATGGTATTAGGTACTTAGCCAAAATATATGATTAACCACATTTTAAACTTGACTAGAGTATCAAGTCAACTTCCTCCTTGGTGATGAAATCCAAGTAGGTTGATCTTGGGTAAATAAATGTTAAAATTCTTGTTTAGATTTTTTGATGTGGTTGTGTGTTCATAAAATATAAAATAGTGAAACTAAATGATTAATTGAAAACCACCTAATTAAACTATGTGATGTATTTTAAACATGAAAACAACAAAAAAGGAAAGTGTGAACTAATTACTAGTATATAAGGTTAACTCTAACTTTAAAACAAGGTACAATATTGATATGGTTAATATGTATACACAAAATATAAAATAGGCTTGATAGGGTCAATCCTATATTATGAAAGCAAGATATAAAAATGAATAGGGTTGATAAAGTTGACCCAATTATCTAGATATCACAAAGAACATAGAATTGGGTCAATAGGGTCGATCCATTTAATTGTGTAAGGGTAGTTTTAAAGACTAAAAAATGTAAAAGGAAAGACTATAAGGAAAGAGTTAGAGAGATATAAAGGAACCTTGGTGGATCATAAATCTAGAGATTGAAGATTATTTTTCAAGAACCTTGATATATGCTCATAAATTCTACTAACTAGGTTGATTGGGTCAATCAAGCTTTACAAAAACTTGTTGTTGAGTGCCTAAAATGTACAAGGTCAAATGGGTCAGCCTAGTATGTTAAACCTGATGTCTAAAAAACTATAGGGTTGATTGGGTTGACCTAATAGTCTAAACTAGATGTCTAGAAAGCTAAAAAACTATAATGGGTTGACAGGGTCAATCTAGTAGCCTACACCTAAAAACCTACATATACAAGTTAGATACTATTTTGATAGAGTTGATCTAGTATGGAAAATATATGATAAAAATAATGATGAAAGAATGAAAGAAATTAAATAATATAAATAAATCTTGCAAGGGTTAGTTCATGTCTGGTTCACCATAATGTAGGCAATCAAAAATACATCATGTCTATAAATCAATCTTGGCTCAGAGAAGTTAGAATATATCAACACTTATAATTGGGGATACATTTGTTAAGAGAGGGCATGGCCAATATAAGGATCCACTAGACCTAATTAGGGGATCACTTGTCACAATACACCATGCTAGGAAAGGTTCCAAAGCTTACAATCTAACACAATAATGCAACAACCCTGAAAAAGCTTTACGTTTAATGTTCACTCTATTATAATAAAAAAGAAAGTAAATCTAATCTAGTTCACACTAAAGCTTGTGGCACACCGTGATGGGTTATTAAAGCAATCAAAAAATGTATAAGAGAATCACAATTAGGCTAAGTATGAGTAATACCCTAATACATGGAGTATGAAGAGTAATATTATTTAAGATATTACTTATGCTACTTCTATCTACTAAAGAAAGGAGAAAAAAATTAAAATATACTTACCTGAATGTGAACCCATCAAGACTCAGTCTCTTCCTTGTCCAATGGGGATTCACAAGAGGTTGTTGTGGTTTATAAGGATAACTAAGAAAGTCCAAAGCATCCAAGACTTATCCATAAGAATAGATTGTCCAAGTAGAAACCCTAAGCTAAGACTCCTCAAGTAGAATGGTAGAAGAGTAGATTGTAAAGAAGCATGAGTGAATAATAACTCTTGATTGCATATTGAAATAATTATGAAATGATCTTGTATTTATAGGTAGATATCACCCTAAACCCTTCTAAATATGTTGGATATATAGGGTCAACCCAGTTGACCATGTATGTTTTTGAGAGATAAGTCACTAGGACCTAAGTTAGGTTGGCTAAAGGGCTAGGGAAAATCTAAGTGAAAAATATTCAAAATAGTACATGGTCAACCTAGTTTACCCTATATAGTAATCAAAGGCTGAAAACTATATAGGGTTAACCTAATTGACCTAGTATAGTCAACTAGTGAAAGGGGATCAAGGTGAGGAAAAGAGGGATGGAAAGAGGAAAAAGACTAGAGGAATGTGAAAGGGAGGAGTAATAATGTAGGGAATGGTTTTAAGAACTAGTTGGATTGGTAATAATGTGGCAATAAGGGAAAATAATCCTATGAAGCACTAAAGGCCTACACACCCCTTTCTTGGTGTACCCCTTAGGGTGTACACTCAGAGAGATTGAGTCTTGATGGGTTCCTGAAAGATGAAAAACATTAGTATTTAATAAAAGTTTGAAAATATTATGTGTATACACAACCCACTGTTCTATCTAAGAACAAGCCATTAACTATTATAAAGTAAAAGACATTCAATATTGTGGAATAACTTCAGAAGATGTCTACACAAATCTCCATTTTAGATTTGTTGCATACGTCAACTATCCAAAAGAATATCTTGATAGAGTTCCTAGCCAATACCATGTCATGAAGGATATAAGCCTAAAAAAATTCCAATATTTGGTTAGACATCTATCCCCAGGCCAACAATTATCATTCAACAAAAGAGATATGCCATTCCTTGTCCCTCTCCAAAATAATCCATTATACATTAAATTTGTCATCATGTGGTATAAATTGAAGCATGTCCTCATAAATAATGGATTAGGCTTGAATATTGTGTCTCTAGTTCTCATCAAGCATCTCGAATACACAATAGTGGATCTCTAGATGGAAAAAAACACCATTAAGACCTATGATAATGAAGAGTGGAAATCATAAGGCACTATTATCTTGTTAGTTATCATTGGACCTTTGACCCACAATACACTATGCCATGTGTTGGACCTAGAACCATCTAATAATTTGATTTTGGAAAGATCTTTCATGCATGAAATTCATGCAATCTCATCAACATTGTACCAGTGTCTCAAGTTCTCTAATTTTGGCATGGAAGTCACTATCAATGGAGACTTGTAGCCTTACAAACATTGAAAGCATTTGGAGGTTGATTACGAAATATATAAATACCATTTTGGCTTAGATCCAACTCCCAAGAAGGACAATGGGAAATAAAAACTTGTTGATTTTCTAGAGGCCAATTGCATTGACCCCGATAGCCTTGATTCATCCTCCCATATGCCACCTCTTGAGATGTCAAATCATTTTACCATCATAGCCAATGGCCAAAGAGAATATTTGACCTATAACACATTTCACATTAGCAAGCTTCCATAGAACCCCAAGTCTTATAGAAGACCTAAAGCCAAGTCACCTTGGATAGAATAGCAACAAAAGGTAAAAATGATCATTAGCCAAGAATAGGACCCACTTGAAAATGATGAATCATGGTTATATAATGAAAAACTGGATGATTTTTATAAAAATACCAAATACCCACATTCTTAACAGGATCATGGAGAACCAAGCCTATGAAAGAGGAGGCCTTGGGTTAAATTCACAAGGAACACTTGAGACAATATCTATAACATGGTATAATATAAGTTATGGTATTGGATTTAAACCACCTAGGGGTGACCCCATGTACCTTATTCATGTTCCAATGCCAATGACTAATGATGGTGATACTGGTAGTGAAGTAGAGTCTAATCAAAACCATTATGAATACCTAGCCAATACCAATCTATTTGACACCCATGACATTTGTGCTTTTACCTCACTTGTTTGACATAATTTTTCATTTATATCACCCTCAAATTATAGCTTAATACTACCAAGATTACATATCACCTATAAATGAGTTTGAGAATGATGAGGCCTTTTGTGATTTTCTAGTATTAAGAGACAATATTCTATTGGGAGACCACAAACAAGGTTTTTTATCAAACTAGTTTCTGTAACCTATTTTGGATAATGGGTGAACACATTTAGCCACAAATAATTAAATAAAACATTGAGGTTTCAAAGTGAAAACCTCTTTGAGGTACTTTTATACCAAGGTAAAAGTAAAGAGAAAGGTCAGTCTTCTAATGAAAACCTATTTTAGGTACCATTAGGGTGTTCAATATTTCTCAAACATAGCTCAAGATACCACCAATGATGAACTTGATTTTAGGTCTAAGTTTAATTTTGAAGAATAACATGCCTTTGACAAAACATCCAAGAGTTTTCAACGGTGTTTGTAACTTGGCCATCCCTACCATTAGGGTATTCTGAATCATCTTGACTAGGAGAACTTGAATAACCAATCTAAATGGATGACTTTACCATTACCAACCAATTAAAATCATTTTTAACCATTCTAGAAGATGGTTTTAATCTCCTCATAGAAGATAATATAGAAGTCAACATCAAACTCCATATGAATTGAAATGGATCAAATTAGGTGCATCCCTCACTGATGAGGAACATGACCTATTTATATCCCTTTTGAGGGAATTTGTTGACATATTTGCATGGGCCTATTCCAACATGACAAGTTTAGACCCCACCTTGGTTTTACACCACCTTATTGCACATATTAATACCAAACCTATGAAGAAAAAAATATGCAAGATGCTTCCTCGCATTATTCTATTAGTAAATAAAGAGTTATAAAAACTCTTAGAAGTGAGATGTATTCAACAAATAGACTAATTATAGTGGATATCAAATGTTTCTATTAGTAAGAAGCTAGAAAGAATTAGATTTTTACTAATTTAAGAGATATAAACAAAGCTTTCCCCAAAGATGAATTTTCTTTGCCAAACATTCACATTATATTTCACTCCATAATGGGATATGAAATGCTTTCACTAATGGATGGGTTTTCAAGATATAACCAGATTTGGATTGTGCCAAAAGACCAACATAAAAAAAATTCACCACTCCCTAAGGAATGTTTTGTTATCAAGTTATGCCATTTGGTCTCAATAATGTTAGGGCCACATACCAAAGAATTATGACCATCATAGTTTATGATATGATGCATGACATTGTTGAAGACTATGTCAATGACATATTGGGTAAATCAAAGACCCATGCTGATAATCCACTCACACTATGAAAGATATTTGAGAGGCTTCATGAATACAAGTTTAGACTCAATCCTAAGAAGTGCATTTTTGGTGTTATTTTAGGAAAAATTTTAGGCTTTATAGTGTCATATCGAGGCATTAAATTTGATCCTGCTAAAGTACAGGTCATTATTGAGATACCACCACCTTCCAATTTAAAGTAGATATGTATTTTTTAGTGAAATATTTAGTCTATCAGATGCTTCATTTCTTATTTGACCAACAAATGACATTCATTTACACACTTATTGAATAATGGTATTACATTTCATTGGGATGATGAATGCCAAAAATCCTTCCAACAACTCAAAGAATATCTTGTCAATCTACCTATTTTGTTGCCACCTATGATTGGACAGTCATTGTTACTATAATTATCTACCATAAATAAATATTTGGGGGAAATTATAGCTCAGCATGATAGTAATGGAAAAGAACATGATGTATACTATTTAATTTATACACTAGTTTCATATGAGCATAATTATACACCCATTAAAAAATCTAGTTTATCTATGGTATTTGGAGTTTGCAAGCCACATAATTACATGTTAAACAATAAGACCATCCTTATTTCCAAAGTAGATTTTCTCAAGTATATATTATCCAAAATATCTTTACAAGGCCACATGGATAAATGGATCATGCTTCTGATTGAGTTTGAGATAGAATACATCAACCAAAAGGCCATCAAGGGACATGTTTTTATAGATCAACTTGTTGAAGCTCCCCTTATAGATATTGAACCTTTAACATTCCAATTTCTAGATGAATCCATTATGAACATCATTGAAAAACCTTTTGAATAGTATCACTAGAAACTATATTTTGATGGATTATTCACAACACATGGATTGGGGGTAGGCCTTATAGATACCTAAAAACTGCACAATGGTAGTTTTTGATGTCATCTTGACCTATAGACCCTTGATCGACTCTGTGGACCACCTAATCTACTAGCACTTGTTTATAGCTTCATTATGTCAAAAACCCTCCAAACACATCACTTAATTTAGGACCTTTTCACCCATTTACTTGTGACCCATCAACCATCGCCGGTTAGGGTAATCATCAATGGTTGGACCTAACCGTTGATGGTTGGGGTCAAAAAACTTGCCTTAAGCTTTAAAGGCATTGCCATCTTTATTTGAGAATTACATCCTCAAAAATGGCAACTTGTTTTAATACCATCTTTTAAATACAAATGAAAATAGGCATCTTTATCCTCACCCAACTTAGCAACTTTCTCTCTCCTTAGTAATTTTTTGATATAAAGGCAAAGCTCTTAGAGGAGTTAAGGATCTAAAATTTTCATCCAGGCTCTCTTATTTGCTTTGTGAAGGTACTTAGCATCCTAAAACTCTATCCACATGAAATTTTAAGGTTTAAGTACTATTATACCACCCAACTTTCTTTAGGTTTTCAACTATAATTTGCTTGGGATCATATAGGTACCCTCCTTTTGTTTTTAGTGTTTTCTTTCTTTATCAAGTTTTGCTACCTAGTTCTACTCACCTGCACACCACCCCTCACCCCAAATATCCATAATCTAACTCCTACCCATCAACCATTTCATCTTTAGATCCATCTTAATTTTCACAAACTTCCATAGGAAACCTTCATCAATCATATAAATCATCACCCGTTACCTCAACCATCACTGGTTACCTAACCATCACTAGTCACACCCATTCATCACTGGTCAGACCCAACTACCGACGGTCACTATCAAAAAAAATAATAGATTGTTATTTTTTTTGCTTTTCACCTAATCAAATCCCTATTCTTTTTCTTGACCTATTTTTAGACCCTACCTAGACCCTCTGAACCTAACCTTGGTATACTTGTGCATGGTATTGACCCATCATGCCATATCTTCTATCGAATAGGTACATTATTTATTTTCTTGCATATTTACTTTCTTATCATTTGAATATGATTATATTTATTATATCATTTTCAACTTAATTCTCTTAAAAGTGGATTGACAGCCTCCTATAAATCCTTATGCTTCTTGGATCTAGCATACACAAGGCAATCCACTCAACCTACCATGTAATAAATCCCCTTCTAGTTTTCTTATGATTTGTAGGTTATCCTCCCTAGCCAAAAAGGAGTTCCCACATTCATTTGGATCAATACATACATTATACTAGGTATTCATCTATGCACCTTAATATTCACTTTCTTTTATCTACTTTCAAAACTAAGAAATAAAGGAAATAAATTGAAACATTTTGGCATGCCCTGGGGAACCTAGTTCCCTTTCTTCCTTAATTATTTTCTCATTGAATTAAATCATTTATTTTGGGGCTAAAAACTTTATTCATTTATCACTTGTTGATTTTAGTTCATCTAATAACTTAGGAGGCAAAGTAATATTATCATAGCATTCACACTTGTTATCACATATAAAACTAAACCAAAAAATAATTTATACATCAAAACAATAATTAAGACAAGGACCAACTAGGATTTCATCACCTAGTAGTAACCTTACCCACTCTAGGCTATCCCACTTGGATTTCACCACCAAATGGAGAACCAACTCAACTCTCTAGTTGAGTATAAACTCTAGACTTAGTATATCTTGGCTAAGCACCCAACACTCTTATTGCTGTGAGATCATGAAATGAGGGGGTAGGCCCCAAGACCAAGCCACATACTGAATTTCAACACAAATATTACTTATGAATGCCTAAAAAACCTAAATCCATCTATATACTTCCTCTTTAGTACCCATTTTTTAGGCCAACCTCCCTTATCACACTCTTTAAGGTATAAGAGAAAAGCAATTTAAAATTAGTCCTAAGGTTAAAATGCACTTCTTAGTGTATATATTGATTGATTTCAAATTCTTTTTTGTTTTTTCTTTGTTGGAGGTGTGAGCATTGTAATTACATTCCTTATTTTCTCATATGGTTTTAACCAAACAATAAGTGAGAAATCAAAACAAACAACCACCACCTTCTTCATCCATGGATTATACCTTAGATGTTGACAAATCTCCTCACACTTCACCTCACCATTTTCCTCCAATAGAATCCCAATCATATCTATAAGAGATCTAAACTTTACTACTTTTATTGATAATAATCTAGTTGATTTACAACACTACCTCAACACCTTGGCCCACCATGCCCCCTCTACTTTAGTTCCTTCTTCCAATCCTTCTCTAGGCATGCCATCCCATCTTATGATAGGTACCTCTTCAACTCAACCATTGACTTAGGCCTCTTCCAACATCTCATCCGCCCAAGCCCAAACCAGCTTTCCACACCCCATATGGGTTCAACCTTACCATTAGTCACTTATGACCCATCTATTATGGTGTTATATTCCACTCCTACTTATATCTTCCCTTTGGTTACCACCAATTCCTTGATCATAGTTCCACTTCAAAATTTAGTGCTCTTTATACCTCAAAACCTTCCCCCAATCAGCACTAGTGTCACTACCCAACCTCAACCTACCCAATAGGTGCCTATAAAAACTTACCAATATGTCCCTAACCCATAAGGGTATACCCAACTTCCTCTTACCTCCACCATACCAACCACATCCATTTCTCAATAGGTGCTTATAATAACTTACTAATATGTCCCTAACCCACAAGGGTATATACCAACCTCCACCTAACCTTTTATACCAATTAGTTATTATGTAGAACCATCTTAACCCCTTACCACCACTTATCAATATGTGGCTTCTTTAGTACCATCTATCGCTTATTCATATATTATTGAAATCCAACCTCAATAGAATGTTCCTCTCACTTATGTAGATTCTCAACCCCAACCAGATCTAATCAAAATGCTAATAGACAAAATGACTAATTTGGAGTCAACCATCTCTACCTCACCCAATATTTTATCCTATGACTAAATTTTTAATGAACCTATTCACCCATCTGTGCCTATTCATGCTTACCCTCCTCAATGGGAATTTCCTAAATTTTATAAATTATAAGGTAAAGAGGATCCACAACAACACTTGAGAGCTTTCTATCATGCTTTCTATTTGATTTCTTATGATGATGCTCTCCTCCAAAATTTTCCTATGTCATTATCCATAACTATCCTTGATTGGTATAGTTCCCTCCCCACTCACTCTATCTTTTCTTTCTCTCAATTGGCACAAACCTTTTTAGAACACTTTTTTGTAAACATATCTAAAAAGGTCTCAATTACTAGTTTATACTCCATAAAATAGTTTGAAAATGAATCCATTATTTATGTTATTCCCAGATGGAGGGGCCTCATCAATCAACTCACCTTCCCCTTACCCAAACTCAAGTTAATCAAATTATTCTCTCATGGGTGTGTCAAACACATTGCTCACACTCTCCAAGTCCAAAGCTTTAAGAATTTTGATGAAGCATTTACCATGGCACACAAATTATAAAATAATGCTATTGATGAAAGGAAGTTGAAGCTTTAGAATAAAAAATATAGTTTTAAATCCACTGAATCATCTTCCACCAAGACCATGAACCCAACCATTTCTAAAGTAAAAGCATCAGCACACTCGATTGCTCTCAAAACCATACTACCTCCATATTTCAACCAAACACCTCAAACCAACAATTCTTCCAATCACCAAAACCATACCCAAAATTGGGCTCCTTCAAAACTATTTACCCTAATTAGGGAATCCTATGAATCAATTTTGGATAAACTACTTAAAGCAATCTAATCCAACTTCCACCCATCAAGCCCCCTCAATAATTTAATACTTCTCATCCCCTTCCTAGGTGGTATAATGAGGATGATCATTGTGATTATCATTGAGTCATTGGATATGATACTTATAGATGTAATACCTTTAAAATTATTATCCAAGACCTAACTAATAGAGGGGAGCTTGTGTTTGATAACCCAAATGCTCCTAATCAATCTCTTAATATTTTATAAAAACCTTTTACAAATCATTCACCTTTAACCCAACATCATGAAAGAAAACTTGAGTCCTCTAGTTTTCATGAGGTACATGTAATTAATGTCATCAGTGATGTACCCACTGTTGAAGAAGCCATCACCTCAGTCACCCAAATAGAAGAAGCCAACCCACCATCCATTCTTTAAAAAAACCCAATGGAGGAATTAACTACCCCTTCTTCTTCTATATGTGAAACCACCATTCCCTCTACCCCTCATATGGTATAAATACCCAAGGAGATAACCGTTCCATCAACCATTTCATCCACTACTCTAATCCAAGTAAAAGATACACCTACTTCTTTGGACAACCAAACCAAGGAAGGATATATACTAGCTCTTACACTTAAAACCACTACCCCTACCTCTCCTATTATATAACCATCTATACCTCCCTTGAAAACTATTTCCTGAGAGGTAATCTCCTCATCTATCCAATCATCATCTTTGGAACCTTTCACCAAAGATAATAACTTTAAAACTGATCCTTCTTCTTCCCCAAAGGGTTTGTGCTTTGAAATTAATGATCAAGAAATAATTCCCATTTATAAACCCTTTTCTTGGATAGTTCAAAGTTTGGAATTCATCTCCCAACCTAAATTTGATAGAGCCATTTTTTGGCATTAGTTTGGACTCCCATATCAAAATAAAACTAATCTTTCCACTTCACTTAAGTCTACCCTCGAGCTTGTTGTTACATCTCCACCAACTATCCCTCCTAAAGCTACCAATGAACCATTTAAACTACCCTCATCCAAAATTTTCAAATCACCATATTCTTGTTTCATCAAGCCAATTAAAAATTTAGGGATCCTTCCAATGCCTAATCCAACTCACCCTCCTTTATGATTGAAATTAACCACATCAACCCAACCAAAGCCAAATCCAATTAATACCATTAAGAAGGAAGGGTTGCATATGCCACAACCTTAGGTTAAGTCCATACCAACTCATTCACCATTACCTTCTAGTTTGGGACCACATGCCTCCATCATTCCCATTATCTACTCTTCTTCTAAAAAACCATCTCCCTTTTATCCATCTATAACAACCCAATCCTCTAGTTCATCCTCCTTCCTTACCAACCTTTCTTCATCCACTTTACCATCTATTAAACCTTCATCATCTAGACTCCCAAATCCCAAATTGATTATAACTAAGCTAAGCCTTCCTAAACCACCAACCAAGCTTAATCTACCAACCACACCTCTTCTCAATGAATCTTTGCCCAATAAAGTTCTTACCCCCAAAATCTAAACACCACCACCTCTAACATATTTTTCAAAATCTTATATAACTATTTTACAAAGGTTACTACAAGACTCTATCATTAAATTACCACCAATCAAGCCTTTTGACCCACTCACCATAACCCAACCTAGTTCAATGACAATTTGATTTGTTTTTACCATAGGACCCCTCGACATGATATAAAGAACTATGAATCTCTCCAATCAATTGTTCATGGCCTTTTGGATGAAGATGATCTATTAGATGAACCTTATTTAAGACCCTTGCCTCTTTTACCACCTATCCAATCCACCTACTAATAATATACTTCTTTACTTCCACCAAAGAGTGAAGAAGAGGAATAGAAGCAAGTAATCAGTCCCTTTATCCATACCATTCATATGGTGACTTGGTCTCAATCCCAATAAAATGATAAGGGTAAAACTGTCCAACAAAATAAAAAGGGTAAAGCCAAGGTAACCACTGCATGGTCTTATCCTTAAACTCCTCAACCAACCAAACAAAACCAAGTAACCACACCTTCACCTTCACCCTCACAACCATCTAATCCTAAGATTTCCATTTTAGGAGCTCCTTTTTCTTCCAATGCATATTCATTCATCCAATGCTTGGTTTTAAAACAACTTCACCAAACACCAATCAAAATGAGTCTTTATGACTTAATTAGTATAGACATATAATTCCTAACACCATTAGTGTTGAAATTGTCAATCTTACTCAAATTGCACTCAAATGCACATTTTAGGTCAAAATCCATAAACACCCCAAATGGTGCAAAATTGTCACTTACAAGTGCCAATTTAGGTCAAAGTATCCCTAAATAGGGCAATGCATTTTATGGGCCAACTAAATTTGATCAAATCATTTCAATTTAAAATGATAATTTTTCCATTTAGTGCTCTAGATCACTCTTTTCTTCTAATTCATTGGTACATGTCACGTACATTTGTTATTTGGTGTTGGCAACATCCTAAATGGGAATATAGATCCAACGCATCTAACATGACCTTCTATTTCCTCTCTAGTAAAATTAAGATCTCACAATATGACTGTGTAACCATTTTAATTAATTATGAACCAATTTCCAAAGCTTTGCACTAAGCTTGATTAAACTTACTTAAGCTAATTAATCCAATTTAAGATCTTAAGTAAGAATTCCATAGATATTTTTGAATATCTCATCATTGGAAATTTATTTTGAATATATACATCACCTAATGACATCATCTATGGGATGGCATCCATCAAGCCTTAAGTGCATAAAATATTAGGATTATGGGTCACCCATGCCTAGTTAATGCATCCCATGCCTCTTTAATGCTTATTTATCTTGAGGATATTGATGAGTTTAATTCAAAATATTAAAATTATCCATGGCCACACATCTCGATCTTGAGATGGATGGTCATGCTTGATCTTGACCAATCTCAAAAATCTATAAATAAAGAGGCCATGGACATGAATTTGAAGCTTGAATATTGTAAAGTTATAATGTTAAATTATTTCCACAATCCTTTGAATTTTATCATTAATTTTATTTGCAATCTTTATTGATAGGCTAGTTTAGTGATTTAGAATCATAAGCCTAGGTTTTATGGAGTGTTCTTGAGACATTGGAGGAGTTTACCACCTTTGTTGATAAAGAAAAGGATGCTTGATCAAGGGAGAAGATGATTTTGAGCCACATGGGTATGGTGAATCCACTTGGGAAGGTAATATTATGTTTCTTTCTTTTATTTTGTTTATTTCTTTCCTTTATAATTCCCACATGAATAGGTAGGTTTAGTTGCTTAGTTCTTTATGCATTTTTCATGATTTATGGACTAATGTTTGACTAACTTGCTTTGTAATCCTCTCTACATCTTGGCACACTCAATGGGACAAGACACATGCCCCACATGAAAAACATCAATTTAAGCTTTAAAATATTCATTTGGACCATTAAAACTCTTATAAATTGATTTTCTAACAATATTTTATCATTTTTATTTGCCACATGTTTACACAATAACCAACGTCAACTAGTAAGACCAACATTAGTTGGATAGCTTAACCAAGATTAGTTAGTAAAACTAACATCAGTTAGATACCTATTGTTAGTCACATTGGTATAAATGATGTTGGTTAGATAACCATCATCAGTTAGAAAATGTAACCATCATCAGTTATATAACTAACATCGATCACTGTGTTTTTCTTAAAACATAGAACTCAGAGATCTTTTTTAAAGTTCATTATTTTAAACCCAAAAGAGCTTCAAGGATAAAGGACATGCTAACATTTTTTTTTACAGGACCAAGCTTGACATTTGCTAAGAACATGTTTTAGATCACCTTTTACACGTTTTAAAATCAATTAGGAACCTTGTTTTGGTGTTTAACAAAAAATTTAGATGTTTATGGTAAATGTCTTCAAAGTTACAACTAAGACCAAGGGGTCAAATGAGCACCACCTCATTTTCCATTTGGGCTTAAAAGTGAAATCACCTTTCCAAGTTTTTTTATTTACTTAGTTTTTTAAGTTAAATATTTTTTTGGAAAGAAGAGGGGTTCTACATGTATGCTCTTCCATTTTTCCCCTTTAGGAAACCCTTGGAATCAAAAATTCCATTTCTATTGCAAGTAGCCTAGTCTAAGGCTTAGAAAGAATGTCATCTAAAGCACTCCCAAAAAACTTGTTAAAGTTTGGGTGATCTTGAAAATGACCCTAATGTCTTTATATTTTATGATTTCTTTATTTTTATGAAAACTTGGATTATGAGGGGGATGCCATTACCTCCAATGAGTTATTTAGGGAAGCTTTGACTTGGGGTTTCATCTCCTGGCATTGACTTCATTTAGATCCTAATTAGAGTTACACATGATATGTATTTTCATTTGGACATCACACTATACTGAGCAAACATCAGAATGTAGTTGTTCTAAATAGGACTAGACCTTTTTACAATTACCCAATGCCATGGTCACCCAATTTCCATGCTTGTCTTTTACATTGTTTGATGTGAAAGTCATTGTGTAATTAATTCCCTTAAAATGATTGAAAACTTATTAGTTTAGTAGACCCCAATTTTCCATACCTTATTAGTTTAGACTTAAGATGTTTTTTTTTTCATTAGCTTACTTGGTCTTGATTTGTGTCTAAAACTACTTGTTAACTCATTGAACTTAACCAAAACACATTGTCCTCAATTTTATTGAGCAAGGGAGGTGTTATGTTGTCCAATTAGAAAATTCATCTTTTCTTTGTTCAAATTATTATTGAAAGCTTTGTATCATGTCATCCACTTTGGCATAGTCATGTTCCCCAATTGAGTCTAGATCTTTTAACCAATTTGTTTAAATCCTTCATTTATAATCCACATTCAAAATTGAACCTTCTGAGTTCTAAGGGTTGGTGTGTCAAAGTGGGTTTGCCATTTGCACACTAAGATTGTTATAACTTGGGTTTAATTTTCCATTTGGATTAAAGGTCATTTATTAAGACTCAAAATCATGTTATCATCTTGGTGGACTCAAGTCATCTTGAATATCGCTCATGCTTTGAGTCCTAGAACATAGTTTATCCTACTGGAATCATGTGGTGATGTTGTGTTGTCTATTTGGTCATAGATTTATACTTAGTAATTCACATATATTTTTACATCTTGATTTTATTAGTCCATTTTGTCTTCTTCATAATCCATAGAGCTTTCCTCTAAACTTCTAGGGTCAACTTGTCAAAGTTGAAACTAGCTTTTATAGTACAGGTGTATCATAAAGATCTAGGTTTTGGTGTACTAGTTTTCATCATAGGGTCTTTGATTTACCTTACCCTCTTCTGATTTATATGATTTCAACCTTACCAAAGGTTGATTAAACTCATGAACCAAATCTTATAAATTGTGTGTGGTTTTAAACCACCCTCCCTTATATTCTCATTGGTACCTTGGTTATTTATTTAAAAAAGAGCCAAAGTATACTTTGTTTGGTTTCCAAGCATCAATCCAAAGTTAGTCAAACACATAGAATAGCTCTTTTAGACATGAATTAAAGGTTCACTCATAGTGGGACCTCTTATGGCCTTAGTGATGAAGATGAGCAGTTTTATGATGGTCAAAATAACCCTATTATTTTTTATGATATCCCCACAATAGTATGATCCAAAGATGATAATGATGAATATCAACTCCAAGAAGATCAAGATTAATCCCTTCTTAGATTGATAGAATCAAGTGATAGACTACCTTTTGACTTTCCCATAGAATAATTACACACCTTAGATAAGGAGAATAATGATGACAAGAGAAATTTTTTGCATAAATAGACATACCTTATTCCTCTAACAAAGGAAAATAAATACAAACAACGTCAAAACCCATAAATCTAGATCTTCTAGCTAAGATCAAGATAATAAGTCAATGATATGTAGATCAACTTATTTTAGACTTAACTTACTCCCTAGTTGCCACTTTAATTCACGATGATGTTTCAAAAGAATAAGGAAATGTGGTTGAAAGTATGCAATAAATATTAGATGAGGGCATTACCATAGTGGATCAAGGTAATCTAAATGAATTTTTAAATTCACAAGAGACCTTAAAAAGTGCTTCATTTGACATGAAACATACATTCTACAATCATCAAGAACCTCTTGTTACTTTATAAACTCAAAAACCTAAACATTCAGTTCAAATTGAGGAAATCCCTCAAGATAATTTAGCTAGTTCTTTTTAACCAACCCAAAAAATTATAAATAAACATAGAAATTTCCAAAATAAAAAAGTACAAAATAACCAAATTTAGGGATTATTTTACAATCCAAGAATAAGTGGCCTATATTCTCCACTCAAGGACCAAATTAGAACCAAATCATGGATCAAAAGGTATACACTCCCTATAGATCCACATAAAACTAGGGGCACATTCCACCCCAATAGTGAAAAAACTAGGGGCACATTCCACCCCAATAGCAACAAAACTAGGGGCACATTCCACCCCAATAGAAAAAAAACTAAGGGCACATTCCACCCTAACAACAACAAAACTAAGGGCACATTCCACCCCAATAACAATGAAACTAGGGGTACATTCCACCCCAACAACAATGAAACCAGGGGCACATTTCACTCGAAAAACATCTTATTCAATCCAACAATGCACCAAACATGCAAGAATAGAATTCTATGAAGGAAATTGTTCAAAGATTGGATATGAATAATAGAGTCAAAAAGTATAAATTTGATGAGATTTGCTCATATCCATTTGATTTATCTATTCTCCAAAACCCCTTTCCACCTTATTTTGAGGCACCCAAATTTGACAAATACAAAGGAAAAAGAGATCCACATGAACACATATAAGAATTATTCATCTTATGTCAAGAGGTTGATTATTGTAGCAGGTACTTACTATGACTATTTCCACAAATTTTAGCAAGACAAGCTCTTGATTGGCTACTTAAACTACCCAAGGGATCAGTTGTAGATTGGAATGACTTATCAAAAAAATTTGTTAACCATTTTTCATATAACATAGAACATGAATTAACCATTTTTGACTTATGCAAAGACAAGTAGCATGATGGTGAAATTTTCACCACATATCTACAAAGGTGGAGAGCATTAGCAGGCCGCTTTCAACATAATTTGCTAGAAAAATAGTTGGTTGATATCTTTGCATAGACTTTGCATCCTAAATTTGTACATAATCTATGGTTAGCTTGTGCTAACTCATTTGAAGAAATTATTGACAAAGGAATTCATATTGATAAGGATCTTATTACTAAGGGCCTTGTTAAGCTTTTTATGCAAGTTCAAGCGTCTAATTAGACTAAATCACTAGTTTAAATAGTTATGTAGGATAAACCTAAAGGCATTAGCAAAAATAAGAACATGGTTGGAAATGGGGTGACTGAAACAAGACATGTAAAAATGTTATGGGCTATGCCTCCTCCAAATGTACAATTAACTCCCCCAAATCCACTACCTACTATGTAGAGACAACCTCCATGAAGGACATTTCATAACAATTTTAGAGTCTTTAACAAGTTAGGAGAATCAGTTGAAATAGTGTTAGAAAAGCTCATTGTAGCTAATTTAATTGTATGGCTAGTATCAAGGCCATTTCCTCAAGATCAACCAAAACCAGATTAGTACAAAGAAAATGAATGATATAACTTTCATTATGTTGCTGGTCATGATGCATATCATTGCATTCAATTATGACATATTATTGAGGACTTTATTGAAAGTGGTGAACTAAAAATTAAGTTGGACCCCAATCAAAACACAAATCAAGATATGGGAATCTACAAAGACCCCTTTCCTTGACAT
Source organism: Torreya grandis (assembly GCA_037957365.1). Taxonomy (NCBI): domain Eukaryota; kingdom Viridiplantae; phylum Streptophyta; class Pinopsida; order Cupressales; family Taxaceae; genus Torreya; species Torreya grandis. The sequence continues at coordinate 5,725,717 of JARHVA010000314.1, forward strand.
GATCCACCACCATCAATAAATAATCAAAATGGTCATAATCAAGGATAGAGGCAGAATCAGAACCAACAACAAGGTCAAATTTGTAATGAGCATAATCAAGATCATATTGCCCATACCAATAATGTGGCTTCTAACAATGTACCTTATTACTATAATAATATTGTGGGATGTATTTCTACAACCCACATTACCACTATTAATGTAAACCTATGTGTCCAATCTCATGTCCTTCACAACATGGGACCCATCATTATAGGGTTAGCACCCTCTCCCCATAGTAGTGGCATGTCAGGTTTGCATCATCATGTTACTACTCTATTTACATGGGTTACTAATCTTGATTAATAACACCTTTATTCTAATTATAAAGGCTTCTCATTGACCCACAATTGTATCAATATAGTTAGTCACGTGCAAGTCACCATCCAAGGCCCATTTCCTTCCTCTTATAAATATAGTAACTCCTTGTCATCTATAAGTTGTGCAGTCACAACTAAATGCCCATGAGTTACCATCCAGGGCCCTTCACCCACTTCTTCTATAAAACCTAATGAGAACATTATGCCAATGGTTCCAAAGCTTAATATTATCCCAACAAAGACTAAAATAGTTCAATCCATAATTCAAATCCCTTATAGTCTAATGGATCAATTAGATAAAACCCCTACACAAATTTCCATATTAGAACTCTTACAGACATTTGATGTCCATAGAACCACCTTCAACAAACTTTTGTAAGAGTCTATTATGTCTAATAACATAAACTTTGATCAATTCCAAAACCTAGTTAGATACTTGTCTTCATTTTGGCAAATCACATTTAATCAAAAAGACATGTCCACTCTCAGCCCAAACCATATTAACCCACTATATATTGAGATAATCATTATGGATCACAAGATCAAGTAGGTTCTTATAGATAATGGTATAGGGTTAAACATCATATCTCTTAAATTGATATGATGATTGGGCTACATGGATAAATACATTCAACTAGAAACTATTACAATCAAGGTTTACAACAACATTGAGAGCGAGTTATCTGGTACAATTTGGTTTCTAGTCATGGTTAGGTCTATTTTTCATCACACATTATTCCATATTATGGATATTGAGCTTCCTTATAACATACTTCTTGGTTGTCCTTGGATCCATGAAATATAGGTAGTTCCATCTACTCTTCACCAATGCCTTAAGTTTCCCCATGATGGGATCAAGGTTATTATTCTCACTAATCAGTATCCATATCAATACTGCAAACATTTTGAAGTAGATTTTTATAAATTATAACTATTACCTAGGTTCTAAACTCATTACAAATAAGAACAAATCCATCATTTCTCATCCATCTCACTCTAATTATATAAACCTTGGTGATCTAGCCTCCACTTTGATCTATTCATTTCTTATAGCTCTAGTCAAGTAGGTTATTATTAAAGATGTAGGCATTTCCATGTACTATCTAAAGGACATCCTCCATATTTTAAAATTAACAAAATCCCCTAAAACATTTGGTAATCCTAAAACTTCCTAGACTCCTAACAAATCTTATCAGATTTGGCAACCAAAGAATAAATAGCCAAAACCTCCTGTGGTTTTTTTACCTATAATTGCACTAAAGAAAGATCAAGAGTCTTTTATTGAGGGATATTGGTTATGTTCTAAAGGCCTTGTTGATTATTTTTAGAATCCAAAGTATCCTATCACTAACAGGGTAATGGATCATCTTGACTATATAGGGAAAGGCTTTGGCCCATGGGTGCAAGGAATTTTAGAACCCTTATTAGTTAGATTTGTCAATTGGAATCATGGTCTCAGATTTAAACCATCAGAGGATGACCTCATGACATTTGATAGTAACTCTTCTGAAGTGATTAGTAACAAAACCCATAGGAATGACATAATTCCCCATTATAGCATTTTTGATGATCTTACTGACTTAGATTTGTTTGATTCAAATGCCATATTGACCATATCACCTATTGGAGCTTCCCATCTTGAAGTAAAAACTCATCCTAGTGGTGCTTCCCTTCCTGATGCAAGACATTATATCTTTACCATTAGTACTTCCCATCCTAAATCAAACCCTCATTGTAACCTATAACATTGCCATATTTAACTAAGATTGGGATTAGCAAAATTTGATCATATGCCTTAATGAGTTCCAAAATGAAGAATCAATTATAGAATACATGGGCCTATGAGATGCATTCCCCATTGGTGATCATAAGCAAAGTTTTGATTTTTCATTAGATCCTTCTACCTACTTTGGAGAGAAAGAAAACTTTCTTGGTCATAATAAAGAACAAACATCAGGATATTTAGGTGAAAACCTCTTTTAGGCACTTGTTGATTAGGTAAAGAGTAAAGAAAAAGATAAGCCTTTGAATGAAAACCTATTTCAAGCACTCTTAGGTGGGAAAGTTTTCTCATCCCCTTAGGATGTATAAATTCAATCTAGCCCAAGTTCCATATCTAGTACAAGCATCTCTTCATAATAAAATCAAATATGTGATCATCTTGCTCTTTAGTTTCTAGAGGTTTTTACCAATTAGCCTTTACATGAGAAGGATGATTTTGATTCTTCATATTATCTAGATCTTTGGGAGGAACAAAAAGAAGATATAATAGAGAAAAATTATCATGACCATACATTACCTACAATTCTAGAAGATGGATCCACACTCCTTAGGGAGAGCACAATAGAAGTGAATTTGGGAACCCATGAAGATCCCAAAATTATTTATCTTGGAGCTTCCCTTACTGAAGCAAAAAATGAACATATTATAACCATTCTTAAGGATTATATAGACATATTCGCATGGGCATACTCTAACATGCTAATCTTGGACGTATATTTAGTTTTACATCTTATTGTTCACCCTAGTGCTAAACCAATCAAGAAAAAATTAAGAAAGATTCATCCATATATCACCCTTTTAGTTAAGGTCGAGTTGGAAAAGATGTTAGGAGCCAATTTTATCAAACCACTTGACTACTCTAAATGCATTTCTAACATAGTACCACTAAGTAAAAAGATGCCAAGCATATGTGTTTGTATTGATTTCCATGATATCAACAAAGCATGCCCCAAATATGATTTTCCTCTACCCAACATCGACATGATTGTCAACTCAATTGTTGGGTATGAGATGTTGTCCTTAATGGATGGATTTTCTTGTTACAATCAAATCAAGATAACCTTTAAAGATTAGCATAAGACTATGTTCACCACTCCATGGGGGACATTATATTACCAAGTCATGACATTTGGTTTAAATAATGATGGAGCCACATATCATCATGAAATGACTATCATTTTTTATGACATGATGCATGACATTGTCGAGGACTATGTTGATGATATACTAGTAAAATCAAGAATAAGAGATGGATGTCCTGACATTCCATGAAGAATATTTGAGAGGCTTCATGCATATAAAGTCCACTTGAGTCCTAAGAAATGTGTCTTTGGAGTCACATTAGTAAAATTATGGAAATGCCTCCACCAAACAATTGTAAATAGTTGTGAGGTTTGCAAGGAAAGATCTAGTCTATATGTAGGTTCATTTCTTAATTGGTAGATAAGTTCCACCCATTTCCCCATATATTAAAGAAAAGGGTAACATTTTAGTGGGATGAATATTTTTAGATAGCATTTGCAAAGCTTAAAACATACTTGGCCAATCCACTATTCTTATGACCTCCAACACAAGGAAAAACACTGCTTCTTTATATATCAACCACAAAACATGCATTGGGGGAATTTTTAGCATATCATGATGATCATGATAAGGAATATGTTTATTATTTAAGCCTCATATTGGTAGCTTATGAACATAATTATATGCCTATTGAGAAGGCATGTTTATCTATGGTGTTCACCACTCAGAAATTATGACATTATATGCTAAATAACAAAACTGTTGTTATATCCCTAACAATATCACATAACAAAATATTCTTGACTGAAATGGCTCCTGATGTGTCTTCCACACATGCGTGACTTCAAAATTTGAAGCTAGAGGTCATGGATCCTACAGCTGGTGTGGCTACTGCTATGGGTGGGGCTTCATCCACATGTGGGGGTAGGGTTCTGGTTGCCCCTAACATGATTTATTCTATGGGTGGGGGTTCCCTTCTTGCCTCACATCTAGTTTATGGATCTCCTGCTCCTGGTTCAGGTCTTGGTTCTAAGGGAAGGACTTTTGCTGATGTGGCTACATTTGAAGTTGGATTACATGATGCTCTTCCTCACGCATCATCTGGGCCTTCTCATGTTTCGCCTGTAAGTGCTTTAAAACCTATTAGGGTAACTCTAGATCCTGAATCAGTTGAAGACATCTTCCATATAGTAGAAGAGCTTTCCTCTCTTGCTGCTATTTTTTGCTTTCATGGATTTTGGCCCTCTCTTGTAGATCTACATGGTTGGATCTCCAAGAACTAGATGCCACTTATTGAAAATGATGTCCAAATATTCCTGTGTGCTAAAGGTTTTTTTATAGCAAAGTTCCTCTGCTCTAATGATAGGAAGATTATTTTATACCACAATAATTTTTCTTGGTAGGGTAGATATCCAGTTATGGCCAAACCATGGCATATGGATTTTGATCCTCTCTCAGAATCCTTTAATAAGTTCCCTATCTGGGTCCGGCTCCCTAATCTTCCAATACATCTTTGGCATGATTCAGTTTTTGAAACTATTGGAAATGCTATTGGGGATTTCTTATTTGTGGATGCAGACACTTTAGATATTCTCCATTCAACCTGTGCATGTTTTCTAGTAGATTTGGATGTTTCTAAGGGCCTTCTTGAGGTAATTTTCTTGGATTCCCTAAGGGGTACTTGGACACAAATGTTGGATTTTGAGGGTATCCCTTTTAATTGTAGGAAGTGCCATCTGACGAGTCATATTACTACTCATTGTGCTACTGGGAAATCCAAGTCTAGACAACCACCTTCTTGGTGGTCTGAGGCTTCCTCTGAGCATTACATGGTTAAACAACCCTTGGAAGCTCTGGCTATTCCTGAGACTAAGGATAGTGTTCACTCCAAGCCGGTGGTTGTGGAGGATTCTTTGGTGAAACATTCCTTTGAAGCTCTTGCAGAGGCTGTGGTTAGAGATATTTCTGAGCCAGTGATTGAGGTGGCATTGGTCTCTTCCCCTATTTTGGAGGATCCTCCTAGGAGTCAGACTTTGTTTGATTCTCACAAGGAGTTTGTTGTGGCATCTGTGTCCCCTGGGTTCCATGGATCATTGTCTTCTGAGGCATGGGTTGCTGAGGCAAAAAAGTTAGAGGATGAATGGACAGTAGTTAAGAGGAAGAATTATAAGCCTTTGGTCCCCCCTCTAGATAAGAATCTTTGGTCATGTAATAAAATCCTCAATTCAAAAGGAAAATCTAATGTTCCCTTTTGCTGACTAGTTTTTTTGGGTTGGTAAACTGGTTGCTTCACTGGTTTGCTGGTTACTGGTTTGGGAGGTTTTTCAGGTTGCTACTCCAGTTTGTTAACTTTTCTTTCAATGTTTTGATGGTAGATTTATCTGGTCACATCTGTTGGTAGCAGGTCCTTACAAAACTTGGTTTAGTTGTTTTACTGGTATCAGGTTCTTTTAAACTTGGTTGTGCTTAATGGCTTATCTTTCTTTTTGATGTATAAGGTTTTGGGGCCCCTTCAAAACCTACTTTTACCTTAATCTAAGACAAAACTATTGTTATCACCAAGGTAGATCCTCTCAATTTCCTCTTATATAAATTAGCTCTTCAAGGACACATGGATAAATGGATTATACTCCTTAATGAGTTTGATATTGAGTACCAAAATCAAAAAGTAATCAAAGGATAAGTTCTTGCTGACCAACTTGTAGAAGCTCCTATTACAGCTATTCAACCTCTCAATTTTGACCTTCTAGATGATTCTATCATGATGATAGAATAATCATCACAAGAACTTGAATAGGGACACTCTATTTTGATGGATCCTTCACATCTTGAGGGTCTAGAGCTAGAATATTATTGGTCATTCCATATAGGGATTTGATCCCCAAAACATTCCATATATAATTTCATTGTACAAACAATATGGCTGAATATGAGGCATTGGTTATAGGGCTCCATATTGCTATGCAGTGGGATATTCAAAGCTTAAAGGTCTAAGGATATTTGTAGCTAGTCATAAACTAGGAAACTAACTAGTATCAAGCAAGGGATGACAAGCTTGTTCCTTACAAATAATATGTCAATAACCTCAAAACATATTTTAAAACTCTGTAGTTTGAGCAAGTTGTATGAGTCAAAAATAGATCTAACAATTCCATAGAAATAATTGGTTCCATGATTCAAATGCATGATAGTGTTAAAGAGTATCAATTCCTAATTAAAATCTTCTTCAATCAGCACATATTCTATTAGATTTAGAGAGGATATGCACTATTTCTGATCTTAATCCCTCACCTGAGCTACCATGGTACCAATATTTTTATAACTATTTTCATAGTCATGTATTTCCTAATAACCTTTTAAACAAACAACAAAAACTATTCCTTCATCTCTTAACACTTTATATCCTTCTTGGAAACATATTTTATCATAAAGGCTCTGATGGAACGCTTCTTCATTATTTATCTTTGGGAAAATCTAAGCTGGCACTAAATAAGGTTCATGAAGGCATGTGTGGGGCCTATAACAATGGTGTATTCCTAGCAAAGAAACTCTTTAGAATAGGCTATTATTGGCCCAAAATAGAGATAGATAATTGTAATTATGTAAAGAAGTGTGTTCTTTGTCAGCAACATGGAAACTTGATACATTCACCTTCCTTACCATTGCAGTCAATTACAACACCATGGCCATTCTCAATATGGGGTCTCAATCTCATTAGGAAAATTCACCCAACAACTTCAGATGGCCATAATCACATTTTGACTACAATCAAATACTTTACCAAGTGTATTGAGACCATTATTCTCACTTATGTTACTGGGAAACAAATAACCAAATTCATTCATTACATATCATGTATTGATATGGCATCCCAACCTGTATTATATCTGATAATGGTAGATCCTTTGTAAACCAAGATGTGAAATCTCTTTGTGTAAAATTCAAGATCATGTACAATAAATCCACTCCATATAACTTGTAAGGCAATAGACAAGTTGAGGCATCAAATAAAACCATTCTATCCATCTTAAAGAAGATTTTCAATGGTGTTAGACGTAATTGGTACTTATAACTCTTTCCTACCCTTTGGGATTATAGAACCAATAATCACACCCCAACTAGAGCTACTCCATAATCCCTTGTTTTTAGCACTAAATATATCATCCCGATCAAGATTCAGATCATATAATTAAGAATATCATTGGATCACATTGAAGATAATGAATACATAGAGCTTCATGACTACATAAACTAGAGCTTCTTGATGGTAAGCATTTGGCTACCATAGAAAACTTTTAGGCCTATCAAAACAAATTGTGGAAAAGATACAAAAAATGCATTCTCCCTTGATAATTTGAGATTGGTGACTTAGTTTTGAAAGAGAACCAGAAAAATATGAATGTTGAACCCAAAAAAAAAGGCATGTTTTAGCCTAATTGGTTAAGACCATATATTGTCATAGTAAACTATGGATTTGGAGCATATCGACTGGATAAACCTAATGGTGAAGAACTCTTAGAGCCCATGAACATCATACACCTTAAGAGGTTCTATGCATGAAAATTTATAAACTATTATCTACAAGACCCCTGACTTGGGGGCAACTTGTGCTATCATAATTTTATCCCACCCTTTTATCTTACCTTGAATGCATTTTATACTACCTTGGTCCACTTTTCGTGATTCCTGATAGTAAAACCTTTGAATCCTTGGAATTCTAAACACATTCTTCATCCCATTATGGATTGCTCTCTTTGAGAATCATCTTCTTTATTATGTCTAAGACATGTTATAAGCTTGAACATTTTTTATCCCTTGACCAATTATGGTATCGATTATGTCTCATGAACATCATGAACATCCTCAACAGTAGTTCTACAAAGTAATTTAGTCAGGGTAGTATTGTGTAGTTTCAAACAAGTGAACATAAACATCTTCTCAGTTTTAGACCACTATTATACTGTTATATATAGGTGAATGCAGATACTTGTTTTTTACTCCAAGTTACAAATTATTCTATATGAAATTTTCTTCTCTTTATTGTTTCATCAAAGATTCCTCACTCTCACCAATTTATGAGCATGGGCCGTTGTAGCTAGCTTAGCTATCTTATTGGAACCTATACTCTTAGGATGTGCATCTCCTCGACTAGATGCTCCCACCTTGTGCATATTTTATCCCAAAAGCTCTAAAATATTAGAAATACTTTGAAACTACTAAAAACATAAGAATATGATCCACAAAAGAACAAAAACATTGTCTCACGCTTCTGTACATTTATACATTCTCATTCCACCATACTACAATTTTTCCATTTTACAAGCACAAAAATACCAATTCATTTCATCTTGTCCCATGTACTTTCCATTTTTCAAGATCATTCTTTATCATCTCATCATCTTATTATTTTCTAGACCATTCTCATTTATTTGTCATATTTTCCTTTTCTTCTATAAACATTAATCATTCTAGTCTAATCATCATTTTTCTTCTATCCCATTTCCTAGGAGAACTACATTTTCCTTGAAGTTCATTTTGGAACATACATCCATGGAACTATGTAGACAGGGTCCACTTATCTTATGCATCTAGAGTCAGTTCAGCCAACCCCTTCCTTTTCTTCTTTTCCCCCATTCCTTTTGCCATTGTTCCTCTTTAATTATGGAATAATTGTCATGTCATTATTCTTTTTTATGAAGTGGTGGAAAGTAACACCTCAACCACACATACATGAATATTTGTCTTTAAAATACACTAACTTGGTTTTTTTTTATGTGTGTTTATTTGAGTTTTCTTGGTTTTTTATTGTGCTTTTACACCTCCTTTTATTTCTTCTCCTTTTATTTTTTTTTTAATTTTTTGTCTCATCTTGGTCTTATCTTTCCTTGATTGTTTTTTTCTTATCTCTTTTGTGTTTTAGAACATCTTGATGATTCACATGGATCTTGATTGTTTATTTGTTGTTCCTATGTTATTACGTTGTTCTTGGACCATTTTGTTTATTTTATTGTTGTTGGTGTCTTGTTTTTATATTTGATTTCACTTTTCTCTTTTGTGTTCAATAATGCTAGATGGTCTACATGGATCTTGATTATTCATATATTGGTCTCATGTCATTAAGATGTTCTTTATTTTTGTTTTAAAAACATTTTTTCCTACTTAAGATCATATCTTTATTTTAACTTAGGTTCATTTATGTTTATCTTTTTCTTTGTCTTTGCTTTCTTTTAAAATGTAAATCACTATAACTCTAGTTTTGGTCATTGTTTCACCATTATCCTTAGTTATAGGTATTCACATTTGAATTGGCTCTACATAATTGGAATCTTATGTCATTATAAGTTATTCATACTTATGATGCCTAATTTATTTTACTATAGCAAGCACTTTATACTTAGGTCTCAACTTCTTAACATCAACATCAGCTCTAATGAACAATTCTCAAGAACATTTTGCAACACCTAAGCTCATGATATGGAATTAGGATTATTTTTTTATGATTAGATGTGCATCTCTTTTCATACATTATGAGTTTAATCAATTCTTGGTCATTTTTCATCATTCCTCATTCCATTCTCTCCCAAACCTAGGTGAACTACACTGGCCTGAAGTTCATGTTGGAACATGAGTCCATGGAACTATATAGGTAGTGCTCAATTTCTATTGAGGTTAGTTAAACTATATTCATTCTTATTTTCATCTATCATCACTTTTTACATTCTCATATGCTTGGTTTTATATGGATTTCTAATCCATTACACCATCGCATGTACATTTTCACCCATTCACTTTAACCTATCTTTTCAATTATGTCCTTGAGTTATTTTTTCTTGCCAATTACCCATGTTGGGGCATAACATCAAAACCATGTCTGAATCAAATCATCTCTATAGGGGAAAAATCATTCTTTATTCTTTATCAATGATCAAATTTTTCCCTACTAGGGCAAGACTATTTAATCATGATCACATTTTCTCTACTGGAGTACTATTATCTTCTCAAAACCCTCTTCTAGTGGTTCTTCCCTTCCTAAAGTAGAATGTTCTCTTTTACTCTAATTCCAAGATCTCCACACTAATTCCCATGATGGAAATATTTTAGTGTGCAACTTGTCTCCAAATTGATCAATGTCATAAGCGCATAGCTTATACTCTCAAATTAGGTACATTTATAGTGTGTCCCTTAAATTTATGGATTTTATCTTTCCCATTCCCCCTATATCTAGGGCCTATTATACATTTCATTATATTTTGATCATTAATGGTAATCACATGTGAAAACATTATCTCATTTGGATGTGATATATTCCATGGGTTAATCTCTCACTTTTTCTCTCTTTTCAAGAGTCCATCCTTTTCTTCCATCCTAGTATGTCCTATTAAGGGGGCATCATGGGTCTGTTCCAATTTCATCCTGACAATTATTTTATTTGATAAGACATCAATTTACCTGAATGTCTCACTACAGATTCTAAAATAGGGGGAAAATGTAGACATCTAATTCCTAACACCATTTGTGTTGAAATTATCAATCTTACTCAAATTGCACTCAAATGCACATTTTAGGTCAAAATCCATAAAACACCCTAAATGGTTCAAACTTGTCACTTACAAGTGCCATTTTAGGTCAAAGTATCCCTAAATAGGGTAGTGCATTTTATAGGCCAACTAACTTTGATCAAATCATTTCGAGTCAAAATAATAATGTCACCATTTAGTGCTCTGTAACACTCTTTTCTTCTATTTCATTAGTAGACAACACATACCTTTGGTATTTGGTGTTGGCAACATCTTAAATGGGAATATAGCTCCAATGCATCTAACATCACCTTCCATTTCCTCTCCAGTCAAATTATGATATAATAATAAGACTTTTTGACCATTTTTATTAATTGTGCACCAATTTCCAAAGAATTGCACTAAACTTGATTAAATTTACTTAAGCTAATTAATCCAATTTAAGAGATTAAGTAAGAATTCCATAGATATTTTTTAATATCTCATTATTGGAAATTTATTTTGAATATCCACATCACCCAATGAAATCATCTATGGGATGGCATCCATCAAGCCATAAACACATAAAATATCAAGATTATGGGTCACCCATGCCTAGTTAATGCCTCTCATGCCTCTTTAATGCTTATTTATCTTGAGTATATTTATGAGTTTAATTATAAATATTAGGATTATCTATGGCCACACATATCAATCTTAAGATGTACGGTCATATTTGATCTTGACCAATCACAAAAATCTATAAATAAAGAAGCTATAGACATGAATTTTAAGCTTGAATATGCAAAGTTATAATGTTAAATTGTTTCCACAATCCTTTGCATTTGATCATTGATTTTGTTTGCAAGCTTCACTGATAGGCTAATTTAGTGATTTGGAATCATGAGCCTAGGTTTTATGGAGTGTTCTTGAGACATTGGAGGAGTTTTCCACCTTTGTTGATAAAGACAAAGGATGCTTGATCAAGGGAGAACATGCTTTTTTGCCACATGGGAATGGTGATTCCATTTGGGAAGTTAATATGATGTTAATTTCTTTGATTTTATTTATTTCTATCCTTTATAATTCCCATAGGAATATATAGGTTTAGTTAGTTAGTTCTTTATGCATTTTCATGATTTATGGACTAATTTTTGACTAACTTCCTTTGTAATCCTCTCTACAATTATCACCTCAGCCCAACACTATCAAGCTTTAATTGAAGCACTGCATTCTATAGAGGTTTAAAAAAATGATCCCCAACCTATTATATCTTTTATTAGATCCATACAACATGCTACCAAGGTCACCATTCAAGAACTAGAAATTCCACCATATCATAATGAAGACCCTGATCCCCCTCTTTTCACAACTGCATCCATCAATCAGACATGTGGCAAAATAATCATGATTGATGGGGGAACGAGTATAAATATCATCTCCTCTCACACTTATGATCAACTCCAACTACCTAAAAACATCATGTATAAAAGCTTTATAATTCTCTAATCATTCAATGATACCTTAGCTACCACTTTGGGAATAGTTGTTCTCCACATCTATTTGGGGCCTCGCACTATCCTTGAATTTTTTTATGTCTTAGAGGGTGATTTTAAATATAACGTGTTACTCAATCACCCTTGGATCCATGCTATGGTTTTCATCCCTTCCACCCTTCACCAATGTGTCAAAATAAAGCATGAGGGACAAGTCATTACAATCAGAACTAATATGAGTCCCTTTGCTTCTTGTAATATGACATATTATCCCAATGATGTTCTCATTCCACTTCTATCTTCTTCACAACCAACCTCTAACTGAACCACCACATCAAACCAAGAAACCAACACTTATGCCTATAATAATAATGAAGCATCCACTAGTTTAACCATCTCTTCATCTCAAATTCTAGTCAAAGACCCCTTGCAATCCACATCTCAACATCTCATGTTGGGGGAATATCAAATTTTAGCTTTGGATGCTCTCCCTTCTCTACACAAAGTTAGGAATGTCTAAAATGATCCATCTTATGATCCTAATATCATCATCCCCTTTGGCCTTCCCAATAATAGAACATATTTTTTCTATAGGGGACTTGATAAACTTCTCCTTAATCCCACCACCATGCCATACATTTGGCCATTCACTTCCAAATTTTCATTTCTTAGCAACCTGACCTTTGCCAAAACATACTTTTATTGGTGCGCTTGGAAGGGGTTTAGTTTTGGCCTTTATGAACAAGGACCTCATGATATTTCCATTATCAAAACTCAAAAGCCTCATTATTTCATTGGCCTTGGGTTCATTCCCCCAAAGGATCCCACATCACCAAAACCCATCACCACCACTATTGAAGAACCTTCATCCTCCCCAACCCCATCTTCCCAATCTAGATATATCGCCATTATCCCACCTAACTTTTTTTAATCAAAACCATTAGTTTTTCCCCCTTACTTATCGAAGGGAGGGCCAAACCAAAACTATTCCTCTCATCCACCCTGAGATAATTACATATAACTCACCTACCATTAATATCATCCAATGTTAGAAAAAAAATTCCATTCTTAATTACCTTGGTGTAGGGGACTCTTCTCTTTAAAAATCCCTTCCTCCTAAAAACCAAACAATTCTAAATGAATCAGCCATAAATGTTAATTTGGGAACTCAAGAGGATCCTCACATCATCAAAATTGGCCAATCTTTAAACTTTGAAGAAGAATAAGACTATCCATATTTTCTCCAAGACCATAGCATAACATTTGCTCGGTCTTATCAGGACATGCCTAGTATTCACCCTTTAATCACTCTTTATAACATTGTTACCCATCTTTAAGCTAACATAGTTCAATAAAAACTTCATCATATGTATCCTCATATAGATCTTTTTGTTAAAGAAGAACTTCAACACCTTCTATCTATCAACTTTATCCAGTGCATTGATTATCTGTAATGGGTTTCTAATGTTGTTCCCATCACCAAACCCATGGGAGGCCTTCATCTCTACATTTATTTTCATGACCTTAACCTCACCTAACCTAAGGATGACTTTCCCATACCTAACATTGACCAACCCATTGATCTCACTGCTAGCCATGAAATGTTATCTCTCATGGATGTTTTTTTAAGATACAACCAAATCTTGATTGTCCTTCAAGATCAACACAAAACATCCTTTATCACCCCATGGGGAAATTTCTTCTATCATGTCATGCCCTTTGGTCTAAAGAATTTAGGAGCAACTTATCAGTGGGCCATGACTTATATTTTTCATGACCTTATCCATAAAATAGTTGAGGACTATGTTGATGATTTACTTAGTAAATCCAAACACCGTAAAGATCACCTCACTATTATTGCTATCATATTTGAAATGCTAATCCATTATCATGTCAAGCTTAACCCAAATAAATGCATCTTTGGGGTCTTATTAGGAAAACTTTTGGGCTTTATTGTTTCCCTATGTGGCATTGAAATAGACTCCACAAAAGTCTAAGCCATTTTGTAAATGCCTCCTCCTACTAACCTGAAATAACTTTAAAGCTTGCAAGGAAAACTTCAATCAATCCACCACTTCATTTCTCAACTATTTGATCATTTTTAGCCTTTCCACCACCTCCTCAAAATAGATACCTCCTTTAAATGGACCAAAAAATGTCAATAATCATTTGATGCAATCAAGGATTATCTTATCTCTCCACCAGTCCTCATTCCCCCAAAATAGGATCAGCCCTTTTATTTATACATATCTACCATTGATCATTCCTTGGGAGCCATGCTTGCTCATCACAATGACCATAATAAGGAGTAAGCCATTTATTACATCAGTTGCACCCTCATTGACTATGAAATCTAATACACCCATTCTAAAAAGCTTTGTCTTTCCTTAGTTTTCATAGCCTCTAAACTTCATCACTATCTTCTTAACCACAAAACTTATGTCATTACTAACATTTAACCCCTCAAGTATATGCACTCTAACCCATATCATTACCAATGTATGGCTAAGTGGCTCATGCTTTTAGTTGGGTTTGATCTTGATTTTATTCCACAAAAGTCCATTAAAGGATAATTCATTACAAACCAACTAGTTGAAGCTCCTCTCCTTGATAATCAAACTCCCCCTCCTACCTTTCTAGATGATTCTATAGCCACTCTTTCTTTGAAATAACCCACCTATCAAATAACTATGTATTTTGATGGCTCTAAATGTCAAACTATGGGGGTGCCAGCATAATCCTCATTCCCATTAATAGAGAACCTCTTCCCCTTTATTTCAAACTTGATTTTGAATGTACTTATAATATAGATGAATATGAAGCCTTGGTCATAGGTCTCCAAACCGCTCTTGATTTGGGAATTAAAACAATTAGCATTTTTAGAGACTATCAAATTATCATCAACCAAGTCATAGGATCTTATCAATGCAAAAATGATGTTCTTCTAAAGTAAAAATAACTTTTTGATTTACTATTAGCATCATTTGACCACTACACTATCTAATCAGTTCCTTGTTCTACCAACAAATATTTAGACATAATGGCTTCCCTTACATCCCAAATTCCATATCAGCCTACTAAATCTAAACTATTTGTCACCATTCACCACTTCATTACACCATCTTACCTCAAATCTGATCTTCCTAATATTTATTGGATAGAAACATCCCCTTTAGACATTTGGTATGATCAAATATTCAACTAACTTAACATCAGTGTCCTCCCTTCTGATCTTTCAAAAAATGCTTGAAAAGCTTTCATATAAGGTACCTCTTGTTACTTCATACTAGGGGGAATTCTTTAAAAACAAGGTTTTGATGGCCTCCTCCTTCATTTCCTTCATAGCCATGAGGCTTATTATGTCATTAAAGAATCCAATGATGACATTTGTGATGGGCACTTTAGTGGTCTAGCTATTACCAAACACATTATTTATCTAGGCTATTATTGTACCACACTCAATTAGGATTGTTATGACTATGTCAAGAAATGCAAAAAAATGTCAACAACATGATAACCTTCATCATTCACCTCCTCATGGTCTTCATGTATCAACTAACTATTTGCCCTTCTCATAATGGGATCTTGATCTTATTGAATAGATCAATCTAAATTACTCACAATGACATCAATATATCATCACTACCATAGAATATTTTACCAAATAGGTAGAAGCCATCCTATTGATCTCAATCAAAGGTAAAAAAATCATTGATTTCATCAACCACCACATCATCTTCTACTTTGATGTTCCTTACAAAATCATCATTGATAATGGAAAATCCTTTAAGAACAAAAAACTACAAGGGCTTTATGATGATTTTGGTATCAAATTAATCTTCTCTTTACCTTATCATCCACAAACCAATGGATAGGCTGAGGCTTTCAATAAAACCCTCATTAAAATTATCACTAAGGTGGTCAGTGCTTTAGGCAAGGACTGGCACCTCCATATCCCATTTGCTTTATGGGCATACCGTACTAGTATATGAATTGTCATGAGAGCTACACCTTTCTCTCTCATCTTTGGATTCAAGGTATATATACTTATTGAAGTCCAAATTCCATCCCTTCACATATCCTTGCATGAGATTCTTTCTAAAAGTGATTATCATTAAGAATGCCTTACATTCTTAGAACTTCTTGATGAACATCACCTTGCTACCTTTAATCACCTTCACATTTGTCAAGAGCATATCAAGTGAGAATTTAACAAACATATAAAAACATGAGAGTTCAACATCAAAAACCTCATCCTCAAGACAAATCAACATGTCACTAACATGGAGAAGACCAAAAAGGAAAATTTTGTTTTTAACTAGTTAGGGCCTTACATTATAACCCATAAGTATAGATCAAGTGCTTATCATTTGTCTTCTCTTGATGGTAATCCAAAACTTGAACCTATTAATGATTCACATTTTCATCTCTTTCATTGTTAAAATAAGGATCAAACCCACTTCCATGTCCTACTTAATCTCATCGCATTAGATCATTAACCTTCTTCCACCTCATTTCCTTTTTACCCCTTTTAGGATCGATTGATTATATAAAACCATGTGACTCCTCCATCATAGTCATATCCTAATCCTAAGTATGGGTACCTTAGTTCTACCCATAGAATGTTTCTCATGGATACTTTTTATCTTTTAATAGATGGAATACCATGGTAAATTATTTCTCAAAACCCATTCCTCTAATGAACCTTCTATGCCTAGGTCTTACTTCTACATGGGTAGACCTTTTGAACTTGAATAGACTTGTCCATGTCTAATATTATTTTAAAACATATCCATATATCCAAATAAATTGCAAACTACTCCCTCAAAGGATAGTTGCCTCATCAAATCAAAATTTTCTTAAAATAAACTATTCCCTCAAAGGACATCTATGCACAATAAAATCTCAAACCACTCCCTTGAAGGATGGCTAAACAATATTCATTAGAAGCTTCCCACATTGATTAGCTTCAACAAATATAAAATACAAAAACAATAAGTAAAATCAATAAATAAGCCACAATCAACTCTTATATCTACCATTTGTAGACTTCTCATATCAATCAATCTACCTATTTATCTCAATTCAGACATAATAGGCTCTTATATATGGCATGAGTAGACTTCTCATATTGATAAATATACCCATTATAAGTATACAAAAATTCATGGACTTTTCTACTAAGGTTCTTTGGTTGCCTGTGGAAAAACCAATGAATCCATTCCAACATTTTACCCTTACCTCTCATCCATATCCTAATCAACCTAAGGGACTATGAGATTACTTAGTATGAAGTGGTCAATATGCATGTTTTCTTAATAAAGCATGCTCTTATGAAGCATTTGATGGGTTTGTGTTTACTAAGTCTATCCAGCTATGGATTCTTATTGTTAGGTTCTCGCTAGAAAAAGGAACCATGTTTCCTTTTCATATCTAAAACAAGTGAACATGAATGTTTCCTTTTCCCTACAAACTATCATTTTATATCATCATATCCATTCACAAAGCATAATCCATATAATCATCCTAACGTTAAAATTATCTTATAATTGTCCTCATCATTTAACTCAAAATTAACATCATCCACAAATGACATAGCCAAAAACATTAATATAGCATGACATAACATGATCATCACTAACATAATAAACATCTTCATCAAAATTCTCATCATAATTAAAATAGTAACATCATAAGCTCATAACATGATCATCACTAGTTGACCTTGAAGAGTGGAAATTTACCCCTATAACATGGAAATCTAAGCATGTGTAGCTATGAGTGCCACTACCTATGGATCACCTTGGTTGGTCCCCATATTGGGTCAACATCCATAGGTCCCTAGCCTCCATCTCCCCATCCAAAATCCACTCCTGCATATCTACCCTGAAACCACGTTGGATAGTCGATAGTAACACCATCATCATCTCTCACCCTATTTAGAAGTTCTTCATAATCTAATATCTCATCTTATGTCTATGGCTTAGGTAATAAAAACTCTACCTCCTGTCTCATGTACTAAAGAAAATTAGGTAGAATGCCCTACTATAGTTTAAACTGTCATTGTACTCTCTCTATGGGGATGAGCTCTATCTCACCATCTCATATATCATATACCCATTTCTAGGTTTGTAATGCATATGTATGCCATATATATCCATCCCATAAATGCCAAGTCATATATGGCCTCCATACTATATCACCTAGTGTTAGACTCTCCAAAGCACCCTAAAACTAGTCTATGTCCCTCATACCACTAGCTCCTATGATCGCACCATGTCTCATCCATTATAAGAACCCAACTTTGTAATATTTCATTATATACCCATCCTAGGTAGGCCCAAAGGTCTCAACACATATATGTGCTTGTCTACAAAGTATTGAAGCATTAATCGAACATGGATGTTAAAGCACCTGTGAAATCTAAATCCCATATAAATCTAAACTAGTAACACCTACCCCCATCCAAACATAGTCTCTCCAAAAATTAACTCTACAAGAAGCCCTAGAAAAACACAAGGAAATTTCCCTCCTACTAAATCAAAAAAGGCATAATAGGTCATGACTAGATGCATCATCATCAATAAATTTCTCTCTCTTGAAGCCCTATTGTATAATGGCCTGATGCTAAAACCACCTACATGAAACTATGCATAGGCTCTATCTCATATATATAACCAACCCATAAATTAATCTATCTCCTCCTCCTCTATGTGGTAGATAGGATCTCTATGGATGGGTATATGTGTAATCTTATAAACATCCTCTAACAAGATGCTCATCTTACCAATAAGCTACCAAAAGGTGTTAGCTTATAGATCCCATCTCTTAATGAGGGAAACTATCATGGTAACATCTATTGATAGGTGTTAATAGTGACACATCACTCTAAATCCCACTACCTCCATATGGCATTAGTCCTCTATGGACATATCATATTTCACCTTTGTAAATATCCCTATGACCCAATCATGTAATTAGATCTACTCATGAGCCTACAAACTAATCATACCAAAATTTATGTGAAAAATATTCCATATTTACATAGCAATTATCTAACCTTACCACACACTTATTCCATCCTACCCTACACTCATATCTAAACACATATTTAACATCTTCATATTATTACCCTATTCCTCTCAAAAATCTTTCACATATCATCTATATTACTCGACACATAACCCATTCTCAACAACAAATATTACTAAGCCAATCACTTATAATTTTTTCAAAAACTTCCCACTTACACACCCTTATCTTTGACCATTGATGGTCTCCTTAAATGTCAATGATTTCCTTGGGGATATTTTACCCTCAAGTTGATCATCGCCAGTTAGGTCAACCACTGATGGTCATTATTTGTGACTATCAATAGCAAGCCTTGACCCCCCAACATCCTCTACAACCCTATAATCTATCCTACATCTCCCTTCCTACCATTTTTTTATTCTATTTATACCCCTTACCACTCTCAATCTCTACCCACATTTCCCTAAATCATCATGCACTCTTAAAACCCTAAAAGAACCAAACCCTATGTCATCTTCTACCTATAAAATCTACCACTCACATGCCATCACATTTTATTATTCCAATTTATAATCTATGTCAATTTAAATAAAAAACAAACAAGCCCTGCCTCATTCCATAAGTGGTGCTGACATCTTATTCCATGCCTAGCCACTTTCCCATGAGCCTTTCCATCATCCATCTCGACCCCACCATCACTTTCACACACCACACTCCTCTCGACAACTCACCACACTTACACTCACGTGAACTCTCCATACCAATGATCAACCTAGACAATGCACAAAGTTATCAAAGTTGTAAATGAAGATAAAATGGGCCTATTTGACATTTTTACTATGGTTTTAGGGTTTTTCACCTAACCATATATGATTGCGTGATGTTCACCAGTTGACCCTAACTGTCTTCAATTATGTAACCATCATTATTTATCTCTAATTGTCACTAGTTGGGGTCTAACTTCATTTTACCCACCTTTTCTCCTCCTTTCTTTTATCTAACATAAAAACACATTCAATAGGGTAAAACCATTCCTTACCACACCTTAGCCTATTTAGGATTCACCCTCTCCCTTAGCCTAATAAGAACTAAATTTGGCCTAAAGTCCATGATTGGATCTACTATCCATGGAATTATGTAGGCAACATCCTCTTTCCTAGTGCATCAAGATTTATTTCAGCCACTTCCTACCCAACCAACCAACCTACCCATTTACACACATCCACCTAAATGTTGGCACCTTTTGGAACCCACCTATTTGCATGTTTTGAGACAACCTTGCTTTGGTATTTTTGACCTCATAAACTAAATTTTTCATGTTAAAATTTTGAATTTTCACCACCTTGTACATGACCCAACCATTTTGTGTGTTTCTCAAGAGCACTTCCTATCTTGGATACTTGAGTAACCATCAAACCTCTCTAGGAAATTTGTTATGACTAATATGATCAGTAATGACCCATGCTAGGGATTAGTTACCATATAATTTATCCTAGAACTTAAACTTATTTTTACCAATAATAGAAACTTTAGTATTTTTATGATCTTGATTATTGCAGTTAGTCACATTTTATGTGCATTTTTGCATTTCAAATGACCACCCCTTCATCACCCATCTCATTACTCACCATTTACTATCTATCAAACCATAAACCAATTTTGGTTTTGCCTCATAGCCTCCCAGTTTAAGGGGGAACACCTCCTCTTCCCACACTTAGGGTAACCATACCTAGATATTGACTAATTACCTATTTTATACTACAGTTTTCTTAAAGCTACATAAAAAAAGGGGAAAAATATAGACACCTAAAAACTACACATATAGACCCTTGATTGACTCTATGGACCACCTAATATACTATCACTTGTTTATAGATTCATTATGTCAAAAAACCCCCAAACACATCACTTAATTCAAGACCTTTTCACCCATTTACTCATGACCCCTCGATCATCATCAATTAGGGTAACTGTCGATAGTTGACCCTAACCATCGATGATTGGGATCATAAAACTTGCCTTAAGATTTAAAGGTAGTGCCATCTTTATTTGAGAATAAAATCCTCAAAAATGGAAACTTGATTTAACACCAACTTTTAAAGATGAATTAAAATAGGCATCTTCATCCTCACCCAACTTAGTAACATTCTCTCTTTTTACTTAGAAATTTTATGCTATAAAGGCAAAGCTCTTTGAGGAGTTGATGATTTTAAATTTGCATTTACGCTCTCTTATTTTCTTTTTGTAGGTACTTAGCATCCAAAAACTCTATCTGCATGGCCTTTGAAGGTTCAATTACTATTATGCCACCCAACTTTCTTTAGGTTTTCAACTATCATTCAGTTGTCATCATACAGGTACCCTCCTTTGATTTTTAGTGTTTTCTTTCCTTATCATGTTTTCTTACCTTATTCTACTCACATATACACCAACCCTCACCCCAACTATCCATACTCTATATCCTACCCATTAACCATTTCATCTATAGCTCCATCTTAATTTTCACAAACTTCCACAAACTATCATCAATTGCATAAACTGTCATCAATTACCCCAACCATCACTGGTTACCTAACCATCACCAGTCAGACCCAACCATCAATGATCACATCCAACCACCAATGGTCATTATAATAAAAATAGCACATTGTTATTTTTTCCCCTTTTCACCTAATCAAACTCTTATTTCTATTCTTGACCTATCTGCAAACCCTACCTAGACCCTTTGAACCTAACCTTGGTACACTTGTGCATGGTATTGACACACTGGCATATCTTATAACAAATAGGTACATTATTTGTTTTCTTGCATATTTAATTTCTTATCATTTGAATGTAATTATAATTCTTATATAATTTTTAACTTAATTGTCTTAAAAGTGGGTTGATAGCCTCCTAGAAATACTTATGCTTCTTGGATCGAGCATATGCTAGGCAATCCACTCAACCTACCATCTAACAAATCCCCTTCTAGTTTTATTATGATTTATAAGTTATCCTCCCTAGCCAAAGAATATTTCCCACATTCATCTAGATCAATGCATGAATTATACTAGGTATTCATCTACACACCTTAATATTCACTTTCTTTTATTTACTTTAAAAACTAAGAAATGAAGGAAATAAATTGCAATAAGCCTATTGATTCTTACACCGTAGGGGGATCTTATCCCTAAATCATTCCATATCAACTTTCCTTGAATTAAAAACATGGTCGAATATGAATCACTAGTTATAGCACTTCATCAAGAAGTATAATTGAATATTCAACATTTTAAGGTTTATGGTGATTCTTAGTTAATCATCAATCAAGTTATAGACCACTTTTAGACCAAAGATGGTAACTTGGTTCCATACAAAGCCATGATCAATACTCTTACATAATATATTATTGACATATAGTTTAAACACATACCAAGGGCCATTAATAGAAAAATGGATGCCATGGCCACCATTGGCTTTCTGATCCATCATATAGACAAGGCCAAAGAATATTAATTCCTCATTAAAAATATTTTAGCACCATCTCATGAACCTTAAACCATCATAATGATCTGTGATATTGTTGGTTCTATATCTATATGATACTTAGACCTTTTTACCTACCTCCATGACCATATTATGCCACTAGACATATCATGAAAACAAATAAAGTCCTTTACTCACCAAGCTACATGTTATACCTTAATTGGACCAACCCTTTATCACTAAAGTTTTGATGGAAATTTACTTCATTATTTAAATTTAGTATAACCAACATTAGCATTACATGAATTTCATGAAAGAGTATGTGGATCATACACTGGCAAGGTTGTCTTATTCAAAAATCTCCTATGTACAAGGTATTATTATCTAACTATGGATGTAGATGTAGTTGCGTATGTTAAAAGGATCAATAAATGTCAAAGGCATGCCAATATAATTCATTCCCCATCCAAAACACTCAAAATAATGCTTACACCATGGCCATTTGTTACATGGGGCCTCAATCTCATTGGGAAGGTTAACCCAATCTCATCTGATGACCATAAACACATCTTTACTACTACTAAATATTTTACTAAATGGGTTGAAGCTATATACCCCACACTTATGTCACTATAAAGAAAATTTCCAAGTTCATATTTAGTCATCTCATTTATCTATATGGTATCCCATCTAACATTATATCTAATAATGGTAGACCATTTAAGAATAAGGATGTCAAATCACTATGTGTTAAGTACAACAATACTCAACATTTTTCTATGGCATATTACCCACAAGGTAATAGTCAATTTGAAGCATCCAATAAAACCATTGTAAACATCCTTAAAAATATTATCAATGATGTTATCCATGATTGACACCTCTAAATATTTTGTTCCCTATGAGCATATCATACTAATTACCATACCCCAATAGAAGCCACTCCATATTCCCTAGTTTATGTCACTGAGGACATTTTTCCCATTGAGGTTGAGTTATCTTCTCTATTAACATCATTGAAGCATATACTGGATGATAAAGATTATTGAGTCACTCACCTAAAATAGCTAGAGTTACTGGACTAAAAATGCATGGTTGTTGTTAATAGCCTTCAATCATACCATAATTGACTCCATGGACACTATAATCACTGAGTCAAACATAGAGAATTCAAGTTTAGGGATATTTTTCTCTAGAACATACAAGAACACTACACTAGATGGGGATAAACTTGATGAGCTAATGAACATTATACACCTCAAGTGTTAATTCACTTGAAAGACCTTAAGTATTATCTATAAGGCCCATTTTTGGTACCATAATATCAACATTACTATTTATAACAAAGCATTATACCATTCTACCATACATTTCCTATCAACCGTAGTTTTTTTACCGTCCTTCCCCAACCCCTTTGACCTTGGTTCCCTTCTATTGGTCCTATGGGAACCTTCAATAAGGGCATTCATATCAAGTTTTAATAGTTGATTATGTGTTCTAGACTAAATAAATATTTTAGACCAGTTTGATAGTGGTTTATCAATTTCATCCTTCATTCCTCGCTTTATTTCATGCAAGTCCTACTAATTATAACTATTTTTGGGTAAATTAGAGTACCACCATCATGCTAATAATTATAACTATGGGAAAATTAGTATCATTAACCTATGCCATTATTTCTTAATTATAACCACCTATAGGAAAATTAGAAATAAAACCTTTATAATTCCTTAAAGTACCACCTTGCCATTCATATGTCGTATTGTACCATTTCCTTTCTTTACCCATTATTATGATTTTTTTGCTACCTAGTTAGATTCTTCCACTGTAAGTTAAAACTACAATGACTTGTGGTCCCATCTTTGGGATATGTAGGCAATGCTTGATTTATGTTGAGGTAATATTAATCACCATTTATCATGCTCTCACTATTTTATGATTTGGATTCATATGCTTGTGCCACATTAACATCACAAGCAAAGTCAAAAGTTGGGACACTCCCCATTTTAACAGTGCTCCTAAACTAATCAAACATTGTATCAATCAACAATTCTATGGAAGTAGTTGATTCATATTGAGGTATATGAGAATTACACATAAAAATCTCATAGTTAGATGATGCATATTTAGGTACATCTAAATACTCATCAACTTGTATAGTAGTATCACATGGAGGGTACGATAGGAATCACTTGTCACATTAATCAATGTATAAATTAGAATTTATAGCATTTACCTTGGTTTTTAAAATATTATGGACCTCCTTTTTATATCCTCTATTTTGGTTTCTTTCTATTCTGTCTTCTCATGCAAGCCTCTTCTCTTGCTCATTATCTATATGGTGGAAAGCATCCCCCTTTACATGTGATTCAGATTTGGAGATATATTATAGATGGTAGACACCTAATGGACTCCATTTTCAACTCTATCTAACTTTTTTGACATTTATTTGATAGCATAGGCCAACATTTTGATAGTTTCCTCCAAGTTGGTTGTCTTTGTGGGCTGCATCTTTTTTGGATTGACTAGCTTCACATTAGCCCACTTGTTCAATGGATTTCCCATAGCCTTGATGTTGTTCTCAATATGGATGGTCATATCAAATTCCAACAACAAATTAGTGGGAGCCTTATCCCTCAAAAAATACATAGCCTTCTTATCAAAGGCATCATATTACTTTATCAGGTATGTTGTATTACTAGGCCTAATGTTTTTGGGAAGCTACATCATGGTCTTGTTGAACTATGTGTTAAATTCCTACACACACTCATTAATATTATTCTTAATATTTTTAAATTCACCTAAGAGAAACCTTGGATTAATCCTAGCACCATATTGAATTCTAAAAACATTTTTCATCTCTCACCATGAATCCAATGGGAAGGAAATTAAACCATTCTCAAGCATCTTCCTCTATCATGTGCATAAATAACTTGATGCACACATCCTCATACTCAATCTCATAATCTTCAATGACACTCTAATAGGCCCTTAGATGTTAATCACTGCTCACTGCATTATTCCCTTGGAATTTTAGGAGGCATTTCCTAACTTCATTTGGGACCTCATTAGGATAACCTTCCATATCATTTAAATTGATAGATATAAATTTGAGAACATGGAATGTAGGACATGTATTCTCCTCTTGTTTCCTATGCCTCATGATTAGTTCAATAAGATGTTAAAAAATAAAGGGCAAAGGGATATAAAGGGGTGAATGAGGTGGACTTGGTGGATCAGCCTTGGGAGGGGATTTAGCTAGTTGAGAAAGAACTAAAAAATAAATAGGACTATGTGTTTTAGCATCAATAGAAGAGTTGTGATAGTCCTCAATAATGGGGGGTCAACAAAGAACTTAAAATTATAAAAAAATTAGATAACCTTTGGAAACTAAGCTCTGCCCTTCAATAGGCTTCTAGACTTGTCCCCTTATCATTTGAGGAAGACCTAAGGGTGGAACAAGCCTCTTTGATAGGTCACCTTTGAAAGATGATGTCAATCCTTCCAAATTTATAAACAAGAAGATACTCAAACCTAAAAGTTATCAAATATACTAAGAATATGCACCAATATTTCTTGAAGCCAAAAAATATAGTCAAAGTCACCACTAGAATCAAACTTCTAGAATAGAATAGTTTACAAATTATTGTGATACAAACTAAAATTAAACTTTTGAAGCTTAATGAGGTAAATAAAAAAGAAACTAAAATTTTCAAAATAATATTCAAAATGGAAAAGACACCTTCCAACATGTAATGTTAGTATATATTTGCACTAAACTCAACAAAAGTTAAACTATCAAACCTTAAAAAACTTCTTGGAATGTCTATAGTGGAGTGTTGTGACATTGAAAACTAATATAGTCAAATCAATGTAATAATAGTAGAGAAATTCAAAATATGAAATATTCATGGCTCTCTACAAGAATTCCCATAACACAAGTGACTATAAGTTCAGTTTAGTCCCCAATAATGATGCTAGAAGAGGATGAAGAATCAGAAGAGGTTGTTAAACTTGCTTTGGAGTTATATTTGGGGAATGCATTAGTGGAGATTTAGCTAGATGTGGATCCATTTTATATGACTCTACTGGTCAATGTTCTAGTTGTATATAATTACATGTTTGATTCTAGAGCATCTTGTAATGTGATGCCCTTAGGTGTCTTCAATGAGCTTGGAATGAAGATCATGTCAGCCTTTCACAAGTGTTATTCCATGGACTCAAAAGAGGTTATATTTATTGGATAAGTCAAGGGGATAGTGGTATAATTGGAAGTTCATCCTATGAAGTATTTGAACATGGACATGGTAGTTGTAGACTGCCTACTTAAATGGGCAATGTTATTGTCATGTAAATGGGATACCAACATGGGTGGAAGTGTGAAGATGGACCTTTATTAAACCACCATTATTTTGGAGGGTAAGATGGTCAAACTTTATAGATATATAAAGATGTTACATGTGATTGAAGATATAAAACATGCTCTCAATGTATTACTATACATGGATGTTAATCTCGATAACTTTGTTGGGAACGTTGATATTAGCAAATAGCCTATTATTCTTGATGTTGATCTTGACAAAGAAAATGAAGTCTGGAGGATGTTCTTTGATGGGGCTTAATTTAATCTTGGAAATGGAACAAGGGTTATCTTCTATGCCCCTAATGGTAAATTCTTTATGTTTTCTCCCAATGGTAAATTCGTTATGTTTTCTTTCTAGATTTATTTTGAGTACACTAAAAATACTATTGAGTATGAGGCACTCTTACTTGGTCTAAGGATTTCCAGTGAATATGGAATCAAATGTTTGATTGTTAATGGTGATTTTAATTTAGTGTTAAATCAAGTTCATAGTGATTTTTCCACAAAAAATAAAAGGTTGAAATAGTATAGGAATGTTGTCTAGGATTTGTTGGATTTATTTGATGCATTCAATCTGTGTTATCATGATAAGAGTTTCAACCAAGAAGATGACATACTTGTAGGGCTAGGTTCCCAATTTGACATTGCAAATATGATCCCTCATTATCAATATCAAGTGTAGGTGTTTGTTAGGCCTTTAATCCCATACAATGTTCATCATTAGAAGGTCTTTGATGATGATGAATAGATTAAGAGTTTTTTAAACTATGAGGCTGAGTTTCATGATCAGCTCATAGACTTGGAATCCATGATTCAAGTCAATGATGGGTAAGAGACCTTGTTTGGGAAAGACATTATTCAGCTGAAGACAAACACTATCCCAAGAGGAATGGTTAGTTTAGAAGCATATTTTAATTGATTAGATAGAATAAAGTTGAGAGACACATTCATCTCAAAGGATGTGACTAAGTGAAACTTGGGTTCTCATGAGAATCCAAGAAATGTTTGGTTGGGTAATCACCTAAGTGCAGTAGGGAAAAAAGCTTATATGTAGCTACTAAGAAAGTATTAAGATTGCTTATCGTGGTCTTATTTTGATCTCAAAGCATATAGGGAAGACTTTTTCTAACATGTCATCCCATTATAACCTAATAACAAACCTTTTAGGCATAAATAGAGACCCATTAACCCCATCTTGGCCACCAAGATGAGGGAAAAATTAAAGAAGCTAAGGGATAGTGGCATCATTCAACCCATCAAGTATTTATCATGAGTGGTGAATTTAGTCCATATAAGAAATAAAAATTGAGACATCTACTTGTGTTTGGATTTTAGGAATTTAAATAAATCTTCTTTAAAAAACAATTATCCCCTACCTAATTTATAGAACCTACTGCAAAGCATTACTAGATCAAAAATGTTGTCCACATTGGATGGCTTCTCAGGATGCAACCAGGTTGTGGTCAAATAATATGAGAGGTCCAAGACCATATTCACAATGACATGGGGAACATATGTATATATGAGGATGCCTTTTGGGTTGATGAATGTTGGTGCATGTTTTAGTGAGCTATGAATGTTTATTTTTGCAAAAAAAATTAACTAGATCATTGTTGTGTATTAGGATGATATTACCATGTACTCCAAAACAAGAGAAGAGCATTTGGAGCATCTATAAAAGGTGATGATCATATGTAGGGATTTTAACATTTCACTTAATCGTATGAAGTGTCACTTTGGAGTATATAAGGCCAAGTTGTTGGTACATATAGTATCTAAGGATGGTGTCATGATTAATCCCCAAAAGGGTTGAATCCTTTGACAAAGTGCCTATCTCATAGTCCAAGAAAGGAATTTAGTCTTTTTTTGAATAGATTAACTTTTTAAGAAGGTTTGTGTCTAATTTTTTAGAGATCACTCTACCTATTACTTTTATGTTAAAGAAGGACCAAACTATCAAATGGGAAGAGAAGGCCATACAAGCATTCAGTGACATCAAGGGAGTTTTAAAATCTGACCCTATTTTAGCCAATCCTAATTACATAAATCCATTCCATTTATTCTATTTTGTGTCATCCAATACTTTAGCTATTATCTTTTTGCAAAAAAATGAGGAAGGTCATGAGCAGCCCCTAACTTTCTTTAGAAAAGTTATGCAAGGTCCTAAACTAAATTATACTATCATGGAGAAATAATTTTTCACTATTCTGAAGGTTGTTAAAATGTTTTTGTTATATATTATATGTCTAAATATCATTGACTAGATCCCACACACCATGGTGAAGGAGATTTTAACTTAGATCAAAGTATCCAGCAAGAGGTGTAGCTAAAATAATATGACATGGATATTTAGACCACCAAGTTGGTAAGGGGGATGGGTCTAGCCAAGCTTATAGATGAGACCAATTTTCAAGCTATTGAGGTAAATAATGTTGTGTTTAATGTTGATGATTCCTTGAATTAGTTTAACAGATCTCCATGGTATAGAGACATTATTTACTACTTACAAAATCTGAACTATCCCCTTGGCTTGGATAAGAATCAAAGAATAACTCTTAATCTTGTGTCCTAAAAATACCTCTTGACTAAGGATGGACTAGCATGGAATAATCCAAATGGGGTTATATTAAGATGTCTACTAGAAGAATAGACTATTGTCTTGATTGAAGACTTCCATAATGGAGTTTATGGTGGCCATTTTCCACCTAAAGTTATAGCTCATAAAGTTCTAAGAGCTAGTTATTTGTGGCCATCATTATTCAAGGATGTTGATCAGATAGTCAAAATATGTGATAAATGTCAACACTTTTCTAGGAGAATGAAAGCTTCATGTTCTCTTCCCTTATATCTTGTGATGATTGAAGGCCCATTTAGATAATGGGAAATAGATTTCATTGGAGAAATTATTGATTCATCAAGGGTTGGGCATAGATGGATCCTAGTTGTAATTGATCACTTCACAAAATGGGTCAAAGTAATCCATATATATAAAGTAACACATTAGGTAGTTATGGATTTTTTGTTAAATCAAATTATTTATAGATTTGGTGTGCCTATCAAGATAATTAATGATAATGCCATGAGCTTCAAAGTTAAACCTTTGGTGGCATTATGCAAATACTATGGGATTGAATTGACCTATGCTTCTAATTACAACACTAAATGGAATGGTCAAGTTGAATCAAGAAATAAGAACTTACTCAAGATCATTACGTAAACATTAGAAGCAAACAAGAAGAATTTGGGTGGGTAGTTGAGGTTTTCCTTATGGGATGATATGATTACACCTAAGAGAGCTATAGGCAAAAGCCCTTTTGAGCTTGTTTATGAAAATCAAGAAGTTCTACCTATGAATTTATAACTACTCACTTATCAACTCATGTAGCAACTAGGGGATGATGAATAGGTCCACCACTATGAAATTAGGGTGAACCAAATTATTGAGCTTGATGAAACTCAAAGCCAAGCTCATAAAAGACACCTTAAGTTCAAGGAGAAGCTAAAGAAAATATTTGATAGAAAGTTCACTCCAAGAACCTTCCAAGTAGGTGATCTAGTTATGCTTTAGGATATAAAGAACAAGAAAAACATGGAAAGTTTGATTCTTTGTGGATGGGTCCCTATTCCATTGACTGTAGGATTGGGGAGAATACTTTCTTCTTGAGAGATATAGATGGTGAAACACTAGAGCTACCAGTTAATGGCAAACATCTAAAACACTTCCTTAATTAATTCCTTAAACATGTGTACCATATTATATAGTGTTTTGTTTCCCCTGGATTTGGGCCTTGTTTGTATAGTTATTTTCCATTCCTTTTTTTGTGTGTTTATTTATAGATCCTTTGGATCTATTTTTGATAAGTCTGCCATCTTTTATTGAGTCTTCATGGATGTTTACTAAAAATTTATAATTCTTGACTCTATATCCTAATGGATTGGCACTTGATCTTGTTTTATGTGGTTATTTACACACCCACAATGGGTATTCATCCTTGGGTGAGAGCCACAGTGTTAGTGCCCAAAATTACACTAAAGCAATTAGGCCCTTGTCAATTAAGAATGCCTAATTCTAGCCCATATTGAGTATCAATGTCTAAGTCATTCAGCCCAACTACTATTTCAGAATGTTCTTTTAAAAGGCCAATATCATGTAAGAACTAGCTAAGTCCTTTGTCTTATCTTTGCTTGGTGAAGGTGGTTTCCCTCAAAAAATTTGATCCTTTTTCATGAACACAATATCCAATAGAAATAGGTCTTCAAGATTCTTGTCTCAAACAAAAGTCTGAAGACTTATTACTATCAAACATTTTGTTCACTACAAAATTTATGAAGGAATTCAATGTATTATCTATTTTGGGCTAAGTGTTTCAAAAAAGATCTAAAGGGTCATTTGTTTTGGATTTTTTATCCTCAAAAAAAGCTCAAAGGGTCATTTTCTTTGGTTATTTTGTCTGAACAAAAAGCCTAAAGGGCTATTTCATATGTTTTTGGTCATTTGTTTCAAACTTTTTACCCATGACAAAAATTTTGAAGGGAACTTGTCCTTTGAGAATTTTTTCCACACAAAAGCCCAAAAGAATTAAGGAACTTATTTACTTTGGTCAAAGGTACTTCCAAAAATCCCAAAGGGTCATTTTGCCTTCATAAAATTTTTGAAGGATCATTTCCTTCAGGCATTTGACCCTTTCAAAATTCTTGAAGGCCACTTTCAAAGGGTCATATTTCCTTTGTAAAAATTTTGAAGGGTCTTTTCCTTTAAGTATTTTTCCCTTGAAAAATTCTTGAAGGGAATCTATAAGAAGTCCAAAGGATAAGTATAGATGGTGAACAACATTTTTAAAACTCCTGAAGGACACTTTTAGAGGATCCAAAACACACTTTCAGAAAGTCTGAAAGGCATTTTCAAGAGATATAAGGGCCATTCCAATATGCTAAAGGGTAATTTTGTAGGATAGGTGCCCTAAACAAAAATTCTTGTGGGATAATTGTGACAAAAGGTAGAAGTGCTGAAGAAAATAGAAATGCCAAAGACAAAGATCCTATTGATCAAAATTACCATAGAACAAAGTCCCCAAAGAAATATTTCCATATTATAGGTGACAGTCTCATGGGTGTATTTTGACAAGCATGTAGATGTCAACTTTAAGCCATAGGGACTAGTCATTGGGATTCAAATATCTAGGATGGGCACATAGACACCAACTTTAGACCTTATGAAGTAGCCATTTATTTTCAAATGGATCCAAATCCAATGACACATATTTTCACAAAACAAAATGATCTAGAAATTCATGATCAAAGTTAAATAATCAAAGGAACTCAAGACAAGTGTAGGCATGACAAGTGTCGAGCTCATGGGGAATGATTTAAAGTTTAAGCATATTCTAAAGATCCAATGATGTGAGCTAGTAGTTGATATTTCAATGAGACCCAATATCAAGTGAGACACTTTCACATGGTATAAGGGTGCTTATTGTAGTCTCAATTATCTATAATCTACACAAGAAGCCCGTGAAGCTACCAAGTGGCATATCCTTGAGGCCAAGGAAAAGGTAGTATCCAATAATGCCCCACCTCTCAAATCATGATCTGATGAAGCATTTTTTCTTGCTTTAGCTAGATCTGATAGTGTGTATCTAAGGTTGAAAAGTCAAGGATCCCATGGGAAAATGTAAAATTGTTAAGTGGCACAACTACATGCCACAAAGTTAGAAATCAAGCATCTTACACATGATCTATGGCTCATGTTTGATTGGGCAAGGATGATCCAATGATGTGAACCAAGCCAAAATTTTCAAAGGGCCTAGATTTCTCAAGGAAGTGACAAGTGTCCAGACTAGATCATTTAATCACTCTTAGAGCCTATGGATGCCTAGTTGGATCTAATATGGAATGTCAAGTGTCAATATATGGAAAATTTTATTCTAAGAGTTAAATTTGATGGCTCTTTCCTAGTTGAGAATTGATTTCAAGCATATTGGAAGGTACATGAAGCTATTCTAAAACAAATATTTCCAATCATGATCATGGATCATTTTCTATTTCATGTCATAATTGGATCAACTCTCAAGCCATCATTATAGGGAATGGGTTTTTCTTGGCATGCACAAAGAATATATTTCCTATCCATTTCCATGATTTATAATTATGTAATAGGAAATAATTTCTAAATGAGTTGTATATGAAGACAAAAATTGTTTATTTTTTTAAATAATTTTCTCCCTCTAGCTATGCAAATGAGTGATCAAGGGGATATTCAGGTAGTTCCACATTAAGACAAAATCTCTTTTGCTTATCAAACAAATATCCTCCTTCTAAGCTTTTATGAAAGGCATTTTTAGCTAAAAGATTTAATGATATGCTCTAGGTGGTTATGAGTCCTCATCATTCCTTGAAAATGCAGTTATAGCAATGATTCTTTCTTTGTAAGTAGATGAAGATCTCAAGCATGGCATGTAATATTTTCCATTTGGAAGTATCTTGGTGGACTTGAAGGATTGTTATAAAAAAATTTAAGTTGTGACCTATGGTTATAGATTAATAAAATGTATAAATAGGTTCTTTATCTTCTATTTTAGGTTTTTGTTGGTTGTTGGTTGTTGTTTGTTGTTTGTTGTAGGCCATTTTAGACATCCATCTTCTCCACGTCAAAATTCTATAAATAAAAAATTTGGATCAATTACTGTATGTAGACCTTGTCTCCGTTGCTAAAGTAGTTGCATCTATATAACCATTATAAATCATTGAGAGCATGTTTATGTCTCCCTTGTCAAAAGAGTAGTCTTACCATGATTTTTCCCATGACAACATTATGAAGAGTTGATATTTGTAATATTTTTATTTAAGTCACTAGATAAAATTTGTGTTTCTTTATGATATCCTATTAATGAAATGCAATAATATGTTTTAAAATTTCTATTTATTGGATATTTGAGTTTGTGTTCATTACTAGTTGTCATATGAGCATGTACCTAGATTATAAATCCCTCTCTATAGTTATATTTTGAAATGTGTTGTTGAATACCCTTTAAGGGCACCCTAGGTTTATGAATTTAGTAGGAAAAAGTATTTGAGATTCTAGTTTTAGTGTGTTTCCTAGTCTCTTAGGGATCATTTGTTGTTTATCTTTGTTTTGCATTTGAATTTTTTCCATACATCTTTACTAAGGAACATTTTCATGAGATACTTCTATTTGAAAATTAGCATCCTACCACCCTCTATTTTATAATTAACTATAAACTTGTCCTACCCTATTCTACCCTATAAACAATACACCCCTTTGCATACTATACATATTTATCTTGTAAATGCATAAGATCTTGCATATTTGAAATGTGTTTGTAGTTTGTCCTTTAAATCTTAGCATTGCAGTCTTTATTTAGTCCTTTTTTTGTGGAAGATTCTTTCAAAATGAAGATTTCAGTTATAATTTAATCTATCTTTAATAGCTTGTGTATGCCATAGATAATTTGTACATTTTGTGTGATAACCCTTCATGGGTGAAGTGTGCAAACTTGGTTATGCTTTGGTCATATTTTTCACTTGTGTCAAGAATCCCCATGGAGATTGAATTGTAAAATACCTCCATGAGAGAATGTTATCTCATAGGTTCTCTCACTTTGGTTTAGGTAGAGACATAAGTAGCACATATTTGACCATACCCTCTATAGGTGCCTCTCAGTCATTTTTTACATTTGTTCTAATCTTGATTTCAAACCCTTTCTTGGATACAATGGCATATTAGCAGGTTTTCCATCATTGCTTTCCATTTCTCTCAAGTATGAAAGTCTAAGTGTACAAGGTGTATAACTAGGAACCAACACCTTTCCTATCAACCATAGTTACTTTAGCCCTCCCTCCCCAACCCCTTTGACCTTGGTTCCCTTCCATTAGTCTTATGGGCACCTTTAGTAAGGGCATTCAGATCAATTTTTAGTAGTTGATTTTGTATTCTAGATAGAGGTCATATTTTGGACCAGTTTGATAGTATTTTGGTAGTTGCATCCTTCATTCCTTGCTTCATTTCATTCAAGTCCTACTGATTATAACTATTTTTGGGTAAATCAAAGGTCCACCATCCTGCTACTAATTATAACTACCTATGGGAAAATTATTATCATTGACTTATGCCATTATTTCTTACTTATAACCTCCTATGGGAAAATTAGGAACAAAACCTTTATCATGCCTTGAAGTACCACCTTACCATTCATATGTCATATTGTGCCATTTCCCTTCTTTGTCTATTGTTATGATTTTTTTTTACCTAGTTGGATTCCTCTAATATAATACATAGCTATAGTGACTTGAGGTCCCATCTTAGGACTATGTAGGTATTTCTTGATTCATGTTGAGGTCAACTCAATCACCCTTTGTCATGCTCTCACCATTTTTTTACTTGGCTCATTTAGTATCTCATCATTCTCGATTGATTTGCAATACATCAAAACTTCCAAAAAAAATCATCAAAGCCTCAGAAAATCCTAAGCAATTGTCATTAACCACTTCTTTACCTTAAGGATTTTGGGAACCCTAGCTATTTTACAATAAACCACTTCTCATTTAGTTTCCTCATCCTTATTAGGCTTTGTCCCACAATCTCACCATTTTGTGAGCCCATTCCCATTATTCTTCTATAATATCAATCATTTTTTCTTATCATCCTTTTATATTATCCCATATATTAAGAGAACTACATTTGGCTTCAAGTTTATGTTGGACCTTGCATCCATGGAACTATGTAGGCAATGTCCACTTACCTAGTGCATCTAGAGTCATCTCTATTATCCCTTACTTTTCTTGTATTCCCCCCCATTTTTTGTGTCATTATCTCCTATGGCCTAAGGCCATTTTCCATTTTTTTATTTGTGTCATGTTATTTTCACTACATTATGATTAACCATTATTTTTTTTTTATTTGATTTCATTCTATTTGTTTTGATTTGATTTTTATTTCTTAGTGTTTTATCTTCCTATTTATGTGTTTTTTTATTGTTTATTTTTTTATTGTGGCTTGACTTAGTATCCATGAATTCATTGGGTGATTCCTTGTGCATTATACTTAGGTCTCATCCATATGCTTTAGTTAACATTTTCATCATGATTTTTATCATTAGTGAATTATTTTTAATTATTTATTAGATCACGTGTCAGTCTTTATGCATATTTTAACTAAGTTATCATGGTGTTCTATCATGATGCATACCATCACATGCTATGGAAAAAATAAGCTTAGGAAACCTTAAAAAAAATGAGGTCACAGTAGTTTTCCTTGGTACTTGATAATTCTTGATCTAATCCAAATCATTCCCACATGTAGAGTAATTAAATCCTAAAATAATTTCAATCTTTACTAGTTAAGATGTGCATCTCCATACTAACATATTGCCCAAATTCATCATTCTCCTTTGTACTGACTTACTCTTACTTCATGAGTATAGATTTAGTATGTGAAGATAACTTCTCCAATTTTCCATCATACTCTAATCATTCCACCAATGATTATACCTGACTTTGGTCAAATCATTGTGTATTATCCCACCTTCAGATCTAGTGATTATAATCTCCTATGGGTAAATCATCGTGTTTTAATCTATTTGAAGGTTAATGATTATAACCACCTTTGGGAAAACCATTCTCTTCCTTATTACCAATTAGTGCATTTTTTTATTATGATAATGCTTATATCTACCTTTGGGCAAACCATTATTTCTATCCACCCAGCTAGGGCATTTTTTTATCCTACCAATGATTATAACCACCTTTGGGTAAATCAATCTCTTCTTACCCTTATCTTTTTTTAATGATAATAACCACCTATGGGTAAATCATTACCTATTTTATCCCACCTATGTTGATGATTATAATGTCCTCTAGGTAGATCATCTTGTTTATCTACCCAATCGAGGTAGACCATCATGTCACTAATTATAACCACTTGTGAGTAAATCAGTCTTTTCCACCTTATTTTACCCTTTGGTCCCATCATTTTCCTTCTTTTGAGGGAATGATCACCAACAATTTTTTGTTGACCATTTCCTTGAGGGGAAATCCATATCTCATCCATTTTTATTTTAGTAGTAGGCATAAAAAACCTTTTCATACTTTGAGAATATGTTATTATGCCTATATCTTGCAACACCTTCCCAAATAGGGGCAAACTGTAGACACCCAAATTTGACCACTACTAGGTTTTGATCAGACTTTAGACTAATTCTGATCAACCATTGAAAATTAATCCTAAAAATCATTAAGCAACACAAATTTTCTTACACATCATTCATCCAAGCTAATAATCATTGTAAGACATCCCTAATTGGGTTATTCTAGAATATACAATAATAATCTTTCATAGATTCATCCCTAATCAACTTGCAACATCATAACTATCAATTTGGCCTATGGACCTATTAAGTGGGGCACTAAAATAAATATCAAATATTGAAAGAGATGAAATGTTAATCAAAATAAATGAACAAGATAAACAAGTTTAAATTCCTAGTATAATTATCCATTTGAAACTAAAGAATATCTAAAAATGGAACTTCCAAAATTCAAAATATCCAAGCCCTTCATCATTACCTTTATGAGTTGTCAATCTCTTTTAAAATATCTGAAAATATATAATTTGAGAGCCATGCTTAGTAATTACAAATCATAATTACATGTTAACTATTAACTCAATTGGAGTTAGTTTTAACTCACCTAGGGTTAGTTTGAACCCATTCTAAGCCTAAACTCAACCGTAACTCACTTTGGGTGAGATTTTATTCTTGACGCTATAAATACAAGGTCATGCCTATTAGTTTTTAATTTATTTTGGTGCAAATTTATTAAGACAAATATCTTCAACAAGCTTAGATATTATAGATTTATTATGTAGGATTTATTCCATAAGATTCATGAAATTAGTGTTACCATGCCCAAATATTAAGCCAAAAAATCAAAGCCAAGGTGCTATGGAGAAAAGGAGCCAAGAAAACCTCTATAGTTAAATACTTCTTGATGCACAGGTCAATGAAGCCATTAAAAAAGCCATTTGGGAGCCCCAAGGAAGGTAAAAGACTTTTTTATTTTTTGTGTGTTTTCATTTAGTTTTTGTTACTATTGGCCAATATTTATCCCACACACCAAGATTATTCCTAGTTTAAATAGATGATTAGGGTCCCAATTGCTGAGTGGATCAGGTGGCTTAGAAGTAGGCTCAACATTGCAAGTAGAAGGATCTAAGTAGGTTTTCATGGCACCAAAAAATTACAGGAACGGGTCTGAAAAAGCTTTAGTTTACACTTAAGGAATATTTAAAATTTTGGCTAAATGTTAGATCATTTATAATTCTTTCAAAGAAATTATTCCACTTTATTTGGCTAAGTGTTAGATTTATTTCAAGCTATTTATTTTGGCTTTTTTGGCTAAGTATCAGGAATTATTTTTGATATTTTGTTTGAAACAAAACTCTTGAAGGATCATTGTTTTTAGGAAAATCCTAGATAGAATTTATGAAGGGTATATTTCAAAAACATTGGTCCAAAAAAAAATTCCCAAAGGATCATTCTTTGACAAAAGGGACCAAATGAAAATCTCAAAATTTCATTTTACTTCAAGAAATTGTCTGAATAATTTTTTTGAAGGGTTATTCTTCAGCAAAGTGTCCTAGATAGAAGTTTTGAAGGGTCACAAGTGCCATCCAAATCAAAAGGTGTATATAAGAAGATAATTATGAAATATTTTTGGAAAATTATCCCATGATAATTTCTTTGAAGACCTCATTTATATCAAATATTTTGTTTGCAAGAATAAATCTTGAAGACATGATTTCTTTTAGACATTTTATCCATAAGAAATTATCTAAGGCAAAGATAAGGCAGACATCAAATACATTCATGTAGACATCAAATATGCTTGCATGGATGCCAAAATTTTCACTCATGAAGTAGACATTAGAATTTAAAAAATAGGATCAATGATCATAATTCAATCATACATATGATCTAATGGTTAGTGATGATTGATAGTTTAATGGGCCCAAGTAGATCAATGTCTCATGTTAAATTATGGATTCAAATCTTATGGCATATGAGCAAGTCAAAAGGTCAAAGATATTGATAGATCAACATGTGTCATAAGCACAAGAGGATGGAAAACTGACAATAGATCTTGAGAATTAATGTGTGACTACCATGTGGCACAATCTAGGACAAAGTGGATAAGTCAAGGGGAAAGATCAATGACTAGTGCTTGATCATATAGATCAAGATCAACAAAGTATAAGTAAAAATGTTAATGAATCTAAGTTGGATTAATGACAATGATTGGGAAAAGGATCGAGCCAAGATATTTTTGACTAAGGTTGATGGAGCAGTTTTGACTTGGGCAAAGTAAATAAATAGACTCGATCTAGCAAAAAATCCAAATAACTAAGCTCAAGCTTGACCTCAATTAAACCAAGATAAATAATAAGGACCAAACATTTCCAACAGATCTCTATAGAGGTAAAATAGGACTTTTAGACCTAATATAGGCCAAAAGGGTGGCAACTTATTATAAAAGAGATCAATCATTGAGTAGAGTGCCATCTATATGAACTATAGGAAAACCAATAATCTTAGATTAGTTTTTAAGTATAGTTGATTTATGTCTAGGTTTTAAAGTAGGAGTTAGTTTGTGCAATAAATGTAGAAGATCTCATCCTTTGACATAGTCATAAGCTCTTGATAATCCACTACCCAAAATAAGACATCATCATGGATCTATCAGATTAATAAGCATGATGATATTATCCTTCAGTAAATGGGACATTAATATGTAAAAATTTGAGGTATTGCCAGAATAGTTGAATACATAAGCAACCACTAGACATTAGAATGTAATTTCACACCACTCTCTAATCTTGTCAGGTAAATCATCTGCCTCCCCATGCACATGTAAGGTTTTTGTTATGATTTCTAGGCCTGAAACTTTAGAAAGCATGGTTATGGCATTTCAAAATAATTAAAAGTTGTACTTATCACCCCAAGTGGCACACTAATTATAAAATAGGATTATTCTATATAAAATCATAGATTTTCATTGTAAAAAGGTTGACACATTTTGTCAACCTTACGCTCCCAAAATTTTCCCTCCATGAGCACATGTATTGGCTAGAACTTACATGTTAATGAGAATTAAGTTCACCTCCTATTATTCTAATGATCTGTGTGCTATTTTTGTTTTTTTATTCCTATTTATGGGCAATGCTTTCCCATCTCATTTTTCATTCATACCCAACACCTCTTCA
Organism: Torreya grandis; assembly: GCA_037957365.1. Classification (NCBI taxonomy): domain Eukaryota; kingdom Viridiplantae; phylum Streptophyta; class Pinopsida; order Cupressales; family Taxaceae; genus Torreya; species Torreya grandis. Next base: position 5,766,012 of record JARHVA010000314.1, read on the forward strand.
TTAAACTCAAAACTCACTTATAGGTGTGCATACTAGGGTCTACATATGCTTTGTCTAGGGATAATCTTCATCCCTCTCAATTGTACATTACATTCATGTGCCTCTATACAAAATACTTATGCATGTATAGTGACTTGGTATAATCTATGTAATATTTTCTTATTCTCAATATTTTGCATTGTGTATGCAGTAATAAGAGCAATAAATCTATTCTAGGTGCATCACCTTTTTTTTAATCATCTCTTACCATCTCTCTCTATTTTTCTCTTAAAGATTATAGGTTTAGATTAATGGTAGTTTACCTTTTTGCTCTTTAGGACTTAGTGTTGATATTAAACCAAGTGTATTTAAAATAGAAGGAATATAACCTATCTTAGAGGCTCATCCTAAGGATTGGAAGGGTCTCATGCCTTGGGGATGTTCCCATCATAGTGATTAGATAACCAATACCCACATGTGTATCTGAGAAATAATGCTTCTAAACCTAGCACCTTAGACTTTTGTGCCCCACACAAGTCCTTCATGCTCAGTGACCTAACACCAAGCTTCCCCATGCCATAGAGTATCTATGGGTGCGTGTTTCAAATGACAATAGTTTTTGGAATGCTTGATGGGACCAAATTGAATAAAATCTAAAGAATCAGTGTTACCCTTAGCTGTCAAGTGTTGACAACTTTGAATGACCAAAATCTACTAGTTTAAGCAATTTGAGTGCTTAAATATATGTCTTTCCACCACCCCCCCATTCCATGAAAATATTAAATTTGTGCCTTCTTATTTCTCATATAAAGCTCATGTGAGTACCTATAGCCTTTCCATAGTTTAATGCCTATGGTAGCCTCATTAAGCTTATAATTATCCCTATGCAAGATACCTTGCTCCTAATCATCATTACTACCCTCGTAATCAACATCAAAGGAGCATTAGTGATATACACCTTGATTTATAAAGATAGATAAAGGAGATAAAAAGAGAGAAAGAGTATGATAAAGTATGAGAGGAGCTTACTCATCAATATTACACTTAATAGGAGGTGATGAATCAACATAGATATGAAGAAGAGTGCTTGGCTAGGCAAATCACAACTAAAAAAGAGTAGATGTGTTAGTTGCTTTTACAAATGCAAAAATTTGAAGTACAACCAAATGCCCCAAATCCTTCCTTTCCTAACTTCAATTAGGCTCCCCTTATGCATGCAAGACAAATTGTAGGACATAAAGCTTTCATGATCAAATTTCCTAGCTTTAGGTAAGATAGTTTCATTGTGCCTTTACGTAAATCCCTTGATTTTAAAATACCAAGCTTTAGAAGGCATGTACCTACACCAATTCAAGATCCTTCACCTATGTCATCTCAATAACCCATCCTTCCTTAAGAGCCTCAAGCATAATCATGGTAGCCTTTTTGGACCATGCATCCTGAATTCATAATACCCAACCTTGTAAATCCCCCATCTTCTACATCAATTGAATCCTCTTACCCTCTCACCATCTCCCTTTTCAAAATATGACTATTTGTATAGAAGTCAAGTTCAGACCATTTGGATGAGGATAATACTTCAAGTGAATATGATGAGGAGATCATCATATTCAGTCCCTTCTATGCTACTACACCAAAAGAATCAATATTGTTGCGAGAAGAAGATAGGTACAATTAGATGGAGCAATAGGTAGATGAGCAGATGATCAAAGTGGTGGTAGAAGGGGAGGACCTTAATGAGGGAGAGCCAATATTCACCACTCTAGAGTGAATTCAAAGGCCTAGGCCTAACCTCTCTTAGGTGAATGAGCTATTATTTAGTACTATGAAGGAGGACCTCAAAGAAGAAGAAAACCTTTGAAAGGAGTGTATGATTAAAGAGAGTGATTGTGATCACCCCAAGGTGATTCTATAGGCACAATCATAGATGCAAGAGGACTGTTTCTAGGATGAACTAGAGGAATTATATGTAGGCCTATTTAATAAACTAACATCCCCTTAGAAGAAAATTGATGCCCAGATTTGTATCAATGTCCATGTTTAATTGTATATCATAGATAGGTAGGGTGTGCACATAAAGGAGGTTACAACCATATAGATGGTGGAGACCCACATGGAGCAAATCACACACCTACATTTAGATTAATCATCTCAAGAATTATTAGAATTTAAGGAGTAATGTTAGTTGGTTAAGCCTAAAGTGCCATGCTAAAACATAAAAGAAGTTATGGTCATGAGCATTATCAATCCTTGTGTGCCTAAACATGTAACATAATGGTTTTTGAGAGTCACATTAGACTTGGAGCAATATATTTGAGATGACAAAAGGTAACCTACTAGATCCATAAACTACCCAAGAACCATGTACAGGCCCCCCATGCTTTAAGAGGCTCTTTTTGAGAAAATATTATATCTAAGCACCAAGAAATCTGGGAAGGATTAGTTTGACACTAAAGACATCAACCATTTAGGAGAAAGGCTTATGTATATAATTATGAAATCATTCATCAAAGGGGACCCTGAGTATATGAAATTCATTGAGTACCTCCCTCATGGCAAAAAGATGCCAGTGCACCTCCACCCATCACATATCAACAACAACATGACACATAATAAAAATAACATAAGAGTGTTTTATTTTGATCTAAGAGGGTGAACACCCATGTTTTTAGTTTATATATAGTAGATTATATTAGCTTGCATTACATTTCCCTAAGTACCTATGTGCACATTATATAGTCTTAGTTTAGTTTTTTTCCCCTAAGTGTATTTTGCACATTTGTTTCTTATCCTTTTCCCTTTTTTTATTGAGGATAGAAATCAATTCAATCTATTTAATCATAGGCTAGGTTATATATTTAATGACTCCATGCCTAATAGACTAGACTAAACACATGGTTTGGGTTATTTTACATAAACATGCGTGCAACCCCTATGAGTCACCAAAGATGTTGGCCAATATTTGGCCCACATACCAATATTTTACTTGGTTTAAATAGATTAGAAGGGTCCCAATTACTGAGTGGATCAGGTGGCTTAGAATCAAGATTAAAATTGCAAGTGGAGGGATCCAAGTAAGTTTTCATGGAGCTGAATAGTTACAAGAACAAGTCCAAAAAATCCTAAGCTTATACTTAGGAAACATTTCAACTTTTGGATAAGCATTAGAGCATTCATAATTCCTTTAGAGAAATTATTCCACTTTATTTGGCTAAGTTTTAGATTTTTTTTCTTGAGATTTATTTCATATTTTTGGGCTAAGTATCAAGATTTATTTTGGGCATTTTATCTAAAACAAAACTCCCAAAGGGTCATTTATTTTGATAAATTCCTAGACATAATTTTTGAGGGGTATATTTCATAGAAATTGGTCCAAAAAACTTTTCCCAAAGGATCATTCTTTGACAAAGTAGACCAAACAAAAATCTAGAAAGGTCATTTTCTTTCAGGAAAATTGTCCAAATAATTTTCATGATGGGTTATTCTTAAATAAACTATCTTAGATAGAAGATCCAAAGGGTTACAAGTATCATATAAATCAAAAGGTCTATAAGTATGAATTCTTTTAGGAAAATTATCCTGTGACAATTTCCCCAAAGACCTCATTTCTCTTGAACATTTTGTCCATAAGCATAAATCTTGAAGACATGATTTCTTTCAAACATTTTATTTGCAAGAAATTATCCAAATCAAAGATAAGGAAGACATAAAATGCATTCACATATATGTAAAATATGGTTATGCAAACATGAAAAATTAAGCTCATGAAGTAGCCATTTAAATTTAAAAAATAGGATCAATGATTGGCATTTAATCATATAAATGATCTAATAGTGAGTAGTGAATGATAGTTTTATGAGCCCAAGTAGATAAATAGCTCACATTCAATCATGGATTCAGATCTAATAGCACATGATCAAGTCCAAAGGTTAAAGAGCTTGATAGATCAACATGTGGTATAAGCATGTGAGGCTAGCACACTAACAATAGATCTTGAGATTTAATGTGTAGCTGCCATGTATCATAAGTTAGGACAAATTAGACAAGTTAAGGGGAAAGATCAATGACTAGCACTTGATCATATAGATCAAGATCAATGGAGTGAGCATAGGTCATAATGTTAATGAAGTTAAGTTGGATTATTGATAACTAACGGGAAAAGGATCAAGTCTAGATATTCTTGAATAAGGTTGATAGAGTGGTTTCAACTTGGGAAAATAAAATGAATGGACCTGAGATGGTAGAAAATACATAGAAATGAGCTTGAGCTCGACTTGATTTGAACCAAGATAAACAATAAGGACCAAACATTTCTAGTAGAGCTTCATAGAGGATAAAATGGGTATTTTATACCAAATATAGGCCAAAAGTGTGGTAACTTATTGTAAAATAAATTAGGCATCGAGTAGAGTGCCATGTATATGGATTATAGGAAAACCAATAATCTTAGATTGGTTTTCATTTATAGTTGATTCAGGTCTATGTTTCAAAGCATGAGCTAGTTTATTTAATAAATGTAGAAGCTATCATTCTTTTACATATCATAATCTCTCAATAAACCACCACCCAAAATAAGATGTTGCCATGGCTCTATCAAATTCATAAGCAAGATGATCTTATCCTTCAATAAATTGGGGATTAATGTGTAAGAGATTTAGGTATTTCTAGAATATCTAAATGCATAAGTAGCCACTAGACATCAAAATGTAAGTTTATGTCACTCTCTGATCTTGTCAAAGAAATCTTCTACCTCCCCATGCACATGTAAGTTTCCTACTATGATTTTTAGGCTTGATTTATCAGACAAACTTCAAAAAGAGTGGTTTCGACACCAAAAAAGAAATAAAATATATACCTATCACCCCAAGTGGTGTATTAATTGTAAAATAGGCTTGTTCTCTATAAAATCTTGGTTTTCCATTGTAAAAAGGGTTGACACACTTTATAAACCTTATACTACCAAAATTTGCTCTCCATGAGAACTTGTATTGGCTAGACCTTGCATGTTAATGAGAATTAAGTTCACCTCCTATTATTTTGATGATCTATGTGTTATTTGTGTATGTTGATTACTATTTATGGGTAATTTTCACCCCTCTCATTTTTCATTCGTCCCTAAAAACTCCTCATTAAACTTAGAAATCAATTACAGGTCATATCCTATGCACACCAGGGTTTGTGTAGGTTTTATATGTGGATAATCTTCATCCCTCTCAATGTTGTATTGCATTCCCACACCTTTATATGAAAAAATTATACATATAGAATGACTTATCATAATATATGTGATATTGCCTTGTTCTCAAGAGTTTACATTGTGTTTGTAATAATAAGATCACTCACTCTATTCTAGGTGCATCACCTTTTATTTTCAACATCTCTTACCCTCTCCTTCCCTTTTTATCTCAAATATCCTAGGTTTATATTAGTGATATTATACCTTTCTTCTCTTTAGGCCTATGTGATGGTCTTAAAATAGGTGCATTTAGAATAAAAGGAATCCAGCCTACTCCAGAGGCTCATCCCAAGGAGCGTAAGGGTCCCATGCCTTGGAGATGTTCCCATCATTTCAACAATATGACTAATACTCACATGCACAACTCAACGATAATAATTCTTCACCTAGTGCCTTAGACTCTTGTACCCAACGTAAGCCCTTTATGCTTAGCACCCTACTACCAAGCTTCCTCATGCCATGGAGTATCCATAGGTACATGTTTCAAATGAAAATAGTTACATAAGATATCCCTAGTTTTTAAGCTAGAGTGGTTAAGATTTTAGTATGTTTATTTCATTTTTTTATGAGACTAACCTCCCTTATATTGTAAATTCCTAGCTCATAGTCTTAACATTCATTCCCCAATAGGAAATCTCTATAAGTTTACTATTTCTTCACCCATCCATTATTCTACCTACCACCATTATTCCTATTCCACCTTCCACTATTATTGATTCTATCCCTATGGTTTATATTCCTTCCATTTCAATTCCATTAACATTCACTCCATCAACATTAGTTTTATCCATGCTTTCTGTTACTCATCCAATCAATCTAGCTATATCCCTTTCTACCCAATTGTGTTTACACTTACTTTCTTCCAATCCCACCATAATAACCATAGTGGTAAAAACTATGAGTGCACCTAGGAGGCATCCAATCTTTGTGGTTCATCCAATTCCAAAATATGGGAACATAGACTAGTCAAAGATTATTTGGCTTGCAATGCCTAATCCTCCCACACACACACTAAGCAAGAACCCAAAGAACATGCTCAAGTAGAAGAATTACCTTCTCATCCCTCAAAGATCACTCTTCCATATTGGGATAAGGAAACTAGTATCCTTGGCCTCTAAGAGGTCCAATCTAAACATAACATAATTACCAATGATGAACTCCCTATTTGAAAAATCCATTGCATCGATGTAGAGGATGAGGAAAAGGAAGATAGAGGATAGCTTGGGTAGAAGCTTAATCATAGAGGATAGGGAGGAATTATACTCCCTGAGTAAAATATAGAATATGCAAAAGGGTCAGTCCCCTTATATATAGGACCTAAAATCATTTATGGAGACCCATATAAAAGCTATCATTGCCATACATCAAAGAACTAAAATGGTCAGGCATGAGCTCAAGGAAGAGATGAAGACACTCAAAGAAAAAAACAAGTAATTTGGTTTCCTCATGGAATTGAGTAGGATGTACAGTATGTTTCCTTTAGATTGTATGAAATAATTCATTCCCTTCATTATTTAAGAGTTAATTTGGCTCCACATGTCAGTAAGATAACCCATTTTTTTATAAACCATAAAGGATATGATAGGAAGCTAAACTTCCTAGCATTGTATACACACAATAAGGCTTTTAGTAATATATATTTGATGAATCCATTTGAGGCATATAATGACCTAAACTTAGCATTAATATGGAAATAATAGGCTCAAGACTGGGTACTATCTTTGTGTAGACACCAAAATTGTGTCTAACCCTTGTCATCCTCCCCTTAACCCCCATTTCTATTCTTCCATGCCTATTTAACCCCTATCGACCATTTTCCTATGAGCCTTGACCCTGGAAGCATGTAAAAATGAGCAAAAAGTTAAAGCTAGCATCTGTCCCCATTCTACATCTGCCGACGACGGTCACTGCCCGGCTGACGTCGCCGACGTCGGTCACTAATCGGCCAATGTCAGCAGTCCTGCTGGTGTCGGTTATCCTTAACACTACGTTCTTAACCCAAATGCAAGATCCGTTATCCATTAGTCGTCATTCGATTGCCAATCCATTTCTCGATCGGTTATCAGACCTTCCTTGGTATCAATCAGCAACCTCTTCATTCGAATGATCAACCAACTTTTGCATTCAACCAATCTGCATCCAATCTCTCGCATTCTCTCTCTCTTCGGTATAGGTATTCTACTTTAGTCATCTTGCTGGAGGTTTGCTACATCAAACTAATGCAACACAGCGACAACATCAATCATGTCTTTGACTCTATTTTCAGCATATAATAGGTAAGCTTTGCTCTGTGTTTTTGTTTTACTCTCTGGTTATTATTTTTTTAATTTGATATCATTACCCAGATTTAGAGTTAGACCGCAAACTGGACTTGACTACCTCTCGTATCACCTCTATCCACCCTTTGCAGAATATACAATCTGTAACTCTACCCAAATCCCTGTACAAACCCCCAAATAATCCCTCTGACTCCTAAACCGGCTTCCCAAACCCTCAGACAAAAACTTTAGACCCTTCTACAATCCTAAAACCCTATCCAGACTTGACCAGACCCTATCCTAAAGCTATTGCCCTGACCGACGTTGGTCATTACCCCTACTGACACCGGCACTTTAACCGACGTCGACACCCCCCTTGATCGATGCTGACACAGAGACCAACATCGGTGACTGTGTAGAGTAGTTTGCTGCATATCAAGTATGCATTCTGCTTTTTGTCTTTTATTTCTTTCATTTTGTCTTTCATTATTTCTACTTCAGTCAAATATTCTATTTTTAATTAGTGGGTTGATAACCCTTAAGGAAGTCTTCATACTTCAGGGATCAAGCTTTTGTTTGACAGCCCACCATCTCCTTGTCTAATGTTTTTTGTGTTTAGTCTCTTTTTCTTCACAGGTTTCATTCCTCCACAGCCAAAGAGGAGTACCTTCCAATGTTTGATTTCGGTGCGCATGACTACATCCGGGTATCTTCTAACCGTAGACCATATCTTAGTTTCTCATTTCTATCTTTTGAATGTGAAAGCAAAATTTAGCATAGAAACATTCTGGCACGCCCGATGGGACCCTAGGGCCTTCCTTGGGTTCTTTCTTCCTTTCGTTCATATAGGTGCATTAGGTTCCTTCCTTTTCGCCTCTTTCATCTCTTCTAAATGACATCATAAGCAGGACTAAAAAGAACTTTTATTTTCTTTCTTGCACTTCTAGACTAGCCAAAACTCATATTCTTCGACCCTTTCTCCATTCGTCTTCATACGAACAAACATTTCGACTCGGGGCTTAAAATACATTGCATTGCATTTCTGCTTGTGCTTGCATTTCTTAGTCCACACTTAGTAATTAATAACCGCGTATTGATTTAATCTAGTCCACTTGATGTTACACGACCAAACCACTTGCATAAAACAAACATCTTAACTTACCTGAGACAAGGCCCGACTGGGATTTCATCCCCCAGTGGATACCTTGCCCATCCTAGCGATCCTACTTGGATTTCATCACCAAGGGGAAAGCCCACTCTGTTCTCTAGCAGAGTCTAATCTCTAGGGGAAGTATATTTTGGCTAAGTGGGCCCAGCTTATCACTGGACTCGTGAAGTGAGGGGAGCTTGCTCCTTAGCACCAGGCCATGTACGAAACCTAACACAGACTTCTTGAGCACCATAACTGACCCGAAACCATCCATAGACTACTTATTCTAGGACCTGACTCAAAAGCCAATCTTCCTCACACATTCTAAGGCATAAGCCACTATAATCCTAAATATTTACTCTTAGGGTTTTAGGATCTGCTTGTGTTCTTCATCTTTTCTGTTCTTATCTGCTTGTTTGAGATTGTGAGGACATTCTTTCTTGCCTTGAATGTTTCTGACTCGTATTCAAGCCAAGGCTCTAGTCAATCACGCGAGGCATCACCCGCTTCCATCTACCCCATCCATAACCAGTCCTGTAATGGAGTTCCACTCAGAGACTGAAAGAACTCCTACTAGACCATCCCCGACCCAGATGCCTATTGTCCCAAAAGGGGACCAAGATTTTGCACAATTCTTGGACCTCAACGTCAAAGCCTTGCAGCACTATCTCACGAATAGCCAAACGTGAGACTCCTTGGGCAATCCAATTTATGAAATGCCGACCTCTCTTCTCGAGACTACGGCCGTATCAACAGCGTCCGTAGTTCAACCTTTTGACACCCAGGCTATTGCCTCGACCAATGACCAGCCTTTGACCAACCATCCAAGTGTGGCCTTTCCCTCCATCTTTGGGACACTTCCACTGGGGTTTCAGCCCCCTATCAACCTTAGCCCACTCAACCACTCTCTACCCCCTTTTAGAATCTGGTCGTCTCTATTCCGCCTACCCTTACTCCTATCAACACTAGGGTGGCTACCTATCCATTGGCCCATGTTACCACTAACCAACCTCTCATGGCAATGTCGAGCCTAGCCATGCCTTCTACCCAACTATCCTTAGTCTCCTCTTCTATCCCTACGACTAGTCATTCATATGTTGCACCCTTACTGGTACAACTGACTACATCGTATGCCTCTTCTAGCCTCTTTCAAGTACCTTACAATCTAGGGGGCGTTCCACCTACCAATTCGTCAGTAGATATCATCAAAATGTTGATGGATAAGATGTCTAGCCTAGAGACCTCCATTTCTGGCTCACGTAATACTCTCTCATACGAACAAATTTGCAATGAGCCCATTCATCCTTCTGTCCCGATCAAGCCATATCCCAGCCAGTGGGAACTTCCTAAGTTTTCTCATTTTCAAAGCAAGGAAGACCCACAACAACACTTACAGGCATTCAGACATGCCTGTTACCTTATCGCCCATGATGATGCATTGCTTTTACGCACGTTTCCTATGTCTCTCTCAGGTGCTGTGCTTAATTGGTACAGCTCCCTTGCCAGCCATTCCCTCTTCACGTTCACTCAGCTGGCCCAGCTCTTCCTTGACCATTTCTCTATCAACATCACCAAGAAGGTCTCAATCACAGACCTCTATTCTATCCGCCAATTTGAGGATGAATCCATTGCTGATTTTGTTGCTCATTAGAGAGGCCTCATCAATCAACTCTCCTTTTCCTTACCCCAACCTGAACTTATTGAACTTTTCTCCCAAGCCTGCGCCAGACATATTTCTTCCACCTTGAGGGTTCAGACCTTCCACACCTTCGATGAAGCCTTCACGATGGCCCATAAACTTGAGTTACGTGCCATCGAAGAGAATAAAGTCAAGTTGCGGAGCAAGAATCCCAACTCCAAGACCAATGAACCCTCTTCTAAGCCTCACTCATCCAATCCTAAATCTAAAGCTTTAGCAAATGCTATGGTCATTAGATCTTCCTCCTCTTCCCCTTCAACTAACTAGCCTGAGCCATCCACATCCCAGAGTGCCACCTACCAATTCCAATAGAGATACATATAGTGACAGTATACTCCACTCAGAGAATAATACGCATCTATGTTGGAAAAACTCATCAAGCAAGGGGTCCTCAATCTCCCCCAGATCTGACCACCTCCACAATTTGATCCCTCACGCGCCATCCCTACGTGGTATAGGGAAAATGACTTCTGTAACTACCACCGTGTTAAGGTCCATGACACGAGCAACTATAAAACCCTTAAAAACATCATCCAAGATATGCTGGAAAAGGGTGACCTCATCCTCGACAATCCCAATGCGCCACCTAATTAGGGCATCAACATCTTCAAGCAACCATTCCCCAATCATCCACCAACTCAAAACAATGTCTATACCTTGACTAACAACATTCATGAACACAACATTCAAACGGTCAATACGGTCTTGCCCTTTATCCCTGACCAACTTCAAGAGGTGATTCCACCCATCAGTCCATCACATGTGGACGAACCTCTTTCTCTGGTTAGTTCTCTGTCAACCTCTCTCATCTTGGAGGATGCCTCAACCTTACCAGCACCGCCAGTTTCACCATCCTCCTTGCTGTCCATGGAGGACCTAACCCTTCCTACTCCTCGATCGCAAGTGGAGGGCACAATCATCCCTACCCTTTACCCACTTGAGGAGCCTCATTCTTTGGTTTCTTCTCCACCTAGTGAAGAACCTGCCTCTCCTTCGTCTCCAACCACAGACAAACCTGTCACGACTCCATCATGCCTTGGGTCTGAGACCGCTACACCAATCTCATCTTCAACCCCACAACCATCCACATCTTCTCAAGAACCCAAACCTCATCCAACATCTTCTTAGCCATTTTCCCAATTAGTGGAGAAACTCGAACTTCTCCCTTCAAGGAAAGTGGAGCATCAGGGATTGTGGGAGCGTCTCACAGCTCTTCAACATGCCCGTGCCCTCTCGTCTCATGCTGCTAATCCTCCCATGGTGAAATATCCCAAGACTCTCAACAAAAACCAAACTCTCATTTCTAAACCTCAACCAACCCCATCAAAACCAAAACCTGCATCTACCCCATCTAAACCTATCAAGTCACTTGGCGTTCGCCCTGTCTCTACCCTCACTCATCCACAAATGAAAGTGGACCTAGACCAGACCTCGACCAATAGTAGTCTTCAACCCAAGTCATAGAAGACTGCTAATCCATAGAGGTGAATGCCTCCTCCTCCGTCACCATTACCCTCCATTTTGGGCCCCCATCCTTTGACCCTGACTAGAGTCCTTCCCACTCTAACCTTTAATCAAAACCAGTTGCCTCCTTTGCTTCCTTTGCCTACCGCTAGCCTACCCTCTCTCAAAAAGGTGGTACCTCCCATGAAGAAAGTACCGTCTCCACTTGTTGCCACACCGTCAACCCAAAAGGTGGTACGGAAGCCTCCTCCAACTCCGCCCAAGCAAAAGTCACCAATATCGCACACATCGACGAGCATGGACCCTTTAGTGGGCTCATACTCTTTGATCTTGCACCAAATTTTGCAGACTTCCAACATAACCCTTCCACCCATCAGGCCTTTTTAACCTCTCAGGTCTAAGCCCTCCTTGTTCGATGACACGAAGATTTGCTTATATCATCGTATGCCAGGACACGATACCGAGACTTGCTGTGCCCTCAAGACTGTCATTCACCAAATCTTGCTGTGCCTAAGATTTCTATCCTTGGTGCACCTCAACCCTCCTCTTCTTATTCTTCTAGACCAATCCATGACTCCATGTTGAAACAGCGTCACCAAACGCCTGTGAAGATGTCCCTTTATGACCTCATCCAAACCTTGCCCCAACATCGTCAAGCCCTCATCAGAGCCCTGCAGGTAGCGGAGGTTCAACCGGAGGACCCCCAACCACTTGCTGCCCTTTTCCACTCTTTAGCCCCTATTGCCTCCATCACATTCAGTGATTCTGAGATTCCCACATCTAACAGGAAAGATCAAGACGCCGCCCTCTTCATCACTGCCTATGTTGATAAAACATGCATTAAACATGTTATGATCAATGGAGGCACCAGCATCAATATTATCTCCACCCATGCCTTTGAACAGTTTGTTGGGGATCAACCAATAATAGATTACACTTGTGAAAGCAATAAACACATAAATAAATCAGATAGATAAGTAACTAGAATGATAAATAGCAAGAACAAGAGATACAAGAAACCACCCTGAAAACTTGTATTAACAAACTCTTTATAAAAGGAATACAATTAAAGAAACTTCTTTCTTCCACACCTCTCCTAGGTGTATAGATCTCTCACTAGATCTCTATTCCTCAAGAGCTCTCTCTCTCAAGAACAATCAACTCCAACAAGCCTGGATTGATTCAATTCTATACTGTTCTTCAACATACCAATTCAATGAACTACTACAATGATCCACACTAAGCTAAGAAGATCTAATTCTACATATAGAATTAGGAGACTTGAGCATGCACTTCCAACAAATAGTTAAGCCTCTTGAACAAGGGCTCTAAAAATAATATTGCTAATAATAGAGACGCGAGCTTAAGACTACAACTTAAACTCATCATGCAAACACTCGCTTCTATCCTCAAAAATAGCTTTCTGGACACACAGGTAACTGACGTCAGTTCCTGCTGCTTGCCTGTGACCGCCGTCAGCCAACCTACTACTGACATTAACACCTCTACAGCTGCACCTGACCGACGTCGGTCACACCTAACCGATGCCAGTGTCTGTGTAAACCCAAAATTATCATAGTGTGCTCCTTGGTGAAGCTTTTAGCTCCACATCCTAACAATCTCCCAATTGGAGATAAACGGCTGCACCAGTACCTATACAGCAACATATTCTAGCTTCTCCATCTTCAACTCAATCATGAAGACCAATAGAAGTTTAATGAAGATTCAACTTCTCCTTTGTAACCGGCTTGGTTAACATATCAGTAGGATTCCTATCTGTATGGATCTTCTCCAGCTTCAACTCACCATCTTCCAATACCCGTCGTATGATGTGATACCTTAGCTGTATGTGCTTTGTTCTTGAATGAAAGGCTGAATTCTTAGCCAAATGGATTGCACTCTGACTGTCACTATACAATCTACAACTCTCATGCTCCCTACCAAGCTCATCCATGAACTGTGTCATCCATATCATCTCTTTGCTAGCTTCTGTGGCTGCAATATACTCTGCTTCTGTAGTTGACAAGGCAACAACCTTCTGCAACTTAGATATCCAGCTAACCACCGTTCCTCCTACAGTGAAAACATAACCTGTAGTGCTCCTCATGCCATCCAAATCACCTGCCATATCTGAATCTACATAACCATGTAGAGAAGTATCTGAACCTCCATAGCACAAGTGCCTACTGCTAGTTCCTCTCAGATATCTAAGGATCCACTGAAGTGCTTTCCAATGTTCCTTACTTGGATTGGCCATATACTTACTTACCACTCCCACTGCTTGGGCAATATCCGGTCTAGTACACACCATTGCATGCATCAAACTCCCTACCGCAGAAGAATATGGAACCTTACTCATGTACTCTACCTCATCATATGAATTAGGACATTGTTCTTTACTCAACTTAAAATGTCCAGCTAAAGGTGTGCTTATCGGTTTAGCATCCTGCATATTGAACCATTTCAACACCTTGTCCACATAATCTTCTTGAGACAATATCAACCTGTGATTTTTCTTGTCTCTCTTAATGCTCTGCCAAGGATTTTCTTTGCTGCTCCCAAATCCTTCATAGCAAACGTTTGAGCTAATTTCACCTTAAGCTCAGAGATATCCTGCATGTGTGATCCTGCAACCAGCATATCATCTACATACAATAATAGAATAATATATCTACCGTTATCAAATCTCTTGAAATACATGCAATGGTCAGATTGACACCTACTGTAGCCATGCTCAGTCATAAACCTATAAAAATTTTAAATACCATTACCTAGGAGCTTGCTTGAGGCCATACAATCTTTTCTTCAATCTGCACACAAACTTCTCCTTACCCTTGACCTCAAATCCTTCTGGTTGTTCCATATAGATTTCCTCATCCAAATCTCCATGAAGAAACGTTGTCTTAACATCCAGCTGCTCAAGATGCAAATCCTTGAAAGTAACCAAAGACAATACAACCCTTATAGAAGTCATTTTAACAACAGGAGAAAAAATCTCACCAAAGTCAATACCTGGCTTTTGTGCAAATCCTTTTACCACCAATCTGGCCTTATATCTCATTTATCCATTCTCACCTTCTTTCAACCTGTAGGTCCATCTATTCTTGAGTGTTCTCTTACCAGCTGGCAACTCAACCAAATCCCATGTTTGGTTTTCTCTTAAGGACTCCAACTCCTCAACCATGCCACGCTCCCACTGACTCCTGGACTCCACCTGTATTACTTCTTCAAAACTCTTTGGTTCTCCACCATCAGTTAGCAATAGATAAAATAAAGAAGGAGAATATATAATTGGAGGCTTACTCACCCTTTCTGACCTCCTGATGGGTGTTTGAGACTTGTTCACAACACGCTGTCCACCCAAATTCTCTGACAGTGACCGACCTCAGTCACCTCCAGACCTGTTACTGGCTGACGTCGATTCTTCCTGACCGATGCCGGTGCATGTCCTGCCAACGTCGGTCTCTATATGGCCGACGCCGGTCTCTGTACTACCGACGCTAGTTCATACTCTACCGACGTCGGTCTCTGTGTTTTCCTGCAAGTGATTATTTATTTTTCCCACAAGCTCATATTGGACTTTCACCTCGTCTAATTTGCCATTGCTCTGCTCAGATTGATTCAGCTTCCTTAGCTGATCACAATACATCACTCTTTCATTAAAAACAACATCATGGCTCCTAATTACCTTATTAATTTCTAGATTCTACAATATGTAACCAAAATCATCTGAGCCATAGCCAATAAACGTGCACCTCATAGACTTAGCATCAAGCTTCTTTCTATTTTCCTTATCTATGTGCACAAAGGCTTCACAACCAAAAACTTTGAGATATGAGAGATCTACCTTTTTACCTATCCATGCCTCTTCTGGAATACCACCATCTAGAGCTGTAGAGGGTCCTCTGTTAATCAGATATACTACAGTGTCAACAGCTTATGCCTAAAACTATAAGGGAAAACCAGCATGCAATCTCATACACCTTACACGCTCTATTATTGTCCTGTTCATCCTTTCAGCAATACCATTCTGCTGAGGTGTCCTTGGAACCATCCTTTGCCTACAAATTCCATGCATATAACAATAATCTCTGAACTTATAACTGTAGAACTCACCGCCATTGTCAGATCTCAGACACTTCAATCTTTTACCTATTTCATTCTCAACCATAGCTTTCCAAATCTTAAAAGTCTCAAATACATCAGATTTTCTCCTAATACAATAGATCCATACCTTCCTTGTAGCATCATCTATGAAAGATACATAGTATTGTGATCCTCCAATGGAAGTAACCTGAGCTGGTCCCCATGTTTCTATCTCAAATTCGCTTTTCAGACTTAAAAGAAAGAAACTAGAAGAAAGTGAAGGACAAGGCTTGGAAGTACCTGGACTAGAGATTACGCACCGTAAATCCAGACGTTCGTGGGCACTCCTCTTTGGCTGTGGAGGAATGACACCTGCAAAGAAGAAAGAAACTTGGACAAAAAGGTGTTAGATAGACAGATGGTGGGTTGCTAGGCAAAAGCCTATTCCCAGAAGTATGAGAACTTCCTTAAGGGAGGTCAACCCACTGTTTTGATAAAGATAAGTCTGATAAAAAGACAGAATGCTGAAAAGGACTGAAATAAATAGCAAAACTGAAAGAGAAAAAGGAAGCAAATGCTTACCTGGAAGAAGCTGCCAAAATGGTCACAGTTGCCGGCGTCGGTGGTCCTACCGGCGTCGGTTGTCGGATCTGCCGACGTCGGTTAGTCTGCCGACGTCGGTGGGGGTAATGACCGATGTCGGTTGGGGTAATGGCCTATAGTCGGGTCTGGTCAGGTTCTGGTCTGTGGATAGTCCGGGCTTGTTGTGTGGACGGGTTTGTGGACGGGTCTGAGTCTGATGGACGGGTCTGAGGATGGTCTTAGGCAGAGATACAAGGGGAGTGAAATGGACAGAGAGGGACAGAGGAGGACAATCAAAGAGATGGGAATACGGGTCTGTGTGATTTGGTTAACAGTCTGGGTTGGGGGAGAAGGAGCGCTGAATCTAGTTTAGAAATAACTAGGAAGCATAAAGAAACAAAACAGAATACAACATACCTGTACCTACTGAAGAAAGTGTTGGTCCTGTTACTGGTGATGCCAGATGTGAAGCCTGTTGCTGATGAAGATTCCCTGTTGATCACCTGCAGAAGATTGCCGTGTTCCTGAGGGAGAGAGGTCAGATAAAGGACTGGTATAAGGGTCTGATACGAAGGATTAAAGAGTCGGGACGCGAGAGTTAGAAACGCGGAGAAGGGGCGAAAAGCCAAAACGGAACCAGAGGAGAAAGAACGGTGCAGAAGCCGTTAAGAAGGATGCCGACGCTGGTAATATCGCCGACGTCGGCCGAAGGTTGACCGACATCAGCGGCTGAAAGGCCGGAGAAAGGCTAAAAATAGCCTTTCATCCGTTTCCCAACGGCCGGGTCAAAATGAATGCCAGGATGAAACGGTCGACGGGGTTAAATGGACGAGAGGAGACGTTGGAATGGGAGACTAAGGCATTAAATGGCCATGTGGGGAATAAAGGGGATCCAAGGAGGGTATCCTAGGGTGGCGAGGTGGCGAGGAGAGGGAAAAAGGGGCCTTATTTAATTAAAAATAGATGTTTATTTCCAATTAATAAGACTTAGGTGGGTTAGGGACCAAGGGGGACTAGGAAGGAGAAAGGACCAAGGGTTAGACACTTTTTAGGTGTCTACATTTTCCCCTTTTTGTCTTGTTGGTTGTTCTAGACGAACTGCAAGACAGAAACAGGGAGTGGTTGCCCCAGGTGAGGGATGATGTGGATGATTGCCCCGAAGTGGATGAGGTATTCCCCCTCAAAGCGGGAGTTGAGGGAAGGGAACCTGATATCGGGTGCTGATTTGATGAAAGGTGGATGAGAAAGATGAGAAGTGAGTGAAAACGCTGCAAAAGTCATGATTGCGCGCATACCACTGCACAAGATGGTCAGGTCAAAAGTGTTGCAGGTTAAGGGTCAAGGAGTGCCAAAATTGAAGTAACCGGGCCCCAGCATTTAGTCGTCTGCTGATCGGGTCACTCAATCTAAGCTGAAGCTCCAAATGGTCGTCGTGTCCCAGGTATCCAGGGCTCAGGAAGTGCTCCCAGAAACACGAAAAAGCCACAAGTAGTAGGGATCAACTGGCTCGCGATCCTATACTTGTGAAGGGTCAAAAGAGTCTGCGGACAATTCTGTTAACCAGCCGTGGAATAGCATACACGCAAAAACAACCAAGGCAACATTGTCTTGGAAGAAGGTCAAAGAAGAAGGAGATAGGCATGGTCGCCAATGGTCATTGGTCAAGAAGATGGATGGACGAAAGGATGCGGCCGAGCTAACCCCAGAAGACACCATGTCAACTGAGTGCTGCCTACACAGCCCTGATGATAGGGCCTCAGGCCGATGTAGTTCTCCCTAAAAGGGAGGGAGGGTCAGAGGGATTGATTGGTCTTGGTCAAAGGTCTAATGAGTGGTCGTGGACAAAGGTCTTGGTCAAAGGGTCTTGGTCAAAGGTGACGAAGTTGGGCGTGATAAGAGTCAAAGAAGAGAAGGTTTGTCCATCATAGAGATGAACAAACGGGGGTGGTCGAGCTAACCTCAGAAGATGTGGTATCTGAGTGCTGCCTACATAGCCCTTGTCCTAGGGCCTCAGACCAATGTAGTTCGGATAAAGAGGGTCAAAATGGTCGATGATGAGATTGGTCATGTGTCGAAATGACGAGGCTAAGATGAGGATAAAAGGATGCTACAGATGGTGTATTCTGTAGGAGTGGTCGAGAGTCTTTCATCTCTAGCAAGTTTCCATAGTCGCGATGGATGTATGCTAAAAATGAATAAAGGGTCTATTTATGCTTCAGCAAGTATTGGTTTATGCTTAACATAAATTGGGTCTGGTCGATAGTTTCCATGTGTATTGGTGTCCATGGGAACTATGCGAAATGGACAAGGATGATGCCTGATGTCATGTTGAAAATGTCGAGGCTGGAGTGAAAAAGTGTTGAAGTTGACTTGGTTTAAGGATGAGTCGACAAGAGACGTGGCCAAAGCGTGACCAAAGTGTAGAGAAAAGATGAAAGGCAAATTGCTCTTTCATTGACAAGGACCAGAAAGGAAGCACAGATAGGGGTGATTAGAACCAAAGCCCCATTCATGCATTACGTCGTTGACCAATGTTGAGTTAGAACGGTAATCGAATCACTTTGACATTAAAGTGAGCTTGAAGTCCCTTGAGCCGGTGATAGGAGGAGGATAGGGTAACCCAGTGTAAGAGCAGGAATAACCTTGCCCCTTTTTATAGGAGACCCTGAGACAACTACAAGCCAATGTCCGTGACTCATTTTTTTTTTTTTTTTTTTTTTTTTTTTTTTTTTGCGCAGACTGATCGATGCGGGAAGCCTGCATAGAGTTGTCATTTGATGTAATGGTCATGTTGCAAAGCTGATCGATGCGGGAAGCTTCTAAAATAGTTGTTGTTTATTGCCAGAGTAGTCATAGCCATCCTTCGAGGGAGTGGTCTATATTTTTGCTTGATAATGTTTGATAAGTTGGCCTAGCTGTCCTTCAAGGGATCAGTCTAGTAATACAGCAATGATAGTACAGCTGTCCTTCGAGGGATCAGTCTGTCTTTTTTTTTAATTTGACTTGATAGAAAGACCATGGACATGTTTTGACATCTTGACTTGGATTTTGATAGAAATGAGAGTCACGGACAAGACTGTAGAAGCTCAAGGACGCCCCTTTTATTAGGACAAAGCATCACTGCATCCTAAAAGGGTTGTAGAGGACTTGTTAAGGGGGAATAGGGTTGAAAGGAATGAGGATTAAGAGGACGAGGATTGCTCAAGGGACGAGCTCAAGTTACGTGCCAAGTAGACGAGTACTCGACTAGCAGAAGAATGGTCGAAGATGCAACGCAGAAAGGGGTTTAAGGTCTAATAAGACCCTGGGCCATGCTAGTGTGTTAAGGTCCGAGTCAATTAGGAGCAAACTTGCCCCATTTGCCTCTTTCCAGATCGGTCAGGTGTTGATTGATGGATGTGAAGTTGGTTGACATTGTCGTTGGTTGGTTGAAGAAGGTTGAATGTTTGGTCGAAAGGTCTGGTTGATTGATATGAGGTCGAAACTTGGTTGAGACTGGTCGAATGATTGGTCAGGGGTTGGGTCGATGGACACTTGGTCGAGATGAGTGATTGATATGTGGTAGAGACTGGGTTGAAGAGTTGGTCGAAGTTTGGATGAAGGATGAATCCCCCCAGCGGGTAGGGAGAATGTTTGAAAGATTGGTTAAGGTCGGTTGAGGTTTAGTGGTTAGATGGACGGTGTTAATGTCGAATAAGGGGGTCAAAGGCGGCAAAGGGACCACTGGCTGGCGTGGAGATCCCAATTTGGGTGATGAGGTTGGAGAGGCATGAGTCGGGGTTGATGTTTTGTTGAAGAGGTGGTCGAGAGGATCCTTGATGGGCAAGGAATCCTTTTTCCGGTGTTGACGAATGACAGCTTTGAGAGCGCAACAACGCTCAGTGTCATGTCCCGGAGTGTGATGATAAAGACAGAATGTAGAGTTGTCGAACCAAGAGGGCCTTGATCCGAGAGTTGATGAGTGAGGTGGTGTTGAAGGTTTATTGATGATGTGGTCGAGAAGAGAGGTGTCATTCGCCAAACATTGGCGAATGGCGACCTTGAGGGCATGACAATGCTCCATGTCGTGCCCAGGCGTGCGATGATACGCACAAATGCGAGTGTCATCGAACCAAGGTGGTTTAGGTCCGAGAGATTGATATTGTCTAAGAGGTGGGAGGTCGAGGCGAGAGGACTGCAACAAGTGCCGTAAGAGCAAGGCATATGAACCCGCTAACGGGTCGGGATGTTTTATTGCAGTGAGGGTTGGTGACGTTGGTTTGGGAGGTGAAAGAGGCATAGGTCGAAGGTTTGGATGAGATATATGTCTGATGGGATGAGGGAGTAATGGAGGCGATGTGCCTCGGTGAAGGATGGGAGTGGGAAGCACTCCTATTAAAGTGGACGGATGCGGGCCCAAGATAGAGGGCAATGACAAAGGTGGGGGAGGAATTCTCCGATGAGGCCTAGTAGTCTTTGTGTGTCTGGGTCGAGGGCCACCGTTGTGCGAGGCGAGGTTAGATATGGGTTTGGGTTTAGATGTGGACGAAGGTGAGCGAGATATAGAAATCTCACGCAAAGGGCAGGAGGAAACCGTGACTGGGTCTTCCTCGGTTGAAACAGGTGGAGAGACTGGCTCTTCTCTTGGTGGAGAAGAAATAAAAGAGGGCGGTTCCTCAAGCGGGCAGAGGGCATGGATGATCGTGCCTTCTACTTGTAGTTGAGGAGTAGGCAAGGTAGGGTCTTTGGATGGAGATGGGCTTAATGGCGTTGATGTGGTCAAAGCGTCCTCCAATGCAAGAGAGGTAGATGGAGGACTAGTAGGAGAAGAAGGTTCCTCATCCTTTAATGGATGAGGTTGGTTAAGGACAGGAGGCAAGATAGTGCTAATGGTGTGAATGTCATGGTCTTGAGAGTCATTAGTCGAAGTCTAGATGTTGTTCTGAGTAGGCGGATGATTAGGGAATGATTGTTTGAAAATGTCGATGTGTTGGTTGGGAGGGGCGTTCGGGTTATCTAAAATAAGATCCCCCTTGTCGATCATGTCTTGGACGATGTTTTTGAAGGTTCGGCAGTTGTCAATGTCGTGGCCTTGGATGCGATGAAAGGGACAGAAGTCGGCCTCCCTATACCATGTAGGGATGGCTTTAGAAGGGTCAAATTGAGGTGGTCGGATTGGAGGGAGATTGAGGACCCCCTGCTTGAGAAGTTTTTCCAAAACGGAAGCGTATGGTTCTCCAAGTGGAGTGTAAGAACGCTGAATGTACCATTGTTGGAATTGTTTGGTGATGCTAGAAGATGTCGAAGGTTGAGAGTAATTAGTTGTTGTTGATGATGGTGATCTAACGACCACAGTGTTGGCCACTCCTTTATATTCGGAATTGGCAGAAGAAGAAGGTCTGGAAGAAGAATGGCCATTGGTTTTAGCGTTGGTATGACGCAATTTGACCTTATCTTCTTCAAGGGCGCGGAGTTCGAGCTTTCGAGCCATGATGAAAGCTTCGTCAAAAGTGCGGAATGTCTGAATCCGCAAGGTAGAAGAGATGTGTCTAGCACATGCTTGAGAAAAGAGCTCGATGAGCTCGGGTTGAGGCAAAGAGAAGGAGAGCTGGTTGATCAGGCCCCTCCAACGAGCGACAAAGTCGACAATAGATTCGTCATCAAATTGCCTGATGGAGTAAAGGTCTGTGATTGAGACTTGTTTAGTGATGTTGATCGAGAAATGGTCAAGAAATAGTTGGGCGAGTTGGATGAATGAAAAGATAGAGTGTCTGGCAAGAGAACTATACCAGTCAAGGGCAGGGCCAGAAAGGGACATAGGGA
Source organism: Torreya grandis (assembly GCA_037957365.1). Classification (NCBI taxonomy): domain Eukaryota; kingdom Viridiplantae; phylum Streptophyta; class Pinopsida; order Cupressales; family Taxaceae; genus Torreya; species Torreya grandis. The sequence continues at coordinate 5,788,268 of JARHVA010000314.1, forward strand.
ACGTGCGTAAAAGCAACGCATCGTCATGGGAAATAAGATAGCAGGCATGTCTGAATGCCCGCAGATGTTGTTGAGGGTCTTCCTTACTCTGAAAGTGAGTAAATTTAGGAAGCTCCCAATGGTTAGGGTATGGTCGAATAGGGACGGAAGGATGGATAGGCTCGTTGCAAATTTGGTCATATGACAAAGTATTGCTTGAACCGGAAATAGAGGCTTCGAGACTGGACATTTTATCCATCAGCATCTTGATAAGATCTGCTGACGGATTGGCGGGTTGAGCGCCCCCTAGGTTGTAAGGCGCTTGGAAGAGGCTAGAGGAGGCGTGCAACATAGTCGGTTGTACAATGTACGGATGACTAATCGCAGGGGCAGAAGTGGAGGCTAAAGGTGGTTGCGTTATGAAGGTCGAAGGTATAGGTTGACTGGGCACCGCCAAAGGTGGTTGAATGGCGGCACTGGTAGAAAGATAAGTCGGCACGCCTACATTGGTGGGCGCAAGAGTACGAGGGGTCGAGGCAATCAAGTTCTGATATGATGTAGAACTTGGTTGAATTGCAGGCGGTTGAGGGGGTAATGACACCCCGGTGGAGGTCGGTCTAAAAATAGACGGGGAGGCCAAACTTTGCGTATTGGCCATGGTTGGGTTAATGGTTGAGGCGAAAGGCTGAGTCGAAAAGGGTTGGGTGGCGAATGGTGTGGATGTCGTCGCCATGTCACCCGAAAGGTCTCGCGTTGGGTTTCTCGCGAGATAGTTTTGAAGGGCTGCGGTGTTGAGGTCCAGGAATCTTGCAAAATCCTGGTCCCCTTCAGGAATGATGGGAATTTGAGTCGGGGTCGAGGTCGGGGTCGGTCCTGTAGGAGTTCTTTCAGTCTCCGAGTGGAACTCCATGATAGGACTTGGTTAGGGACAAGGTAGACGAAAGCGGTTGTTGGCTAAAGAGGTTAAGAAAAGAGTCCTGGTTCCAGAAACTGTGTTTTTGCAGTCTCAGAAAACCAGAATGTGATTTGTGACAGAGAATGGACAGGTTTCAGGCTGCTGGTTTTGAAGAAAAAGGACAGTGACAGAGACCGATGTCGGTAAGAAATATGGCCGACGTCGGTCAAATAACCGATGCCGGTAACAGAGGAAGCCGACGTCGGTGGCAGAACCGATGTCGGTGACTGTGTTTTCCAGAGAGCCAAAAGGTTCTTGGAAAAACAAAGAAGAAAACGTCCTCACACACTCAAACAAACAGATGAAAAGAGGAAAACAGAGAGAGACAGACAGGCCTAAGCGATAAATCCTAGGAATTAACCTTAGAAACTTGTGGCTTATGCCTTAGATGAATGTTTGGAGGAGATTGGCTGAAAAATGGGTCCTAGAAGAAGGCGGTCTAAGGATGGTTTCAGGTGTTGTTTTAGGTGCTCAAAGATCTGTGTTAGGGTCTGGTACGTGGCCTGGTGCTAAGGAGCAAGCTCCCCTCACTTCACGATTCCAGTGGTTAGCTAGTCTCGCTTAGCCAAGATATACCTCGCCTAGAGTTTAGACTCCGCCAGAGAACGGAGTGGGCTTCCCCCTTGGTGATGAAATCCAAGTGGGGTCACCAGGATGGGTAAGGTATCCACTGGGGGATGAATTCCCAGTCGGGCCTTGTCTCAGGTATGTTTTATGTTCGTGTTGTGCATGTGATCAGGTAGTGTAACATAAAGTGTCTACGGTTTATTCAATATGCGCCTAAGTTACTAGATGTGGACTAATGCAAGGACAAGCAGAGATGAAAGTGCAATACGTTTTAAGCCCAAGTCGAAATGTGATATTGTTATGAAGACAAGAAGGAGAAAGGGATGAGAGTATGATATTAAGACTAGTCTAGAATGCAAGGAAGAAATGTTTGTTTTAGTCCTGCTTATAGTGTCATTTGGAATAGAAGAAAGAGACAAGAAGAAAGGAGCCTAAATGCACCTAGATGAATGAAAAAGAAAAAGGAACCCAGGAGGAACCTAGTGTCCCACCGGGCATGCCAGAATGTTTCTATCTCAAATTCGCTTTTCAGACTTAAAAGAAAGAAACTAGAAGAAAGTGAAGGACAAGGCTTGGAAGTACCTGGACTAGAGATTGCGCACCGTAAATCCAGACGTTCGTGGGCACTCCTCTTTGGCTGTGGAGGAATGACACCTGCAAAGAAGAAAGAAACTTGGACAAAAAGGTGTTAGATAGACAGATGGTGGGTTGCTAGGCAAAAGCCTATTCCCAGAAGTATGAGAACTTCCTTAAGGGAGGTCAACCCACTGTTTTGATAAAGATAAGTCTGATAAAAAGACAGAATGCTGAAAAGGACTGAAATAAATAGCAAAACTGAAAGAGAAAAAGGAAGCAAATGCTTACCTGGAAGAAGCTGCCAAAATGGTCACAGTCGTCGGCGTCGGTGGTCCTACCGGCGTCGGTTGTCGGATCTGCCGACGTCGGTTAGTCTGCCGACGTCGGTGGGGGTAATGACCGATGTCGGTTGGGGTAATGGCCTGTAGTCGGGTCTGGTCAGGTTTTGGTCTGTGGATAGTCCGGGCTTGTTGTGTGGACGGGTTTGTGGATGGGTCTGAGTCTGATGGACGGGTCTGAGGATGGTCTTAGGCAGAGATACAAGGGGAGTGAAATGGACAGAGAGGGACAGAGGAGGACAATCAAAGAGATGGGAATACGGGTCTGTGTGATTTGGTTAACAGTCTGGGTTGGGGGAGAAGGAGCGCTGAATCCAGTTTAGAAATAACTAGGAAGCATAAAGAAACAAAACAGAATACAACATACCTGTACCTGCTGAAGAAAGTGTTGGTCCTGTTACTGGTGATGCCGGATGTGAAGCCTGTTGCTGATGAAGATTCCCTGTTGATCACCTGCAGAAGATTGCCGTGTTCTTGAGGGAGAGAGGTCAGATAAAGGACTGGTACAAGGGTCTGATACGAAGGATTAAAGAGTCGGGACGCGAGAGTTAGAAACGCGGAGAAGGGGCGAAAAGCCAAAACGGAACCAGAGGAGAAAGAACGGTGCAGAAGCCGTTAAGAAGGATGCCGACGCCGGTAATATCGCCGACGTCGGCCGAAGGTTGACCGACGTCGGCGGCTGAAAGGCCGGAGAAAGGCTAAAAATAGCCTTTCATCCGTTTCCCAACGGCCGGGTCAAAATGAATGCCAGGATGAAACGGTCGACGGGGTTAAATGGACGAGAGGAGAGGTTGGAATGGGAGACTAAGGCATTAAATGGCCATGTGGGGAATAAAGGGGATCCAAGGAGGGTATCCTAGGGTGGCGAGGTGGCGAGGAGAGGGAAAAAGGGGCCTTATTTAATTAAAAATAGATGTTTATTTCCAATTAATAAGACTTAGGTGGGTTAGGGACCAAGGGGGACTAGGAAGGAGAAAGGACCAAGGGTTAGACACTTTTTAGGTGTCTACACCCCACACGTTTGTGTGAACAAGCTACAACTTATGCCTCTTCTTAGTAGACCTAGTCTTGAGAAAACTAACCCTTTTCTATTTTCCAAATACACAGTGCTCACAAAACTCTAGATCTATGCCTTTTAAATCTGAAAGCATACCTTTGGACTTAAGAATTGACATCCCATTCTCACTCATGTGGCCAAGCCTTGAGTGCCACAATTTAACATCCACATCTGAAGTAGATAATACAGAAGGAGATTTTTTAATAACACAATTACACAAATAGAGAGTACCTTCTCTCTTACCTCTGGCCATAACAAGTGCACCCTTGGTCACCTTCCAAGATTTTGCTGTGAGAGTTACTGTACAACCCTCATCCCCTAACTTTCTTGTAGAAATCAAGTTTCTCTTCAAGCTAGGAACATGCATCACATCTCTCAACACCCATGTGTTGCTATTTTGCATCTTCAGCTGCACTTTACCTTTGCCAATTATTTTACAGGGCTCATCATCCCCTAGATACACTATTCCAAAGTCTCCATGGATATAGTCACTAAAATATTCCCTGTTAGGGGTGGCATGAAAAGATGCACCAGAATCTAACACCTAAGATTCTATATTATTATGCAGAGAGAAAATTAAAGCATCTTGTGCAATACCTGCAACCTTGGCTTCTTCCTTTCCTTTGTGTTGATTGTCCTCCTTAGGCTTTGACCAACAATCTCTACTTATGTACCCTATCTTTCCACAATTCCAGCATTGTGGCCTTCTACCATTTTTGGATTTAGATCTGCCTTTCCCCTTAGATTTGGATCTTGATCTGCGTTTCTTGCTCTTCTCTTTCTGCCTCCCCCTACTCTCAAAACTTAAAGCATTCTCAGATGTCTCTTCTATGCTTTTCCTGCGTATTTCCTCATTCAAGATAACACTAACAACATCCTCTACTTTCAAAATATTTGATGCAGATGTAGTATTACTTACTGCCATTACTAAGCCATGCCACCTTTCAGGCAAAGAACATAATATTAAAAGAGCTTTTATTTCATCATCAAACACTATATTGACTGAACTCAATTGATTCACAATTCCATTGAAATCATTCAGATGAGTAGAAACAGATCCACCTTCATTCATATGCAAATTAAATAACTGCTTCATAAGATATACCTTATTAGAAGCTGAGGGTTTTTCATACAAATTTGCTAACATAGTCATCAAATCTACCATAGACTTTGCCTGTGATAAATTAGATATCACAGTGGATGCTAGACTCAGTCTTATAGACCCCAGAGCCTTTCTGTCAAGAACTTCCCATTCTTCATCCTCCATGTCTTTGGGCTTCTTTGCAATCCCACCTAATGGTAAGTAGAGATCTTTCTGATACAGGTAATCCTCTATCTGCATTCTCCAATGTTGGTAATTTTTTCCATTAAACTTTTCCATTCTCAGTTTTCTTTCATCTGCCATTGCTTCTCCCACTCAAATAGAAATCCCTGTGAGAACCTGTAATCAATACACACTACACAAATCTGAACCACCTGTTAGTGAACTTGAGCTCTGATACCACTTGTTGGGGATCAACCAACAATAGATTACACTTGTGAAAGCAATAAATGTGGAAATAAATCAGATAGACAAGTAACTAGAATGATAAATAGCAAGAACAAGAGATACAAGAAACCACCCTGAAAACTTGTATTAACAAACTCTTTACAAAAGGAATACAATTGAAGAAACTTTTTTCTTCCACACCTCTCCTAGGTGTATATATCTCTCGCTAGATCTCTATTCCTCAAGAGCTCTCTCTCTCAATAACAATCAACTCCAACAAGCCTGGATTGATTCAATTCTATACTGTTCTTCAACATACCAATTCAATGAACTACTACAATGATCCACACTAAGCTAAGAAGATCTAATTCTACATATAGAATTAGGAGACTTGAGCATGCACTTCCAACAAACAGTTAAGCCTCTTGAACAAGGGCTCTAAAAATAATATTTCTAATAATAGAGACGCGAGCTTAAGACTACAACTTAAACTCATCATGCAAACACTCACTTCTGTCCTTGGAAATAGCTTTCTGGATGCACAGGTAATCGACGTCAGTTCCTACTGCTTGCCTGTGACTGCCACCGACTGACCTACTACCAACGTTGGTGCCTCTACAACTGCACCTGACCGACGTCGATCGCACCTGACCGACGTCGATGTCTGTGTAGACCCGAAACTATCATAGTGTGCTCCTTGGTGAAGCTTTTAGCTCCACATCCTAACACAGTTGGCTCTTCCTAAGAATTACATCTCCAAAACTGACGCAATCTTGCGCTCCTTCAATGACACCACTGCCATGACCATTGGCACAGTCATCCTTCACATCCGCATTGGTCCACGCACAGTCCCAGAGCTCTTCTATATCATCGAAGGAGAGTTTCAATACAACATCTTGCTGGGCCAACCCTGGATCTGAGCCATGGCCTGTGTCCCCTCCACCCTCCACCGTTGTGTGAAATTCAAGCATGATGGGCAAGTCCATATCATTCTCGCTGACCCTTCACCCTTCAAAACTTGTAACACCACCTACCATCAAAATGATGTCCTCATTCTTATCAAGCCATCAATCATGACACCGCCTCCATCCGTGAAATCTTTGACCAATTTGCAACAGGCAGTCGCCCTCACACCTCCCCTTCAAGCGATGACCACAGACCCCATGGAAGACATCTTCCAAAGACTTTCATTGGGGGAGTATCGCTTGCTGGCCTTAGACATGTTCCAAACTCCCCAATAGTATGGACGCCTTCATCATAGCCCTAGTTACGACCATCGAATTGGGATGATCATGCCTTATGGTCCTCCTCACCTCCGAACCAACCTTGTCTATGAGGGGCTTGATCAAGCTCCTACTAATTGCAATCCTCTTTCTTCACCTCAACCTTTCACATTAGACTTCTCATTTCTTGGCAACCCCGCCTTTGCACACACTTACCTTTACATGTGTGCATGGAAGGGTTTTAGCTTCAAACACTATGAGCAGGGCTCCCATCAGCCCATCAAACTGCTCAACGATGACGATGCCAAGAAATGGTATGGCCTGGGATATCACAACCCCACTCAAGACCCTACAGACCTTTGCCCCGAGCTAACCATTGACCAATCTCCTCCAGGCTCACCCATCCCTCCTCCTTCACCTACGGAGTCGGTGGTTTCCATCCCTCCTAGTTTTTTTTTTCATAAACACCATTTGCCTGGAACCCTTGACTTATCAGCTCAATGGGGTGTCCAGGTCTCTCCCTCTCATTTTTCCCAGCATGATAGAAGCTGAGTTGGTGACCATTCACATTATCCACTGTGTTGATGATGATGCCATTCTTTCCTACATGGGCGCAGACGACTCTTTCATCCAGCACTCTCTCCCTTCTGAGACCTAGGTTATGTTAAATGAATCAACCATTGACATCAACCTCCCTTCTTCTGATGTTCCTCACATCTTAAAGATTGGTCAATCTTTAGACGCTCAAGAGCAGCTTGACTACACCCAGTTTCTCTCTGACCATAGCAAGGCCTTTGCCTGGACCTACCGTGACATGCCTGGCATCGACCCCACCATCGCCACCCATAACATTGTCACCAAACCAGAGGCTAAGCCTGTTAGGCAAAAGCTTTGAAAGATGCATCCTCGCATTGCCCTCCTTGTCAAAGAGGAGCTTTAGTGCCTCCTTTCTGTCTCCTTCATCCAACCCATCGATTATCCGTAGTGGGTCTCTAACATTGTCCCAGTCACCAAGGTGACTGGGGGGATCTGGATCTGCACAGACTATCATGACCTTAACTTAGCCTGTCCCAAAGACAACTTTCCTCTTCCTAACATTGACCAGCTTGTTGATCTCATGGCCGGCCATGAGATGCTATCTCTCATGGACGGGTTTTTAAGATACAATCAAATCCTAATTGCTCTGGAAGATCAACACAAGACCACTTTCATTACCCCATGGGGGACTTTCTGCTATCGAGTCATGCCTTTCAGCTTGAAGAATGTAGGTGCCACTTATCAGTGTGCCATGACTTACATTTTTCATGATCTCCTCCATAAAATCATGGAGGACTATGTGGATGACTTGCTCGACAAGTCCAAGCTTCACGATGACCATTTGACCATTCTCAAAATCATCTTCTCTCGCCTTCTTCAATACAATGTTTGCCTTAACCCCAAGAAATGTGTCTTTTGGGGTCCTCTCCGGCAAGCTCTTAGGCTTTATCGTCTCTTTCCATGGCATCGAGATAGATCCTGCCAAGATTTGTGCTATCCTCAAGATGCCACCCCCAACCAATCTCAAGCAGATTCACAGTCTACAAGGGAAGCTCCAGTCCATTCGCCATTTCATCTCACAACTTTCTGACCGCTGCCAACCTTTTCATCATCTCCTTAAGAAGGACATCACCTTTAAATGGGATAAGGACTGTCTGGTCTCTCCACCAGTTCTCATTCCAACTAAAGACGATCAACCCTTCTACCTTTATATCTCTATCACCAATCATTCGTTAGGTGCCATGATCGTGCACCGCAACGAGCATCAATGTGAGCAAGCGGTCTACTATATCAGCTGAACATTGGTCGACTATGAAACTCGATATACTCATACCGAGAAACTCTATTTGGTGTTAGTCTTTGCTGCTACCAAGCTCTGCCACTATCTTCTTAATCACAAGACCTTTGACATCACTCACACCGACCCTCTTAAGTTTATGCACTCCAAGCCATATCAACATCAACGTATGGCTCGGTGGCTCATGCTGCTTGCTGAGTTTGATCTTGAATTCATCTAGTAGAAGTCTATCAAAGGGCAAACCATCACTGATCAACTGGCAGATGCCCCTCTTCCCAACAATCAACCTTTGCAGTGCGAGTTCCCTGACGATTCTATCGCTGCACTTTCCACCGATGACACTACCTACCAAATGACCATGTTCTTCGACGGCTCCAAATGTCAACTTGGTGGGGGTGTGGGAGTCATTCTCATCCCACTCGATGGTGAGCCCATGCCTTTGTCTTTCAAGCTTGACTTTAATTATACCAATAATATGGCTGAATACGAGGCCTTAATTTTGGGACTTCAGACTGTCCTCTCTCTCAGCATCAAGTCCATCAACATCTTTGGCGACTCGCAGCTTGTCGTCAATCAGGTCAACGGTTCATACCTCTATAAAAATGAAATTTTGCAAAGGTACAAAAACCGTGCTGACATTCTCCTTGCATCTTTCGACCATTACCTCCTGCAGACTGTTCCTCGATCCACGAATAAGTTTGCTGACACAATGGCTTATCTCGCTTCTCATATCCCATCTTCCTCATCTGCATCTAGACTTTTTGTCATGGTGCATTGTTTTCCCTTGCCTTCCTATATCTCTCTTAACATTAATCATGTCAACACCATAGACTCTAGCCCATGAGATGTTTGGTATAAGCAACTTGTAGACTTCTTATCTTTTTCTGTCATCCCTCCCAACCTCTCTAACAATGCGCGGTGAGCTTTTATCAAGTGTACTGCTCGCTATACCATGCTAGGGGGTCTTCTCTATAAGCAAGGCTTTGACGGCCTCCTTCTTCATTGTCTCACCTCCACTGAAGCATCTCAAGCCATTAAGCAAGTCCATGATGGGATTTGTGACAAACATTTTAGTGGGAATTCGGTTGCCAAGCGCATCCTTCCTCTGGGTTATTATTGGCCCACCCTTCATCAAGACTATAGTGACTATGTTTGGTGTTGCATCAAGTGTCAGCAACACTCTAACTTGCTTCATCTTCCTAGTCACACCTTACAAGTCACTCAAGATTTCTGGCCTTTTTCTTAGTGGGGCTTAGATCTCATCGGTGAGATTAACCCTCATTCATCTCTTCGTCATCAATCCATCATCACCGCCACTGAGTATTTCACCAAGTGGGTGGAAGCCATTCCTCTCGTCTCCACAAAAGCCGACAAGATTGTTGACTTCATTAGCACCCACATCATCTACCACTTTGGTGTCCCTCATAAAATCATCACCGACAATGGCAAGTCCTTCAAAAACAAGACCATCCAAAAACTCTATGACTCATTTGGCATCAAGCTCAGTTTCTCTTCACCTTACTACCCACAAGCAAATGGGCAGGCCGAGGCTTCCAACAAAATTTTGACTAAAATTCTCATGAAGGTGGTCAGTGACACTGGAAGGGATTGGCATATTCACATTCCCTTCGTTTTGTGGGCCTACCGCACTAGCATTTGAACGTCCACGGGTGCTACCCCTTTTTCTCTCATGTATGAAATAAAGGTTGTCCTACCTCTCAAAGTACAGATCTCATCTCTCCACATCTCTCTACATGAAATTATTTATAATGATGACTTTCATCAAGATCACTTAGCTCAACTTGAGTTACTTGATGAACACCACCTTGCTGCCCTCAACCATCTCCATGTCTATCAACATCACATCAAGCGAGCCTATGACAAAAATCTGCGAGAACGAGATTTCAATATCGGAGACCTCATCCTCAAAGAGAATCAGCACGTGACCAATATGGAGTGAAGTAAATGAGGCAAGTTTGCCCCTAATTGGCTCAGACCTTTCATTATCATGCACAAGTATGGATCAGGGACATATCGTTTGTCTTCTCTCGACGGACGACCAGAACTTGAGCCTCTTAATGCATTGCATCTACGACCATTCTTCTGTTAGTCGAGTACTCGTCCACTTGACATTTACCTTGAGCTCATTCCTTGAGCAATCCCCATCCTCTTAGTCCTCATTCCTTTCAACCCTACTCCCCTTAACAAATCCTATATACCCCTTTTATACAGTATGGATGCTTTGTCCTAATAAAAGGGAGCCCTTGACCTTTTATAGTCTTGTTCGTGACTCACATTTCTGTCAAAACAAATCACGATGTCAAAATATCCAAGGTCACCACAATCAAATCAAAAGGCAGACTGCTCCTTCGAAGGACAGCTGTAGTATCATTGTTGTAGCTAATAGACTGCTCCCTCGAAGGACAGCTATTCAAAGCCCTTATATATAAAGCAAAATATAGACCACTCCCTCAAAGGATGGCTATGACTAACTCTTGCTACAAACAACAATCTTTCTTAGAAGCTTCCCACATTGATCAGCTTTGCAAATGACCACCAAGAAAATGACATCTCTATGCAGACTTCCCACATTGATCAGTCTACACCAAAAAAAAAAAAGTTCAATCATGGACTTGGCTTATAGTTGTCTCAGGGTCTCCTATAAAAAGGGCAAAGTTATCTCTGCTCTAAAATGGGTTACCCTATCCTCCTCCTATCACCTACTCAAGGGACTTTGAGCTCACTTTAATTTCAAAGTGATTCGATTACCTCTCTAACACAACATATGGTCAACGACATCATGCATGAATGGGGCTCTTGGTTCTAATAACCCATATCTATGCTTTCCTTCTGGTCCTTGTCAATGAAAGAGCAATATGCCTTCCACTTCTTCTACAATTTGATCACATTCAACTTCATCACTTGTTAAACCTAATCAACTCAACTCAACTCTCTTTTCAGGCCACTCCCATAGCCTATTCACTAGTTTCTATGGACACCACTACACATGGAAACTATCGACCAGACGCAATTTATGTTAAGCATAAACCAATACTTGCTGAAGCATAAATAGACTTCAATTCATCTTTAGCATACATCTACCATGAATATGGAAAATTGCTAGGGATGAAAAACCTCTTTTCTTCTTCATCACTCGACCTCAACCTTAACCAAGACCAATCTATCGACCACTTTCACCACCTATCTACCACTTGGACTCTTTGTTCAAACTACATTGGTTTGAGGCCCTAAGACCGGGGTTATGTAGGTAGCACTCAGATGACACAACATCTTCTGGGGTTAGCTCGACCACCCTCATTTGTTCATCTCTCTGATGAACAAACCATCTTTCTTCCTTTTGACCATGACCTTGCCCCCAACCAAGACCAGTTCCATCCCTTTGACCCTTCCTCCCTTTTAGGGAGAACTACATTGGCCCGAGGCCCTTCACACAAGGGCTATGTAGGTAGCACTTAGATCACATAACATCATCTGAGGTTAGCTCAGCCACATCCTTTCATCCATCCATCCACCTTGACCAATGACCATTGGAGATCATGCCTGTCTCCTCTGACTTCGACCACTTCTAAGACAATGTTGCCTTGGTTGTTTTTTGCCTGTATGCTACCTCATGACTAGTTAGCAAAATTGTGCGCAGACTATTTTTGACCTTCACAAGTATAGGATCGCAAGCCGGTTGATCTGCACTACTTGTGACTTTTTCATGTTTCTAAGAGCACTTCCTGAGCCTGGGATACTTAGAACACGACGGCCCATTGGAGTTACAGCTTAGATTGAATAACTCGATCAGCAGATGACTAAATGCTGGGGCCCGATTATTTTAATTTTGGCACTCCTCGACCCTTGACCTATGACAATTTAACCTAATTATCTCGTGAAGTGGTATGCATGCAATCATGACTTTTGTAGCATTCACCTTCACCCCTTTTTCATCCACTCTTTGTCAAATTAGCACCCAATTCTCAGTTCCCTTCCCTCGACTCCTACTTTGAGGGGGAATACCTCATCCATAATCGAGGAAATCCACCTCTTATTTTTGTCTTGTAGTTCATTCAAACAACCAACAAGATGGAATCAACCTTATCCCACACCTGGGGTAACCAACTCCTATTTTTGTCTTGTAGTTCGTCCAGAACAACCAACAAGACAAAAAGGGGCAAATGTAGACACCGAAATTGTGTCTAACCCTTGTCATCCTCCCCTTAACCCCCATTTCTATTCTTCCACGCCTATTTAACCCCTGTCAACCATTTTCCTACGAGCCTTGACCCTGGCAGCATGTAAAAATGAGTAGAAAGTTAAAGCTAGCCTCTATCCCCATTTTACATCTACCGACGACAGTCACTACCCCCCGGCCGACATTGCCGACATCGGTTACTAATCGGCCGACATCGATAGTCCTGTTGGCATCAGTTATCCTTAACACTACATTCTCAACCCAAATGCAGGATCCGTTATCCATTATCCATTATTCATCATTCGGTTGCCAATCCATTTCTTGATCAGTTATCAAACCTTCCTTCGTATCAATCAGCAACCTCTTCATTCGAACGATCAACCAACTTTTGCATTCAACCAATCTGCATCCAATCTCTCACATTCTCTCTCTCTGGTACAGGTATTCTACTTCAGTCATCTTGCTGGAGGTTTGCTACATTAAACTTCTACAACACAGCGACAACATCAATCATGTCTCCAACTCTATTTTCAGCATATAACAGGTAAGCTTTGCTCTATGTTTTTGTTTTACTCTCTGGTTATTGTTTTTTTTATTTGAAATCATTACCTAGATTTAGAGTTAGACCACAGACTGAACTTGACTACCTCCTGTATCACCTCTATCCACCCTCTACAGAATATACAGTCTGTAACTCTGCCCAGATCCCTGTACAAACCCCCAAACAATCCCTCTGACTCCCAAACTAGCTTCCTGAACCCTCAGACAAAAACTTCAGACCCTTCTGCAATCCTAAAACCCTGTCCAGACCTGACCAGACCCTATCTTAAAGCTATTTCCCTGACCGACATTGGTCATTACCCCTACCGACTTTGGCACTTTAACCGATGTCGGCACCCCCCTTGACCGACGCTGGCACAAAGACCGACACCAGTGACTGTGCAGAGTAGTTTGCTGCATATCAGGTACGCATTTTGCTTTTTGTCTTTTATTTCTTTCATTCTGTCTTTCATTATTTCTACTTCAGTCAAATATTCTATTTTTAATTAGTGGGTTGATATCCCTTAAGGAAGTCTTCATACTTTAGGGATCAAGCTTTTGCTTGATAGCCCACCGTCTCCTCGTTTAACGTTTTTTGTGTTTAGTCTATTTTTCTTTGCAGGTGTCATTCCTCCACAACCAAAGAGGAGTACCTTCCAACATTTGATTTCGGTGCACATGACTACATCCAGGTATCATCTAACCCTAGACCATCTCTTAGTTTCTCATTTCTATCTTTTGAATGTGAAAGTGAAATTTAGCATAGAAACACTTTGGAGGCATTATTTAATAATTTAGCTAAACAAGAAAAAAAGGTCAAACATATTTTATTAGGACTAGTGTTGGCTACTATTTGAGATAAGTAAGGAAGGTTGGTTACTATAGTTGCATTCAAATAGATGATCAAACAAGCCTCCAACATATTCAAATAGAGATTGAAATGTTTGATCCTTGAAGACATAGAGGCTAAGTTAAGCACAATGAGGAAGAAGGCCACAAAAGTGGAGGTATATAGGGTTGTCTTTAGAGCAACCAAGGAAAAACACAATAAACTAATGGGTGAGACAAGTAGGGTAACTAGGACATCTATTTTGAATATGAGTCTAATCAAAGCACAACATGTTAAGGCCTAAAAGCACTACCAAGACTTAGATGTGAAGAAGAATGTTGCTTAGTAATCTCAACCTGCTAGTTCCATTATGCCAACTCCACCTACTCTGCCAATAATAACAATTTCCATATCAATGCTAGTTTAGGATACTATTCCCATGATGACTATAGTTCACACATCTAGAGCATCATCAATTTCACTTCTAGTTACTGAGACATCATCTACTACTAGTTCTACTATAGTTCTCACAACATTATTGAAATAGTTCAAGCAAGAGCCAATTTGGATTGGTGAATTTTGTTTATTTTTGCACATAACCAACATAACTAAATAGTATAAATATCAGTTACATTTATATATTATAAGTAACTAATTTTTTGAGTATCATGCATACATTGCATGGATAGGTTATTTTTACTACTCATTATGTAACTTAGATTTATCTTACAGTATTTTAGATGTAAACATGGCATGTTAATATTAGAGGATGAGGCAACCCCTTCCCCAAGATATATTTATACAATTTGTAACCCTATTTCAAAGGGTTGAATTTTTTTAATGAAATATAGGAAGAAATCAAGGATCTTGATTGTCATGCAACTATGTTTATTTTGTCTTCTTCCCTTTCTATGTTCATGAATTTAAAGTTTCTTTAGTTTATAATTGATTCAATAATTCTAAAGTGTACTAACATAATGGATGACTATGACTATTATGTTTATGAATGATTAATCCTAGATGTATTATAGCTATTAAAGGTTGATATGTTTCATTGATTTATATATGTAGTAAAGGTTGAATCATTATTATAAAGTGTGTAGAAGTGTCTTAGTTGATATGATATTCTATGTGTGAGTAATAACTACCTTAGATAACTTCTTGGTCTAAGTTGTACTCTCTTGTATAAAGGTATGCAATAGTAGCCTTGAAAGGAATAACCTTTAATGGAGACCAATAAGCACCTTGTATCTAATTACCCAGACTCAGGTCCATGTTTGTTTATAAGTGAGCAATAGATGTAAACAAAAAACATCAATCTTTGAGAGACTTATCCATTAAAGAGTCAAATTGAGAAATTTATTTTCATAAAACATAACATCCCTCTTTCTACCTTACCCTTCCCTCTTTTTAAAGTTTCTTTGAGATCTATCCACCATAGATTATCTCTTCACGCATCCAAATCATATAGTGATTTTTATTTTTATTAGAAACCACACATCTACCCATAAACTTGGTTGAACAACCCACAAGATTAACCTACTATTCGACCACTCAGTTGTTTTAACCATATACCTATAACTCATTCCCTGAAGTAGAACTTAGTTCTACAAAGATCCCAAAGTGTTAGAGGTTACCTCATTTAAAACTCTCTAAGGTGTGTAAAAACCCCACATTATTAGATACATTAAAAACTTTAGTTGTCATATTTTATTACCTTGTTCATAGTCCTTGCATGCCTCTTAGGGTCTTTAGATGGTCTTGTTAAAAATATTTTTAGCAAAAATTAAGGTCATTTTGACAAGATTAAGGTAATGTTTGTGTTTGTCTTGTTTTAGTCTAGTTATAGAGTGAACATGAAAAGATGGAACCAAATGTTGTAAAATGAATCTCCCAAAGTCATGTTATGTTTTTATCTCCTTATATAAACACTTTACATTTGTTTGTAAAAGTTAAAGTTCTTTTGTGAAAATTAAGGTAAAGTACCAAATAAGTGAAAAAGTGCATATAGACAAACTCAATACATGAAAAGGAAAAAATAGCCATAAAATACAATTGTTAAATACTTTTAGGAATTTAGCTAACTCACACTTATGTTAGGAATATCAATTAGAGTCAATTTTATAGGTTTAATGCCCAATTTGAGAGAATCACTCCTTTGTAGACAACTATAGGCACTTGTATGACCTTGGGAGATCAATTTATAGGTGATGATGGTTCAAGGGGTGTATATTAACCTTATCCAATCCATATTCATGATTTATAATCTTACACAAATCCATATATTTCGTAAATTGCATCAGGGACTCCATCTCTCCCTTGGCAAGCTCACAAGGGCAGTTTCCACATGCTTATTATGGATAATATGGTGGGATTCATGGTCTAAAACAATTACTAGATGAGTGGGTCCTAATTAAATTAAAATAAATGTCCATATTCATCATTTTTTTTTCCCATCATTTATGAGTAATTATTAAGAGTGTAAGGAGGTCATTATGTCTTACTCATTCAAGTAGGGTCTAATTTTTCTTTTGTATATTCACTTTAGAGTTTGATGGAAGAAAATGGATTTTTTTATATTTTTTTATAGATAAAATGAATCCTTTTAATTTAATTTCCATCAATCAATTCAATTTTGTGAGGTGTTTTCATCAAGGAAACTAGTGTCTCAAGTATATGGATCATAAAGCCCCATCTGTAGGTGTTTTGGTTGGTTTGAAGTGTTTCCATTCTTAAGAGTTTTTAAGTACCCAATTATCCATTTAAAATTCATCACTCTTATTATACACGTGATTTATCTTTGAAATCATTTCCTTGTAGATAATCTTTCAAGAGGTGTCATGTTTCTTGCACTTTAGAAGCATGGTATAGTGCATGGATAATTCCCTACAGGCCTAATTGCTAGAAATAACCCAAATATCAATGATAAAACAATGATATTATGTGAATGTGGCATTGAAATTTTTTAAAACTCAAGCTATTGAGATTATAATCCAAATTTACTCTCAAAGAAAGGGCTAAAATTTGTTTTAGTCACCTACATGTATGTAAACCTATAGGTGGATATTTGTGGATCGCAAGTTTCATATTGAGGATGATCAAGAAGTGGTGAAAACCTAGTATATTCCCACAAACACTCATTTTTACTCATCATAACCCATTTCATCACTAAAGATCATGAATGAACATATTTATTCCAACTTTCATACACAGGCCTTGTACATGAGTTGACCTCATACATAGGCCTATATGTACACATGGGAGATTTGGGATTGTGTAGTGATAGTAAGATATCCATAGGATATTAAGTTAGATGATAAGAAAATAACATTAATTAATAAAAGATAAAAGTGTGAAAGATTCAAAAATTTTGTTTTAGAAGTCCATCTAAGCAAAAAAGGTAAACCTGTAGGCTACTAACTGTAGGTCCTCATTTGGAACCAAATAACCATTTGTTCATAAGAAAGAGAATATATGAAGATATAATGACTTAATTCAGATATAAAAAGGCATAGATAAATGAATACACCTAAGATATCTGAGAGTCATAAAAGTTTGAGATGACTAATGTCATAGCCACTAAAGGAGTCTATAGGTTTAGACACTCATACATAGGCCTGTGTATGGAGATAAGAATAAAAGGTTGTATAATGATATGAAAGATAAAGGAAACTTATATAGCAATGAGAAATAACTTTTTTTTTAAAATTAATTAATTTCAAGGTGTCAATGACCTAATTGAAAAAATGCTAGTTTTCAAAGTCAAAACACTCAACACGTTCTTAGCCATCACCTACAACCATTCTTTGAGAAGGTATAAAATACATGTGTGTTTATGAGGATATGGGGTCTTGAAAGTTGTATAGGGTCAAATAAGGGACCAATATCTCAATTTAGTATTAAATTTCATTGATTTTCTCTTTAAATAGTATTGAATCCTAAATCTCTATACATAGTCAAGATCCCAAAAAGGACCACCTACAAGTTGGTCTAGATAGCTCAAGCAGTTTTTAAACTTGAGAAAATATGCAATGCATGATAATGAGTATGAAGTTTAGATAGATAAATAAGTTATAATATTAATTTGAGATAAATGTAAATATTAAATAGGTTTAAGGAAAGGATATCAAACCAACTCATCTGAACCATGCATACACATAGTCAGTTGGCATCTTCAAGCCTGTTTACTTAGAGTGAGAAATATATGCATGTTTTGAGAGATATAGGGGTCTAAGATAAGGAAAATCAATTTGTAGTGCTTATATATGGAATCATTACTCTAATGGGTCATCACAGTCAATGATAAGGATGCTAATGTTGATAGGCTTGTTTAGGCCTATTGAGTCAAGAATAAACATGCATGCCTATATATAGAGTTGTGAGAAAAGAGGCTTGTTAGGGGTAAAATGAGAACCTAAGGGTATTTGGAGTATAATAATGATAATAAAGACTCTAAAATATCACAAAAAATAAAAATAAGATAATAAAATAATATGCCTAGGAATATAAAATCTTTTTGAGCTCCCTAGGTGTGTGACTGCAATTCAAAATAGAGATCTATTGCTTGGTGTGAGTCTGACCTGGTACATGGATCCAAATGGTTTTCATGGATGGTGAAGGGGTACCTACACTTAAAAATAATATCATTGGTTATTTTTTTAGGCATCCAAAATTTATGAATAAATTCTAAGATGTAAGACCACTCCCAAATTGCTTAGTTGCAACTTGAGAGGCACTTTCTTGTGTTTAGATCTGTATAGAGGATTTCCATGGGGAATATTGACTAATTTCACTAGAATTCAAATTTTTTAAACCCAATATATATTAAAACTTTTTATAGTGGTCTTATATGGTTTAATATGTGTCCCATGGTCTTAAATGAGATCAAACATATGTTTATCTTTGTCATATTTTTCTAAATTTAGTCCCAAGTCATTGTAAGGTCAGATTTTCAGTCATTTATTGAAGTAATATAGTTTTCATAGGAATAAAATTATTTCAAAGTGTAATTTAACATCCTAAATGTTATAATATGTTAGGTAAATCATTTTTATACTAAAATCCTATAGGTGCAATGTTTAAAATAAGATCAAGTAGTTTTATGTGGTTTTAGGTAGTTGCATGGTCTATTTAATAGTTTCAGCATGTGTGGCTACTCTAAAAGTGTATTTTAAAGTCCTTTAAATTAATTTACATGATTGGTAATACTTAAAAAGTCTGAAAATTATCAAAACCATTCTATTTTTCCTATCTCTCTCTTAGACAAACTAAAATGGTCAAATAATTTTAGCTTGGTATGGATAGGAGGATTTGAGTATAATAAATTACACTTGATGGGTGGTATTACTCCCTTTTTACTTCCACTTCATGGTCATATTTCCATGTTTGGTGGTGTGTGCCTCATAAACCACTGCTAAGAATGCTATTGACTCTTTTCTACTTGCACATCCCCATAGCCTTTAGTTTTATTCTCTATTTGGATTATTCTATGAAAATAAAGTGGTTTAAGTGATATTAGAGAGTGTAAACATCCTTATAATATGATTACCAATCTGGTTTCATGTGTGGATATCAAATAATGAGACAGACCATCTCTTTTGCTAGTGATGGAATCTATTGCTAATTTGCAGACATGTTTTCATAATAACAGAGTGTTTTCCTCTTGAATTAGTCTTAGAGATAAAGGTAATATGTTGTTTTCAACCTATCTAAGCATTATTATTAGTTTTAATTTTGTAGGTTTAGTCTCAAGATTGTTCTATATGGAGTGAAAATACCAAGACACAAGCATAGTCATAAAGCCCTGTGACTGCCACCTACAATCAAGTGGTAGGAAGTATTTATCACTCATGTTAATTAATAAAGGATTTTTTAAGATTATGGAGAGGATTATAAAGATAAAAAAGTAGGATTAAGATATTATAAAGGTTATATATTGGTTATAACAACCAATTCAATACATACATCTCAAAAGATATATTCAACTACAGGCAGCTCCAATAGTGAATTGATGCCAATATCATAGAGGTTTGAGAGGGTTAAGATGATGGTGTTTGAACTCACTTGAAACCTTCATTTGGGTCGAAGAGGATAGATAAGAATCATGGTGATAATGGTGAGGTAATTACATGAAATTAGACTTGAGTTCAATGTTTTCAAGTTAGGAAAGTTACAATTGGGATAACTTACCTTAACTTCTCTGAATCATGTTTTGCTCATATGTTATACTACTCCATGGTGAAATGCCTTGAGGTATATACATGACTAATGGTTTCCATATTGTATCCCAAGCCTAGAGGTTGCATTTGAACATGGTAAGTTGGTTGTTTGATCAAGAGGGAAAGTTTTTGAGTGGTTTCTAACTTAGGTAGGTTTTGACCTAAGAGACTCATTAAACAATGTGTTAAGATGACTAAAACCAACCAAACTCATAGTGACCTATAGTATTGAGTGAAACTATTATATCTATGCATGAGAAGAGATCACATAGGTATGGAATGTTATAGTGACCTCAAAAAGGATCAAATAATATGAAATCTAGTGTCAAAAAAATCACTGCCTATAGGTCTCATATACCCCCAAACAAGATCTATAGTCAATCTACAAATCCACAGTGTGTTGAGAGTGGGAGGTAAGAACCATGGCATACATGTATAATGAGTCTATTTGAGGTAAATATTATCTAATGACCTAAATATAAATTAAATTATTTATATAATAGTGATTTAACATAGGTTATTACTTATAGGGGCCCTTTGAATTCTCCCTAATTGTCACCTACATGTGACATAGTCTGGCTGAGTAGACAAACTAGCTTAGGCTAGTGAAGAGAGTAGTTTGAAGGTTATCATGGGCATATGATATGTGAATATGATTCAAACCACACTCATAATGGTGATATCCATATTATGTGATGCTTAGATCAAGGAAACAAGGTAAAGAAAGGATGAACAAACAAGCCCAACTTTGCATACAAATTTTGTACATAGTCAATCCCATATGTCTGTCTCAAAGAATTAGAGATATGAAAAATTTATCTAACCATGTAATTTTTCACAAAATTTCATCAAAACCTATTTAATACTCACATTTCCTTAGTTTTTCCATATAAATAGGGTAAATTCCCTATGTTTTATCTCAGATAGAGGGCACTCCCAGTCAAGATGAAAACTGCAGGTTTGGTGTGTGGATGTTGGAAGGTTGACATAAGGAGTTGTGGAACACTATATAATGATGTAAATAGTTGAGGTTGAGATGAAAAAACATTTATATTCACCTAAATTATTTAGAAACCACTTATAAGTAGTCATAGGCCATCAAACACAGACATGCCTATTATGCCTAGAACTAGACCTAAGCCCTACAATTGCCTAGTTCCATTTAAAATGACCACATAATCATATTAAACCATGTGAATACATTTAAGGGAGATTTTAGGATAATTTATAACCATTGGTTTGTAGGGGATTATATAGAGTGGTAATTTTTGGCCTAAACCTCTCTCAGGGGTACCCAAAATACATGAGAAAACTTGATAGGCCAACTTCAAGTACTCATATATGTATGGACACAAAACATGAGAACTCATGTATATAGGGGTAGTTGGGGAGGGTCCTATAATAAATATTTTTATAATTGGTTTAGGGTTTGGACAACAAGTTTTTATGACCTATTATTAAGAACCAAAACCTTCTAAAACCCTAGTTTTGACCTAATGGAGAAAGTATGAAAGGATATGAACTAATACATGGTAATATGGACTATAAATTGTTTTATACTTGTTTAATACTCTTCCATGATCCTTCATGCCTAACTAGTGTGTACTATCACTTGTATAGACAAGGTAAGTCAAGGTTTTTTGTAAGTTTTTGAGTGTTATGCAAGTATAAAAGAAGATGAACAAGTGAGATCCATTTAAGGAGTTCAATTGGGACTTATTATAACTCCTTAAGCTCATTTATTATCTAGGATCAACATTAAAACCTCTTTGTACATAATTCATTTTAGGCAGTCTTAGATAGACAGTGAAAAGAGTAAGTGACTGCTTAGTGAGAAGATGAGAAATTTGTTTTTGAATCTTTTAAATATATAATTCATGGATTATAACATAAGGTACCTTGAAAATGTGTCATAAAACCTCTTCCATATATTTGGTTGAGCAACTAAATACCACCTTGATGACAAATGTGAATAATGAGGCGTAGAGGGCTAATGAATGACTATAGATAGTAAACAAAAGTGTTAAGAATAAGGTTAGTAATTAGGGAAGCATCTGTTGACTATTACACCTTGTTTCCAAACCCCCTAATATAGTTCATATGTGTCAATCCTTCCTATTTTATTTTAAATTAGTCAAAATATGTTTCATTATGAAGGTAATTTCAAGAAGGTAGTTAAATATTTCTACACCAGTTTTGAAGAGTTTGTCATGTTCTAGATGGATACTTATCCAAGAAGACATTCACGGTATATTATCCACTTCATTATTATAAATTTTAACTATTCCTCACCACTTGACACTTACTATTGTGACCCTTGAGCTCCACTTCTTCATTATCCTCTCACATGATCTATAAATACAAGCCATTTTGGATTTTGTAAGGAATCCACACCTCTTATGGAAAAACCCTGCTAGTTTAATACTATATTTTGCCTTTGAAATAAATATTTTCAATCTAGTTTTGTGTTCATAATTTATCTTTCCTAAGTGTGTGAAGTTGTGCATATTTAAGTGTCTAGTGATAAGTATCTATCCTTACCTTCTCTCTACTCTTCCATGTTTGATGTAAATAGTTTCCACTCTAACAGGTCACATAAAGTGTAGTCAAGTGTATTTATCTATTTATAATTGTAATTAGTATCCTTAGTGTCTAAAATTTGACCTCCAGTTAACTCAACTTGACTAGTACAATACATATCACCTCAATGTTTGAAATACTAGTGTTAGATCCATCTAGGAAGTTGAGACTAGTGTTGTGAGTCATGTTTCATAGTGAAATTTTATGATAGTAAGGTGGAGATATATATGGTGTATCACCTTATTAGAGTATTCTATTTTCATTTTCATCCTACCTATTTTCATCCAAGCATATAAGTAATGTAGGTGATAATCAAGTAAAGATAAATCTAGGGAGTTATCCCTTAAACCTAGAGGTTTACCTCTACTATAGGAAACCCATTAGCCTAAAGGAAATACCTTGTTACCCAGATCTTAGAGTAGGCTTGAAAAAAAATATCTAGGGTGTAATATTTGGTGACAAAAATTCTATCATGTCTAGTGGGACTATTATCTCAAGTACATCTTGTCAAGGTGAATGTTGTTCTTAACAACATCACAACTACATATAGTATTCTACTCAAGATTTGGTGACTCAATTCAAGGAAATATCTATTTATAGACCAAGTTTTATCATTTCTTGTTGAAAGAGTGTGCCAAGATCTCTGAATAACATTCAATCAATCAATGTTGATTCCTGTAGAGAGAGCCCCAAAATTCCAAGAGAGGAAAAATATACATTACTCTATCTATTACAAAATGTGAATGAGTTTATTAACCTTCCAAAAAGGAAAAGTGGGATACATAAAGATAAAATTAGGGAAACATGAGGAAGTCTCTAATTTTATTAATTAACTAATTAAAATTAAATAAAATTATCCTATGGACCCTTTATAACTAACCTAAGGAAGCTTAAATACATAGAAAGGCCATACAGTCATGTAGGCAAAACTTAGTGGGAAAAATAACTACACTAACCCCCCCCCCCCCTTAAGCGTAACTTAGGTGAGATGAGAATTGGGTCCTGATATTGAAAGCCTGATGAAGTACCCAAGTACATAGTGATGAACCTCCATAGGAGGAAGAAGGTGGAGTAGCCCTAACCCCAATGAGATCTCATAGATGAACAAATTTACTCTTTATGGAAGGTTTGGTTAGAACATCTATAATCTACTATGATGTTGGATAGTATCAAAGATCAATGGATTGTTCATTGATAAGATCCCTAAAGAAATGAATGCGAATCTCTATGTGCTTGGTCTTTTGATGAAGAATCAGATCCTTATAAATCTAGATAGTGCTTTGGTTGTCATAGTAGATGATTTTTGGCTTATGAAATTGGACACCAAACTTAGTGAGAATCCACTGAAGCCAGATTTCTTTAGCGGTGGCATTGACAACCCCTTTGTATTCTACTTCTATGGATGATAAAGCAATTACATGTTACTTCTTTCTTGACCAAATTTTTGGACCTAAACCAAGTGATAAATTATAGACAAAAGTGGACTTTCTGTAGACACCTAATCTAGCCATCGATAACCTCCAATTAGGGTTTTGGCCAATTTCCACCCAAAATGCACAATTAGGCCTAAAAACACTAAAACATGTTGAATGATGTTAAAATGACATAATCAAGTGTTGATTTTGGCTAGGGTGTCCCTAAATAGCATAATGTAATTTATGGGCTAAATAACTTTGATTAGATCATTTCGAGTCAAAATGATAATTTTGCACCCAGGTGCTCTAGATTGATCTTTCCTATCAAATCTCTTACACATGATGTGTGCCTTCATTATTTTTTGTTGGTAAAATCCTAAATGGGAATATGGTTCCAATGCATCTGATAGTGACTTCTAATTTTAATCTAGTCAAATTTTAGACTAATAATAAGGCATTCTGATCAATTTGAGTAATTTGTGCACAAAGTGCTTAATCATGTTTAGGAGCTAATTAACCCAAATCAAGGCATAATTAATAATTCCATGGAAACTTGTTGAATACTTATTTTTGGAATGAATATTGAATATTTTCATCATCAGGTGACCTCATTTCTTGGGAAGTCATCCCTAGGCCATAAATACCACAAATATCAGGATTCATGCCCTCCATGCCTCATCAATGCCTTACATGATGCCCTCTATGCCTCTTAATTTCCCCTTCTTCCAATGTCATGATGAGGATAATTATAAACTTAATTCCAAAAATTGAATTAATCTTCAACCACACATCTCAATCTCAAGATGGATGGTTTAGGTTGATTCTAGACATTCTCAAAAATCTATAAATAGAGAGGCCATAAAAATCATTTCTAAGCTATTTTGGTGAGTATTTATTATGCTCAAATATCTTAAATAAGCCATTGAAATTAGTGTTACCATGCCAAATTTATTCCAAGCCAAGCCAAGCTACAAGCCAAACATGCCAAGGAGAGATGGAGGTAGACAAGCTTCTATTGCTAAGGACCTCCTCAACACAAGTCAAGCAAGCCACTACAAAAAGCATTTTGGAGCATCCAAGGAAGGTAAAAGAAAGTTTTTTTTGCATTTTAGTTGTGTGCTTTATTCATGTTTGCTAACTAATCTCTCCCTAGTATCTAGGCTTAGAGATGTTATGCTAGTTAGTGTGTTCCTTTTATTTTGAAACTAACCCATAATAACCATCCTCTCTTGAGTGAAATTCCTAGATTCACATATGGCATGCCTGGTGGGTCTAGATGCATCCCACAAATGAATAAGATCATTTTTTAGCTTTAAAATATTTATCTGTACTATTAAAACTCTTGTAAATTTATTTTATAACTTTATTTTGCCATTTTTATTTGCCACAGGTTTACATAGTAACCAACATTGGCTAGTAAGACCGACATCGGTTGGATAACTTAACTGACATCAGTTAGTAAAATTGACATCAGTTGGATACCTATCATCAGTCACATTGTATAATTTATGTTAGTTAGATAACTATCATCAGTTAGAAAATGTAATCGTCTTCAGTTATATAATTGACATCGGTCACTGTGTTTTTATTAAAACATAGCCTGAGAGCTCTTTTTTTAAAGTTTAGTGTTTAAAACCTAAAAGAGCTTCAAGGCTAAAGGACATGATAACATTTTTTTTGTATGACTAAGCTTGACATTTGCTAAAAACATGTTTAGATCACCTTTTGTATGCTTAAGATTATTTAGGAACATTATTTTAGGTGCTTAAGTAAGTTCTTAGCATTAGTTTTCAAAGTTTGCAACTAAGATCAAGGGGTCAAATGAACACCACCTCATTTTCCATTTGGGCTTAAAAATGAACTAACCTTTTCAAAGCCTTTTATATTTATTTATTTGTTTATATTAAATTTTTATTTGGAAAAAAAAGGGATGTTTCATGTATGCTCTTCCATTTAACCCCTTTAAGGAACCCCTGGAATCAAAAGTGCCATTCTTATTACAAGTAGCCTACTCCAAGGCTTAGAAATAAAGTTTTCTAAACCTTGAAAACAACCCTAAAGTCTTAATACTTTCATCCTTTATTTATTTTTATGCAAAATTAGATTGCAATGGGGACTTCATCACCTCCCATGAGTTCTTTAGGGAAGCTTTGATGCATGGGTTTCACCTCCTAGCATTGAATTCATTTGGATCCTAATTGGAGTTGCACACAAGATGTAGTGGCACTTTGGACATCACACTACACTGAGCGAACAACAAAATATAGTGGTTGAAAAAATGACTAGACATTTTTCCAATAAGCCAAGTGATATGGACCCAAAATATGTGCTTTTCTTTTGCATTTTTTGGCATGAAAGTCATTATGCAATTGATTCCCCTAGAACATTTGAAAATGTGTTAGATCTTAGACAAATCTCCACTTGTCATGAAAGTATTGTTGGTGTAAGGTGCACCTCAAGGTCCATGTCATAGTACTATCATTTGAGAGAAGGGGGGTGTAAAAAACCCTACTATATAATGTGTATTTACTTTTGGATGAACACTTAAAATCCTCTCAAATGACATATATTGATAAATTCCAATATTACCAAGCAACCTTTTTAGTTTAGGATCTAAGAGTGATTAATTAGTTGGCCTTGTCCTAGATTAAAGTCTTGTTTGGAGTCAAAACTTGGTGTAAACAAATAATTAAAACCAAATTCATAGTCCTAATTTTCCTTTGAATAAATAGGCATTATGTTGCCCGCATTAGATCATCAATTTTCTTTGTTAAAATTTCATCAAAATCTTGAGAGTCATATCATCCACTTTGGCATAGTTATGCTACCCAATTGAGCCTAGACCTTTACCAAAGTTATTTAAGTCCTTAAATTATAATCTAAATTCAAAATTTCACCTTTATAAGTTCATATGGTTGATGTGCTAAGTGGGTTCACCATTACACTAAACTTGAGGGAAATTAGGTTTAATTTTCAATTTGGGTTAAAGGTCATTCAAGAATCATAATAATTGTCATCACTTGATAAAATTAAGCCATTTTGTGATAAACACTTTCATTTTGATTCTATGTACCACAAAATTTTAAGTCAAGAAAAGTAGTGTTATTCTATCAAAATTATGGGAAAATGTCTTTGCTGAAGAGAGTTTTTGAAATAAACTTTTTTGTCACACCTTTTAGGTAGTATAGCATCATTACACTACCCAAAGCATTTGAAATATTGTTTCATAGAGCTTCTTACATAAATTTCAAATTTATTCTTACATTTTTAGAGCAATCCAAGTGTACTTTTGTGATATTTTGTCTAGCACAGTTTTACTATTCACTTTTGTCTAGTTTGTTTGTCAAAAGAACCAAGTTTTATACCATTATTTATGACAAAATAAACTATTTCTAAAGTGCCTTTTGTTTCATACCTTATACATAGTTGATCAAGTTCATGACCAAGAATCAAATTCCTAGTCTTTGTTATAAGTGTTTCAAATCCATTAGATTAAACCTTTCATCTCTTTTCAAAGTCTAGATTTTGACACCATTTAGCTAAGAGTCCTAGCACATGCCTTGTTTGAGCCTAGTTTTTGACATTGCATTTGGCCAAAAGACCTAACAACTTTTTTATTCCTACATTATAATAATTTGAAACACTTCAACCTTAGAGTTTGTCATTTTTATTTTTGTTCCATTTACTTTCTTATATTTGTGTGAATAGTGAAACATTAGATACTTCACGCTAGCTTGTTTCCTTAAAAATATTTAAATAAACCTTTTCATCTTTTTGATGAATCTAGACCAAGTTGGAACATCATATATTTTAGATTCTTTTTGGAGTTTGAAAAACTCTTTGACCTTTTATCATAAAGCATTGACTATGAATCACAACATGTATTTCTACACTCGTAGTGGACTCATGTATAATCCAAGGATTAGTAATGTAGTTGCATAGGAAGAAATGGTGTAAGACCCCTATGTAGATAATATTTTTTATGAGATGGATCCTTATCCCTCTTATAATACTCAATCAGGGGCATAAATTTAAGATCTATTGGTTAACTATCTGGTTAACACACCACCTTATTCAAAACAAGACCAAAAATAAACCACACAATACCTAACTATAATACCCATAGTAGATGATCCAGTTCTTCAATAGTCATATTCTAATAATATGGATTTCACGTATGATCCATTTTTTTTAGAGATATTTATTAGAGAAAAAAGATGAGACTTTGGTTAGAGCCATAGAGGTAGGGGCCAAGTTTCTAGTAGACTTTCCCCATGAAAATTTACCAAGTCTAGTAAGAGTGCCCCATAATATTATTTATGATTAACATGCTTCTTCTAGAAATCCTATGGCTCTAATCCAAACAATGTATCAAGATCCTAATATATATAATTGAGGAAAAAACATCGTGAAAGATCACTTTAACCAAATATAGACAACATATCAAATCTACCTAAATCTATCACATGATTTAAATTAGATGAACATGGTGAATAAGCCTCTTATTAACCTAGTTCCTTCAACAGGAGTGTTGATAGAGTTAATTGGACAAGAGAATCTAAGTTTTGACCCATTTGTACAAACTAATTCAATAGATAACTTGATGCACATACTCATTATTAAAGAAGTGTCTTCAGCCTCTACATAAAATAGTGAGCCAAACGTAGTAGACAATGTACAAATAACATATAATCCTGATCAAAGTGGTACTAACACACAAATAACTAGCCAACAACATGTACTTTTATTTAATCCCATGGGTAAATCATCATACCAATGAATAGGAGTTTTTACACCCCAACCTCAACTAATTGCTTCCTCAAGTGTACAACCTATAATTTTAGGTAATCAAACAACTAATGTCACACCCCAATGATAAAATGTGATGAACCCTACTCCTCCTCAATAAGTAATGAGTAGTATTCCAAAACAACATACACAATCTAGTGTATCAATAAAATATAAGATAAATACATTGACACCTCAATCAAGGGCAACAAATGTTCTACCTCACAGGGTAATGATGAACATACCTCTTTTTAGTCATAGACTAATATGCCAATTCAAAACCAAACAATGACTAGTCAACAATGTGCAAATATTTTTCAATGATAGATGTTGAATCTACAACATGTTTTCACTTCCTCATAGGGATTCATGCAATAAGGAGGTCCCCATGTTTCTCAATTACATACTAGACAACCGTTGGTTCAAAGTGTACCACAAATTCATAGATAGGGTCTTGGTCCACAAGTTCCCACTCAATAGCAAGGTTTGATTAATTAGTATCATGTCCCTTTTCAACTATACTAGGAAAAATATAGTTATATCCCTCTATCCCAACCATAAAATACTCTAGTTCCAGCCTTTATCTCTAACCCAAACTATAATATTTCACAACCAAGTGTGTAATTTCAAGTACATCCTAATCCACATATGCATATTCTTGGTCTATTCCCTAACCAAACTAACGTACCCCAATAGGTATCTCCATCATACCCTAATCAAAGTGTCCCACTTGTGACCTTCCAACCATCTACCCAAACCAATATTCTCCCTCAAACCAATGTTCCTTCCAATTTCCTATCCCAAGAACTACAATAGATGAAGGATGAAATTGATACCATCTAAGCTGCAAATAGATTAAAATTTTTAGATTGGATGACATGTGTTCCTACCCATTCAACATGGAGTATTGGTAGATAATATTTATTCTAGGATATGAACCACCAAAATTTGAAAAATACAAAGGTAAAGGTGACCCTAAGGCTCATTTGACTGAATTCTTTATCACATGTCAACCAATGGCATATAACAACATATACCTTTTACTATTGTTTCTAAGGAGATTAGTTGGACAAGCCTTATAGTGGTTTTTAAATTTTCCCAAAAATTCAATAATGGATTTTGATGATCTTTTTGATAAGTTTGTGCAGCATTTTTCCTATAATCTCAAGCATGAGATTTCATTAATGGACTTAACACAAGTAAAGCAAAAAGCTAGTGAGAGTTTTGCAAGTTATCTACAGTGATGGAGAGCCCTTATAAGCCATTTCACCCAAAATTTACTAGATAAAAAATTAACCTTTATGTTTACTAAAAATATGCACAGTGAGATAGCTTATCATCTAAAACTACAATATGCACATACTTTCAAAGAGATCATTGATAAAGGCTTGTTGATTGAGTGGGTGCTAATCAATAAGGGAGTTATCAAGATTAATTAAACTAATAAAAATCAATGTTATAATTAGGGGAATGACCAACATCCCATTCAAGCACCAGCATTGCAACTAGCATAAGCTAATAACCAAGAAATACTGAAGTAATTCAACTATAAAAGGAATGTTATGGGAAATAGGGTAACTAAATCTTGTCATGTCCAAATAGTGCAAACACCATCTATACCACCTTTTTAGCTTACTCCTACTAAAAACCTCTCTAACCAATACTAAAAACACAACAACCAAGACCTGCACAATAAATATAGTAGTTGTTACCATTACAAACCCCTCCTCTTAGGAGAATCGTGCCTACACATCGTGTCTTTAGTGACCTAGGAGGACCTATTGAGTCTGTATTTTTTAAGCTTGCTACTACTAATCTAATTAGTTGGCCTATTATAAAGCATTATCTGCAAGGCATTCCTTATCTTCATTGGTATCATGAAAATGAATTTTATGACTATCATCAGGTCAATGTGCAGAATCTATGAAGATGTGTCCAAAGCAAGCATTTAATTGAGAGTATGTTACAAAATGAGGAGATAACATTGGATAATGATGCTTCCACTTCTAATAAAACTCTTTGGATTTATCAAAACACTTTTCCCTGACATAATAGCAAACATTATAAAAATAATCATCAACAACAATAATGGCCAGTAGAGTAACAAAATCAATAGTACTAGAATCAAAGGTTGAACCAGTAAAATCAACAAAATTAGTAGTAGAACTCACAACAATAGAATAATGGATAAAACCAAGGTTATTATGGTAACAACCAACAAACCTACCATGTAGTTTTACATAACTACAATAGGGTTTTAGTTCATATTTTAGGGGGTAACGTTAATACCATCTCTATCAATCCTAAACCAAGCACTAATCAACCTAAACCATTGCTAAACAACAACATTTAGCCAAATTACATGGATAATCCTTCTTTGACCTAGGAATTCATACAAGTAAACTAGAAAACTAGGAGTTACCCTTTTGGACCTTATATCAATAACTCATCCTTGCCATGTGACCACATGTGAGTGCATCGACAACTGAGACTTATCCTATCTGGTCCCACACCATTCCTAACATTTGTTAGTAATAATGGTCTAGTATTTAATCCTGATTGTGTAATCACAACTCAGATGTTGAAGATTACTATCCCAAGCCCATAACCATCCACCACTTATCCTATCATCCAACCAACCATTCAACCTCAAAATAAACCATTCACTATTGACCAAGATAAGAAGTTTGATATTTTGGAACAATTATAGAAGATACCAACACAAATTTCTATTTTAGATTTATTGCAAACATAAATAATCCACAATAACATCTTGTTTGAGTTTTTGACCCAATCCATTATTTATAGTGACATATCCCATGATAAATTTCAAGCCTTGGTTGGACACCTAGCTCCAACCCAATACGTCACATTCAACCAAATTGTTATGTCTTACCTTGGCCCACTCCATAATAATTCATTATACATATAAGTTTATATAAGATGGAATAAAGTGAAATGTGTCTTTATAGACAATGGATCCATCCTCATCAAGCTTATTGGGTACACAATGGTAGATCTCTAGCCAGAAACAATAATCATCAAAGCCTATGGTAATCAAGAAAGAGAATCATAAGGCACCATTAGTTTGCCACTTATCATTGGGCCTTTAACCCATGGTACACTTTTCCATGTTCTTGATCTTGAGTTATTATAAAATATGCTTCTAGGAAGGCCTTGGTTACATTAGAATCATATATTCCCATCAACATTGCACCAATATATTAATTTTTTCCACTCAGGGATGGAAGTGAATATTCTAAGAGATTTACACCCATATAAACACTACAAGAATTTTGAGGCTAAATTTCAAAGCTATAATTATTAGTATAGCATGAATACAAGTTCTAAGAAGGATAAAGGAAAGTCTATACCTATTGATTCTTTACCAAATAATTACATAGATCTTGATACCTTGGATTCCCTTTCCCACATGTTGCCTTTTAAAGCTTCTAATCATTACAACATTTTATATAATTGATCGAGAAAATATGTGATCCATAATACATTTCATATTTCCAATCTTCCTCAGAATTCAAAATACTTTGGGTGACCTAAAGTCACCCCACATATGCATTGGCAACAAAAGAAAAATATAAGGGACATGTCACATTTGTACCAGTATTTGGCCTAGAACCTGACCCTCTTAAAGGGGATTAATCATGATTATATAATGATAACCAAGTTAATTTTTATTAAAATGCAAAGTATCCTATTCCAAATAGGATCATGAA
Organism: Torreya grandis; assembly: GCA_037957365.1. NCBI lineage: Eukaryota > Viridiplantae > Streptophyta > Pinopsida > Cupressales > Taxaceae > Torreya > Torreya grandis. The sequence goes on from JARHVA010000314.1 coordinate 5,820,588, forward strand.
GCATCATAATTATGAAGTAAGAGGCCTTAGATTGAATCAACAAGGAACCATCGAGCCAATTTCCATAATAAAGTATGAAAGACCTTATGGACTTGGATTTAAACTACCTGGGGATGACCCCACATATCTTATTCAAACTCTATCACCAACTACTAGTGAGGATGATGTTGATAGTGAAATAGAGTTTGATCATTGCCTCACCTTTGATAACCTATTTGAAACTAACCTATTTGATAACAATGCCATTTGTACCCTTACCCTAGCTATTCATCACAACCCATTACCATTATATTATCCCCAATAGATAGATTGGGACCAACAAGAATCCATCTATCGATTAATGAGTTCAAGAATTATGAGGCATTTTATGACTTCTTAGGCCTTAAAGACAATGTTCCCTTGGGAGATCACAAGTCAGGATTCTTAATTACATTGGATCTTGTAGCCTATTTTAGAGAGTGAGTGAACACCCTTAGCCAAAAAAAAAAGTAAAAAATTGAGGTCCCAAATTGAAAACCTCTTTAAGGCACTTTTTAACCAAGTAAAAAGTAAAGATAAAGGCAGTCTAGTGGTGAAAACCTATTTCAAGCACCATTAGATGGGGTGTTCATTTTTCTTTGAATTTAGACTAGGAGACCACCAATGATGAACTTGCCTATGGATCTAAGTTTAGCTTTGAGCAACAACAAGTATTTGATAAAATTATTCAAGAATTTCTAATTATTTTTTCACATGGCTAGATCTCCCATTAGGGGATTTAGATTCATCATGCCTAGGAGAGGTTGAAGATGAAGTCCTAATGGAAGACCCTGACATAATTCAATATTTCAAGTCATTCCCTACTATCCTAGAAGATGGTTCAACCCTTCTAGTCAAAGATACAATAGAGGTAAATATTGGGACTCCATCAAACCTGAAATGGATAAAATTAGGCACATCCCTCATTAAGGAGGAACATGATATCTTTATATATTTGTTGAGAGAATTTGTAGATATCTTTGCATGGGGATATTCTGACATACTAGGTTTAGACCTCACTTTGGTTCTGCACTCTTGTGGTTAATCTTGATGCCAAATTTGTAAAACAAATCCACATAAGATGCATCCTCACATCACTATATTGGTAAAGAAAGAGTTGGAAAAACTCTTAAAATTAGGATGTATCTGATCTATTGACTACTTAGAATGGATCTCTAATGTGGTACCTATTAGTAAAAAGCTTGAAGGGATCAAAATTTATACTAATTTTTGAGATATTAACAAAGCTTGTCGTAGAGATGATTTTTCCTTACCTAATATCTACATGATCATCGACTCCATGATAGCTTATGAAATTATTTCACTCATGGATAGATTTTTAGGATATAACCAGATCAAAATAGCACCACAAGAGTAACATAAAAAACATTCACCACTCCATAGGGAACATTTTGTTATTAGGTAATGCCATTTGGCCTTAAGAATGCTAGAGCCACATCTCAAAGGGCCATGATTGTCATATTCTATGATGTGATACATGATATATTTTAAAGACTATGTCAATGACATATTAGGAAAATCCAAAACTAGGGATGACCATCCAATAGTGCTACATAAGATATTTGAAATATTATAGGATTATAAAGTTAGACTCAATTAGTGTAACTTTAGGAAAATTACTTGGATTCATCATGTCTTGTAGAGGTATTGAAGTCAATATGGCTAAATTCCATGTTATAACTAAGATGCTACCACCAACCAATTTAAAGCAACTCCATAGTTTGTAGGGTAAGATCCAATCAATCTGATGTTTCATCTCTAAGTTAGTAGACAAGTGTCATCCATTTACACACCTTTTAAAGAAGGGAGTTGCATTTCACTAGGATTATCATTTCCAAATAGATTTTCAAAAACTCAAAGACTATCTTATTAATCTACCTATTTTATTACCTCCTACACTAGGAAAGCCATTCTTGTTATACCTATTAGTGACTAACCACGCTTTGGGGGCACTCTTGGCTCAACATGATGACAATGGAAAAGAGCATGATGTATACTACCTAAGCTACATCTTGGTTACATATGAACATAACTATGCACCTATTTAAAAAGCTTATCTAGACATGGTCTTTGTAGCTCAAAAAATAAACCATTACATATTGAATAATAAAACCGTGGTCATTTCAAAAGTAGACTAGCTCAAGCATATACTATCTAAAATAGCTTTGTAAGGTAGAATGGCTAAATGGATCATGCTTCTCAGTGAGTTTGACATAAAGTATGACAATTAGAAAGTAATCAAGGGACAAGTTATTGTAGATCAACTTGTTATCGCACCTCTTATAGATACACAGCCACTCACGTTTCAATTTCTTGATGAATCCATAATGACCATTATTGACACACCCCTTGAGGAGTAGCCCTGGAATTTATATTTTGATGGTTCATTTACTTTACATATATTAGGGTCAGGCCTATTATTTATTACACCACATGGGGATCTAGTCCCTAAATCATTCATAATTATCTTTCCTTATATAAACAACATGGCTGAGTATGAATCACTTATTATAGGACATTGACAAGTAGTGCATTGGAATATATCTCATCTCTAAGTTTATGGTGATTCTTAGTTAATCATCAATCAGGTCATAGACCATTTTTAGTCCAAAGATGATAAGCTGGTTCCATATAAATCTATGGTTGACACTCTTAAGCAAAAAATTGCCAACATTTAGTTTGAACACATAGCAAGGGCTAGTAATAAAACTGTAGATGCCATCGATACTATTGTTTATTTAATTTGACAAATAGATAAAGCTAGATAATATCAATTCCTCATCGTGCATTTGTCAACACCAACTCGTAAACCTTCAACCATTAAAATGATTTATGATAATTTTGGTCCTAATTCTATCTAGTACTTATACCTCTACTACTACCTTCATGACCAAGTCCTACCACCTAACCTATCTCAAAAATAAATGAAAGCCTTCATTCATCATTCCACTCATTATACTCTACTTAGATCCACCCTTTACTGTTGCTATTTTGATATAACTCTACTTCATTATTTAACTTCAATAGAGTCTACACTAACATCAAGAGAAGTTTATGAGGGAGTATGTGGTGCTCATTTTAGTAGGGTATTCCTATCTAAAAATATCTTGCATACTAGTTATTATTGGCCCACAATAGATGTAGATGCCACTGCATATGTAAAAAAGTGTGACAAATGTCAATGGCATGCTAATCTAATTCATGCCCCAACAAAAACTATGAAATTGATGTTGACACCATGGTCATTTTATGCCTGGGGACTTGACCTCATTAGGAAGATTAACTCCACTTCATCTGACAACCATAAACATATCCTTATTACCATTGAGTATTTCACTAAGTGGGTTGAAGCTATACCCCTCACTTACGTGACTGGAAAACAAATTTCCAAATTCATTTTCAACCATCTCATTTGTTGCTATATATCCCCTCTGACATTATATCTGATAATAGAGGATCATTCAATAACAAGGATGTAAAACAACTATGTACTAAATATAACATCGCACAACATTTTTATATAGTATATTACCCTCAAGGTAATGGCCAAGCTGAGGCATCCAACAAAATTATCAATATTCTAAAAAAGATTATCAATAAAGTCAGTCATGATTAACACTTGCAAATATTCCCTGCCCTTTGGGCATACCATACCAATCATATTACCCCCATAGGAGCCACTCCATACTTATTTATGGTATTGAAGCCATCCTTCCTATTGAGGGAAAATTTACTTCACTATACATCTCTTTTAAGCATGTCCTAGATGATCATGATTATCGAGTAGCTCATCTACAAGAGCTAGACCTACTTGATGAAAAATTCATAGTTGTGCTCAACAATCTTCAAGCATATCAAAACTGACTCAAAGGCCACTATAATTGATGTGTTAAGTATAGAACATTTGAACTTGGTGATCTTGTTCTTAAAGAAAACCAAAAGAATACCATGATTGAGAAAAAGCATAAAGGTAAATTCAAACCAATATGGCCTTTTATCATTACTATAGATTATGGATTAGGAACATATAGGCTTGCTGCACCAGATGAAGATGAACTTCCTGATCCAATGAATATTATTCATCTCAAGTGGTACTATGCTTGAGTGCTAAGGTGTATTATATGTAAGGACTATTTTAGTTATACCATTTTATTACTATTTTTTCTTTGTATAAATATCATCCTTATCCATCTACTTAACTGTATCCACTTTCTACTTTTGATCTATCAGCCTAGTGTGTTTTAAAGCCTATCCCATTTGACCTTAGTTTTTTGCCATTTGTTATGCATTTTTAGCATCAACGTATCGAATCAATTTCATTAGTTGGTTCAGGTATTTAAGATAGAGATCATATTTTGGGATAGTATGATAGAAGTTTTAGTAGTTGTATCCTTTATTTGTTATTCCTTTCTTACAACTGATCTTGTTACTAATTATAATCACCTTTGGAAAAATTATTACCATTGATCTATGTTGTTGTGCCCTAGTTATAAATACCTTTGGGCAAATTAGTACCATTGATGTATGTTGTTGTGTCATAGTTATAACTACTTATGGGTAAACTAGGGGCAGCATTAAGCCTTGATGTACCAGCTTTCCCCTTCTTATGTTGTACTATGACTTTTTACCAATTATGCCTATTTTATTTGAATTGACTACTAAATTAGTCAAATTTATCTACTGTAAGGGTATAACTACAGTGACTTGAGGTCCTACTCTGAGACTATGTAGGCAACACTCGAGACTTGTTGAGGTCAGCTCAGTCACCCTTTCCACCATGATCTTGTTATTTTATGAGAAACCTAAGCCACTCTCTCACCATTTTTTAAGCAACCTAAGCCATGCTTTTGCCATTTTGTGAGCAACCTAAGCCACACTCTCATCTTTTTTTAAGAAACCTAAATTTGAATGCTCTTGTAATTTTATGAGAAACCTTAGTTTAAATTCTCTCCCCATTTTGTGAGATTGAATCATTTAGTGTCTCATCATTCTTGATTGAGTTGAGACACTCCAAAACAATTCCAAAAACATTTGAAAAATTGTTAGAAAAAAACAAAAACATTGACCACTTATTTGCCTTAAGGATTCTAGGAACCCTTATTAAGCTACAATAAAATCACTTATCATTTAGTTTCCCCATACTTTTTGGCCTATTTCTCTCATGAACTTGACACTTTGCAATACCATTTCTATTCTTCTGTCACGTCCATTCTATTTGTTTTCATTAGTTATCATTTTCTTCTCATTCCCTAGGAAAAATACACTTGGATTGAAGTTTTAGTTAGATATTACATCCATGGAACTATGTAGGTAGCATCCACTTGCCTAGTGCATATGGAGATAGCTTGGCCACCCCCTTCCTTTTCTTTTATTCCCCCATTTTGTTCATTTGCTAAGTTATCACCTATTTTCTTAGGGCAATGTTTGTATGGTTTCTATTGCATTATTTGTTGGTTTATCTCTACTTATTTTTGTTTGTTTGTCTGCCTATTTGTTTTCTTTCAACACTATTTCATTGATTAAATTTATGTGTGTTCATTGGGTGATTCCTTTCCCACACCTATACTTGAATCCATCCATATTCATATGTTTACATTGTCATCATGGTTTCTATCATTGGTGCATTGTTTTCTATTGAGTGTTGGATTTTAGGAGTTAATCCTTATTCATATTTTGGTCAAGTCCTCATGATGTTATACCATGATGCCTACCAACACATGTTACAACAAACCTTAGATTCAAGAATTCTATTTAGTAATGGTGACATCTCTTCAGCACTAACATCCATATTCCATCCCAATTCATTCCCAATCATATCCCAAATAAAGTAATTAACCATGAAATAATTTCAACCTTTATTAGTTCAGATGAGCATCTCCTTATTATTAGGTTGTTATAATTCACCATTACCCTTTGTGTTAATTTGTCATCATCCTCAACCAAGTTTATCATGTTTTCCATAATTAGGAACCACCTATGGGCAAATCATTGCATACATACCACCTACATTTCTCAATGATTATAACCACCTTTGGGAAAATTATTATGTTGTCACCACTTTACTTTTTTTTCCCATATAGGGGCATGTTATTTTCTTTTTTGCCTATCCTAACTAGGGAAACTCCATCTTCTCAATGATTATAATATCCTTTGGGCAAATCATTATGTTATCATACCACGTTGCCACTATCAGGGTACAATATTTATAACCACCTTTAGGAAAATCATTGTACACAACCCCACTTGCATTCTCAATGAATTTGACTAATTTTTTAATATCATTGTGTTTTCACCCCATCATCTTTCCTTTATTTGGTCCCCTCATTTCATTTTTTTATTTTTGAGGGACTATTTGCCGACCTACTTGTGCCAACCATTCCCTCAAGGAGGCATCATACAGTTAGTTTATCATCATTGTAGTTGTAGGCATATAGGAATTTTTCTTTTTTTTAAGAATATGTTACTGTGCTTATATCTTAAAATGACTTCCCAAATAGGGGAAAATTATAGACACCTAAATTTGGCCATTGATAACCTCTAAATAGGCTTTTGGCCAATTTCTACCCAAAATGCATAATTTAGCCTAAAAACACTAAAATATACTAAATGATGTGAAAATGGCATATTAAAATGCTTATTTTGGCTAGGGGTATCCATAAATGGGCAATGTAATATTGGCCAACTAGCTTTGATTAGATCATTTTGAGTCAAAATAATAATTTTGCACCTAGGTGCTCTAGATTGATCTTTCCTATCAAATCTCTTGCACAAGATGTGTGCCTTCATTATTTGTTATTGGTAACATCCTAAATGATAATATGGGTCTAAATCATTTGATAGTGACTTCCAATTCTAATCCAGTCAAATTTTGGACCAATAACAAGGCATTCTGATCAATTTGAGTAATTTATGCACAAAGTGCTTAATCATGCTTAGGAGCTAATTAACCCAGATCAAGGCATAATTAATAATTGCATATAAACTTGTTGAATACTTATTTTTGAAATGAATATTAAATATTTTCATCATCAGGTGATGTCATTTCTTGGGAAGACATCCCTAGGCCATAAATACCACAAATATCAAGATTCATGCCCTCCATGCCTCTTAATTTCCCCTTATTCCAATGTCATGATGAGTATAATTATAAACTTAATTCCAAAAATTGAATTAATCCTCAACCACACATCTCAATCTTAGAATGGATGGTTCAAGTTGATTCTAGACATTCTCAAAAATATATAAATAGAGAGGCCATGAACATCATTTCTAAGCTATTTTGGTGAAAATTTATTTTAATCAAATATCTTAAATAAGCCATTTTAATTAGTGTTACCATGATAAATTTATTCCATGCCAACCTATGCTAACCTAAGCTATAAGTTAAAGGTGCCAAGGAGAGATGGAGGTAGACAAGCTCCCATTGCCAAGGACTTCATGAGCACAAGATGAGCAAGCCACTACAACAATAATTTTGGATCATTTAAGGAAGGTAAAGGAGGATTTTTTTTGCATTTTAATTGTGTGTTTTATTCATGTTTGTTAACTAATCTCTCCCTATTTTCTAGGCCTAGAGATGTTATGCTAGTTAGTATTTTTCTTTCCTTTTGTTTTCATTTTGAAACTAACACCATACTAACCATCCTCTCTTGAGTCAAATTCCTAGATCACACTTTTGAATTTAAATATCTCTAGCCTAATATAAATCTATGTATCTAACCAAATCAACCTCTATTCCTACTCTATAGTGTATCCCATAGTTGTGCAAACCCTGAATGTAGTGAAGAATCCAATTTATTTCTTTCCAATGCAACTCATGTTGCTCCTACATAAATTAGGAGACCAAACCAACTGCATCGGATATGTCAGGTCTAGTGTGTGTGATATAGATAAGACTACCCATGAGTTTTTGATACATAGTTACATCAGTGAGTGGTGTAGGATAATTAGACTCAAGCTTCACACCAGACAAAAAGGGAGTAGGAGTTGGCTTTTAAATCAAGAGAATAATTTTATTGTGATAAAGTTATCCTATAATTTGACTAAATGATTTCAATCCCAATAAATTAGTGTAGTAATCCCATAGCTATCATTGCAAATTTGTCTAATAGTGCAATTTTCACTACTAAGATAAATGATTGTGAGCTCCCTGTAATTAGTAAGTTATCCACATAGAGAACTAGAATCAATAGAGAATCATCCTACCACAATATGTAGACATTTAGATCTGAGTGGCATTTGGTGAACCAAACTATGAGGAGAAAGGAGTCCATCTTAGAATACCATGCTTGAGGGGCATGTTTGAGTCTATAGATAGATTTCTTGAGTCTCTATACCAAAGAGTTATCTTCCACAAATCCTCATGGTTTCTCCACATATATCTCTTCCTTGAGGTCACCATGTAAAAAAGCAATCTTTACATCCATTTTGTGAACATCCCACTGATGTGTGACTATGATGGCTAGAGTGAGTCTTATAGACTTCATCTTGGCTACAAGAGTAAATGTCTTAGTGTATTCTATACCAGGCACCTAAGAAAACCTCTTTACAACTAGACAAGATTTGTACTTATCAACTAACCCATCTACACCATACTTGGTCTGATAAACCCATTTACACGAAACCAATTTTCTTCCTTTAGGAAGAGGGATCAAGTCCCATGCTTTATTTTTGATTAAAAAAATATACTCTTCCTACATAGCATAATCTCATTCTGGAATGTTAAATGCCTCATGAAAGGTTTGCAAATCTGAGACAATGGCCAAGTAGGCATATGATGTCCCCTAAAACTATGATCATGTCTACCTTGTATCTGATGGATTTCCAACCGATCCTTCAACAATTTGAAGTTTCTATCTAGCCCAAATCAAATAATAATTATATGAGATTAGAGAATCAGGAGGTGAGCCCTCATCATATGTAGTGGTCGTTTGAGATGGAGGAGGAAAATCCTCATCACTAATCTCATCGCTTGAATTTGAAGAAGAATAAGAAGAGTCATTCTCATCATCAGGAGGATTTTCAGGTGGATCTATGTCACTATCTAAAGTGTAATCAATGTCAAGTGAGACTTTTGAAGAGTTTGGAGTAATAGGATTATGTTGAAGTGGGCCCTCACAAAACTTGACACAACTTTAAATGAACAAATCATGAGTCTTAGGATGGAAAATCCTATATCCCTTAACACCCTTACATACCCCACAAAGATTCAAGACTAACTCTGAGGGTACATTGCCTTACATTTTTTATTGAGAACACAGGCCTTTATTGGTGATCCAAATACTCAAAAGTGATTTTCTATGGGTTTTTTACCATCCCAAGCTTTAAAAGGAGTGATTCCCTTCAAAACTCTATGTGGAACTTGATTCTAAATTTAGCATGCATAGTTGATTACTTTAGCCTAATACTAAGGATCAAGAGACTTTTATTGAAGCATGTAGTTTACCATTTCCTTCAAGGTATGGTTCTTACATTCAACCACACCATTCTAATAAGGACTATATGTAACTATGTGTTGCATCTAAATCCCCTCTGTTATGAAAAACTTCTCAAACCTATTGTTGACATACTATTTTCCATTATCAGTCCTTAAGATTTTGATGGAACATTCTGACTACTTCTCCACAAGTGCCTTGAAGTCCTTAAAGTGATCAAAGACCTTAGACTTATTTTTGAGAAAAAACACCTAGGTGTACCTCAAAAATTCATCGATTAATGTGAGCATGTATCTTGTTCTATTTAATGAAGGTTTTGGAAATGGTCTTGCTAAGTCACTATGGACTATCTCTAGCTTATGTTTAGCTCTCCTTACTTTGCCCTTGTCATATTTATCTTCTAGATGCTTACCAATAATTCAACCATTACATAGGCCATCCAATAATTGGACTTTATGAAATATTGAAACCATGTCTTGATGATTGAGTTGCTCTAGGTAATTATAGTTTAAATGGCCAAACCATTCATGCCATAATTTGCTCACTCCATTTGTATGAGTAAGTAGTGTAGTTAAGGACTGATCTAGGGTAAATTGTGAGAATATATACAACTTAGACTAATGATTGGCCTTCCCATAATACACTATGGTGTCACTATGTATCTCCTTGATGACCATTGAATCAAGTGTGAACTTAACTCGCTTCCTTGCACCTATGTGAGTGATTTGATATACTAATATAAGATTGGTGGATAGTGAAGGAACACACTAAACATCACTAAAGGTCCCATCACTTACTTCTATCAATCCTTTACCACTAACTTATATTGAAGTGTCATCACCTATGAGAATTTAAGGCATAGAACATGGCTCTATTTCTAAAAATAGATCCTCTAAGGAAGCCATGTGATAATAATCACCTGAGTTAATAACCCAAGTTGAAGGCTAAGAAGTTACTACAAAAAGCGTCTTGCCCTTATTTTTACCCTTTTTTTTGTCTTTACCTTTTATGGAATCTTGTGTTGATGTGTTTTAAGATGAGGATTTTAGGAACATTTATGTTGTTCTTCTCAAGCATCTTAGTGAAGTTGTCAATCTTATTTTTCATTCACTGAGATTCATCATGCCGTAGTTTCTTACAAAAGTTGCATTTGAGTTTCTCCTTCTTAGGTTTCCTACTTGAGGAGGACTCATTTGATGATGCCTTAGGTTTGGCATATGATTTCTAATTCTTTTTGTGTTCATGATTAGGTTTAGACTCTTTCTTCTCCTATTTGCCACTGCTAGAAGGCTTCTTCTTATCCTGATTAACAATTAAGGCATGTGATTTTGAAGACTTTAGTGCACCCATTTGAACCAAATTATCTTATTCGTAAGCCATATTGGTAAAAAACTCATCAAATGATGTCATTTTCCAAGTCGATCCAAGTGCACATTTGGTAGCATGAAATATAAAAAAAAAATTAAATAGTCATGACCCAGTTTTGCAAGCACAAATAGAATCAACTGGTCATCTATTTTCTTAATGCCATATTGTTTCAATATAATCTTTGTGATTTAAAATTTGTAAATAAGTCTTGTATGGTGTCATAGTCACATGGTCTCAATGCGATGAGCTCATTCTCCAGCTCATGACCCCTCATGATGTCTTGTACTCTAAAAAGCTTGTCCAAGATTATCTAGACTTCATTCAGAGTTTTTATAGATTTAACATGAAATAGGAGATCAAGAGACATTGACAGGGCACTTAACCTTTTTTGCATCTATAGATGGCTTAGTTTCCTTACCCATAGTAATCTGATAGAGTCCTTTACCTCTCAAAGAGATTTGTATTTTAGACTTCTATTCTAGATAGTTAAACAGTGTGAGTGGTTCAAAGTTTAAATCCATTAGTGTAGATTAGAATGAGACAAATTGTAAAATTTAAATGAAAGCAAAAAATAGAAATCACATAATACAATCACCCCCTGAACTATCAAGAATACCCCCCTTGAAGTTACAATACACACACACTCAGTCTTAGACATTAGGCATAGTCGAGAATGCATCTATGAGTAATTAGTGTGAGAAATTATGAGAGGGATGTTAGGCACTACCAATAATGTGTCCAAACAGGAAAGGTATAAAGGTTTGAAGAGATTTTTAATCTATTAGACCATGTAAAAAATGGATTTTACAAAATTCCTAAAATAATGTCACCAATGCATAGAGCTTAATAAAATATGCACTTTTAAAAAAAATGACACCCAAAAAGGAGCTATAGATTGAAAGTTATAGCACTTACTCTTTCTTACTCCCACATATTTATGGACCCCTTCCAAAAATGGAATTTTTTCTAGACTTGTGTTTTTTCATCCAAAAAATGAAATAACTTAACTCTATTTCTTCATTACCTTTCACCTAAAATTTGATGCCTCCTTAAGCATCACACAGGTTTATGCAACTACTTTACTTCGGGTTCATGCAACTATATTACTTATAAAAAGTAATAAGCAAAAACTCTTTGAAAACTTGAATGGGTCTCTTAGTGTAATTTGAGTTCTTCTAGCTCCTTCACTTTGGGTTCTTCCAACTACACTACTTTAGGTTCTTGTAACTGATTTACTTATAAAAAGTTATAAGTAGTTGACCCTGAGAAACTTGATTACTTATAAGTAATTATGTTGGAGAAGTTGAAGCACTCTAAAACCATGATTTGGTTTGGAATCAAGTAATTACCCTCTGAGAACCTGATTACTTCCAAGTAATTGCATTTTGAGAAGTTGAAGGAGTTTAAGAACCCAATTTGGTCTACGAAGAGTAAATCAGGGTATGCAGGCTATATTACTTCATCCATATGGACATCTGACCAAATGGAAGAAATGGATTTTCTAGAAAATATATGAAGTTTCTCAAAAAACTAAGAATAACCCATTTTAGATCTTAAAAAACTCAAAAAATATATACAAATGGATTTTTCATTAAAGGCCTTTTGACATGAGTTGGGAGATAGATTAATAAAATGCCTCCAAGGTCAAAAATGGCAGCCAAGATAGAAAAAAAAAACTAGCAAGGTGAATGCATGGAAGATCTTACCAGGGATTCTGATGCATGAGACTATCAGGATAGCTCTAGCACCATGAAATATTGTGCCAAGATCTCTGAATATCATTCAATCAATCAATGTTGATTCTTGTAGAGAGATTTCCAAAATTCTAAGAGAGGAAAAATATGCATTGACTTGTCTATTACAAAATGTGAATGAGTCGATTAACCTTTAAAAAGGGAAAAGTGGGGTACATATAGATAAAATTAGGGTAACATAAGGAAGCCTCTAATTTTCTTAATTAACTAATTAAAATTAAATAAAATTAGCCTATGGACCCTTTATAACTAACCTAAGAAAGCTTCAATACATATAAAGGCCATATGGATGTGTAGGCTAAACTCAGTGGGAAAAAGAACTACACTAACACTTGTGTTCATACTTCATGGTCCTTACTAGGTCATATACTAGTATAGGTATGAACCCCATAAACCCACTCCTTCAACCTGAACTACCTTTTTAATTTCAATATCCTCAACCTATCTTGACATTTGAAGAGGAAGAAGTATTTTTAAACCAAGAATATCAAGAGAGTCAAAAGGAAATTTAAGAAAATATGGCTAGTCATCATGCCTTCCCATCCTTTAGCACTAAAAATCCCATACACCTCAATGCATATGATGATATACCCCCTAATGCTACCAAAAGTGTTCCCACTTTCAATGGTGAAGGTCATGTCAACCCTAGTGAGCATATTAGGGACATCTTAAACTTTCATAGATTTTATAATTTTAATGAGGTTATCATTTACATTTAGGTTACTTTCCATGTCTCTTAGAGTGAAGGCACTTAACTAATATAGGACATTTCTAAGAGGGTGTATCACTACTTGGGATGATTTTGGATAAATTTTGACCTCAAGGTTTGAGGACAAAAATGATCACACATCACTCATTCACCAGTTCAATGTGATTCAAAGAGGTCATAGGGAGACTATGCATTATTTTAATGAGAGATTCCAAATAACTTGGTATAGGTTTCCTCCTTCCATGATACCACCTATAAGCTTTGTTTTCCCTACATATCTAAGGTCTATTAAAACTAACATAATGATCATGTTGTAGTCCATGGGTGGTTACACCTTACTTGAAGCTTATGACCTAGCCTTTAGAGCTAAAAATAGCCTAATACAAGCTATAAAGCTACCTCCAAAAGTATCTATGTCCATTCTACTAAACATGTCTTCTATTACTTCAAATGTTTCTCAAATCCAAAATGTAAATACCAAGTTTATAGCTACTCCTAAGAAGGCATAAGATATTACTGATTTAGATGCACGTTACGAGGCCTTAGAAGTTCATATTTGGCAACTACATATGTAGTATGGAGTTAACCAAAACCCTTACCCTTATCCTCAACAAGGAAAGAAGTTCCCACCTCAGCAATATGGTTAAGGGAGAGGTAAAAGACAACCTAACTTTAATAGGCCACCTTATACATATAACCCATCCTCTACTTCCAACAAAAGATCTATGGTATTGGTTCATAGTAACTTAGCCTAAGGAGAAGAATGATATAAAATATAATTCATGGATGAAAATGAAGATGGAGGATAGGATTTGGTATCCCAAGGAGGAGTCAATCCTCAATTGACAGTAGAAGATAATTACAGGCAAGCAAATGAAGGATGGAAACCCCAAAATGTGAACCTTTCAAACTTCCTAATGGAAGATACATATGTCCTCAATCATAATAATTTAGTGAAAGAGAATACAATATCAGAGAGGAAGGGTTTGGGAAATGATCATGGTGCTGATACAAGTCTAATTAATCCTCCTATAAGGTAGTAAGGTGTGATTACAAGTGTGATAGTCCCTACAAATTTTGCACCTATTTCAAATTAGAATGTTATAAATGTTACTCAAAGTTCTCTAATGCCTCAATATCAAGACACTTCATTTCCATCAAGGACACAAGAAAAGTTAAATGCTCCTTATTTGAACATTGTATATTCTTTGAAGAGCACTAAGACATCTATATCTCTTTTGGAAGTGATTCATATGCCTAGTTAAAAGGATATCCTTCGATAATAGTTGTCTCAAATCCACCTCAACTCTCAAGCATCAAGACATGGTGATGTTTCACTCACTAACGATCCTAATCTCATAGATGAACCCTCTTCTAAATATAAAAATCATCCACCCTTCTACCTCACTCTCATTATAGGAAACAAACTTGTTCACAATTACATTATGGATAGTGGGGTTAGTACCTCACTAATGCCCAATTTTATGGTAGACAAATTGGGTTTGAAAGATGAACCATACATTAAGGGAGTGCTACAAATTAATGGGACACTAGCTAGTTTAGTAGGACTTATCTAGGGTTTGATATTTTTCCTTCATGATTGTCCAAGCTTCCCAATCCTTCAAGATATAGTAGTGATTGATTTGATTTCTCAATTTTCTATCTTCCTCTCAAGGGATTTCATAGCCAAGATAGGAGGATACCTCTCAGTTTATTGGTCCTTCTTAGACTTAAATACAAGGTATGGATAAAAGGTAACCATTATAACTCAACCATTGGATAATTTTCATATTGATCCCTATGTAGAAGCAAGCTATAATCTCAATTTTGCCATCAATGATCAAGAAGAACATGTTATGGATGATGGAGCATTCACCAAGTTTGAAGGTATCTATGACCTTTTCTTAGATGAGTATGGTGACACTTATGGACATGATCCATACACTTTCTTTAAGTAGACTAATCTTGACACATACATCATCCATGAGAAAAGTGATGGAAAATCTGAGATAATCATTGATAGTCCTTTTCCACAAGAGGTTTAAGTTAATTAACTTATTAATTTTCATGATGATGATGTTATTCAAAGTATAGTAAAGCATAATAGTGAGAAATACAATTTCATTCTACCTGCATGAGATGGAGGAGTCCATGAACATAATAGCCATGAAGAATAAGATGACCTATGTTAATAATTCCATGACATATTTCAATAATTTGAGTATCTATTTAAGTCAAATTCTCCTCCTAAGAAGTTTTAATCTTATAATAAGGTTGTTGATGAACCTAACAAGCAGGAAGGAGAGTGCCCTTTTGAGCATGAGAATGAATGTCTAGTCACTGCCAAGAAGGTTGCATTCATGGAGAATTCAAATGAACATAAGGTAGAGATGTGTGTGTTTGAGGAGACATCCAAACCTCAACCTAAAAATTAATCACTTTTAGATGTGTTGGAATAGAAATAAGACAAGCTTAATGTTTCTAAACATCAAGTACATCATGTCTTAAAAGAGAGTAAAGTTGAGGCAACTTTGATTACTCCCAAGTTGTAGTTTGAGAAGTGCCAATTGGACATGGAAAAAGTCAATAGGACTAAAAAATCAAACAAGATTCTTGGAGGACAAGATAGAGCATCCATGAAAGCTCCATGTTTTATACTTGTAGTCAAAAAAAGAACTAGAGATGATAAGTCCTTTGACTATATACACAAGATAGTGTTTATTGATAAGTATGTTTCACATGATGGATTAGTTTCATGGATAAGAAATGATGTAAGAGGTATTATATTTGATCCTAGTCTAATAAATGGTGAATTTTTATTCACATAGAGTAATTGAGGTATTGTATATACTAGGATAGGTGTGTTTTGCTTATGTTATGTGTGTTTTTCCTAAGTGTTCTTGAGAACATAAGTGTGTTTACTTTAGTGTTTCTTGTTTTGAGTGTTTCTTCATTGTTATTTGGTGTGTTTTTTAAAATTTAAAAGTTAATGTAGTGTCAAATATATGTATAGGTGACTCCATATCCCAATGGATAGGAGAAGGCTACTAGTCTTTGGTATATTTGGCTTACCACCCTAGGAAATCACCAAAATGTTAACTAATTTGACCACAAATCAAATTAAGTCAACCCCCTATATAGTTAAAATTTTTATATGGGTATTCTAGGGTGTAATATGTGTCCCATGGTCTTTAATGAGGTCAAACATATGTTTATCTTTGTCATATTTATCTAAAGTTAGTCCTGAGTCATTCTAAGGTCATATTTTGAGTAATTTATTCAAGTGGTATAGTTTTCATAGGAATAAAAGTGTATCCAAGTGTACTTTAACATCCTACATGTCATAATATGTTATGGAAACCATTTTGAGACTGGCATCCTACAAGTGCAATGTTGAAAACAAGAAGACCAGGCACTTTCATGTGGTTTTAGGTAGTTTTATGGCATAGATAGCAATTTGGGCATGTGTGGATACTCCAAAATTGTCTCTTAAAGTCCCCTAAATTAATTTCCATACTTGGGTAGATTTTATAGGTCTAAAAATGAGAAAAATCATTCTATCTTTCCTATCACTCTCTTGGAAAATCTAAAATAGTCAATCAGTTTTAGCTTGGTATGGATAGGAAGATGTGAGTCAGAGAAAGTTCAATTGGTGGGTGGTATTACTCCATTTTTAATTCCAATTCATGGTTATAGTTCTAGGTTTGGTGGTTTTTGCCTCATAAACCATTGCTAATATTTCTAGTGACTCTTTTTTACCTACACATCGCCATGGCCTTCAATTTTCTTCTTTGTTTATATTGTTTTATGCAAATCAAGTGGTGTACATATTTTGAGAGAGTGTGAGCATAATTATAATATGATTATCAATATAGTTTCATGTGTAGAGGTTAAGGAATTATCAATCTTGTTTTTTTTTAGTGAGGGACTCCATTGTTAGTTTGCAAACATGTTTTCATAGTAGCAAAGTTTCTTCCTCTTTAATTGTTATTCAAGAAAAAGTTAATATGTTATTTTCAACCTCTATAATAATGATGATCAATTATCCTTTTGAAGGTTTTGTCTCAATAATATTCTATATGGAGTGAAAAGACCAAGACATAAGAATAGTCAAAAATCCCTATGACTGTCACTTACAGTCAAGTGGCAGGAAGTCTTTATCACTCACATTGATGAAGAAAGGATGTCTTAAGATTGTGGAGAGGATTATAAAGTGAAAAAAATAAGATTGATCTATTATAAAGGGCAGATATTAGTTATGACAAACAATTAAATACATACATTTCAAATAATATCTTCACCTAAAGGCAGCTCCAATATTGATCTGATGCCAATACCATAGAGATCTAAGAGGGTTAAGATGATGGTGTTTGAGCTCACCTAAAACCTTAATTGGGGTCTAAGAGGATATATAATCACCATGGTAATAATGGTGATGTCATTACATGTAGGTATACTTGAGTTTAATGTTTACAAGTTAGGAAAGTTGCAATTGGGATAACTTACCTTAACTTGTTTGAATCACATTTTGCTCATATGTTATGCTACTCCATGGTGAAATGCCTTGAGGTATGGATAAGCCTAATGGTTTACATATTGTATCCAAAGCTTATAGGTTGTATTTTAACATGATTATTTAATTGATTAATCAATAGGGAATGTTTTTGAGTGGTTTATAACTCAAGTAGGTTTTGACTTGAGATACTCAATAAACATTATGATAAGATGACTAAAAAAACCAAATTGCAGTGACCTATAGTATTGAGTGAAACTATTGTATCTAGGAATGAGAAGAGTTCACATAGGTATGGAATGTTCTAGTGACCTCAATAAGGATCAAATAATATTAAATCTAGTTTCAAATAAAAAATCACCACCTATAAGTCTCATATACCCCCAAACAAGATCTACAGTTAGTCTACAAATCCATAGTGTGCTAATAGTGGGAGGTAAGAAGAATGGCCTACATGCATAGTGAGTCTATTTGGGGTAAATATGATAAAATTAACTTAATAAAAATTAAATGATTTGTATAATAGTGATTTAACATATATTATTACCTATAGGGGCCCTTTAAATTCTCCTTGATTGTCACCTACATGTGACATAGTCTTGATAGTAGATAGATTAGTTTAGGCTAGTAAAGAGAGTTGTTTAAAGGTTAGTATGGGTGTATAATATATGAATATGATTGAGACCACCATAAAAATGTTTATATCCATCTTATTTTATGCTTAGAGTAAATAAATAGGGTAAAGGATGAACAAACAAGCCCAACTCTACATACAAATTATGTACATAGTCAATCCCATAAGTCTGTCTTGAAGATTTAAAGCATTGGAGATCTATAAAAGTGATCTAACCATGAAATATTAAATAAAAAGTCATAAAGACCTATTTAAAACTCTCATGGCCTTATTTTGGATAGAAAAAAAGAGGAATTACCCTTTATTTTATCTCAAATAGAGGGAAATCCTGGTCAAGACTAAAACTAAAAGTTTAGTGTGTGGATGTTGGAAGGGTGACATGAGGAGTTATGAAACAATATATAATTATGTAAATAGTTGAGTTAGAGGTGAAAAGATATTTACAATCACCTACAGTCTTGAAAAACAACTCAAAGGTGTTCATAGGCCATCAAATGTATTTAGGCCTAAGCCCTACAGTTACCTAGTTCCATTTCAAATGATCACATAATAATTCTAAACAATTTTAATACCTTTAGGGGAGAGTTAAGGATGAGTTAGAACCATTAGTTTGTAGGTCATTAAATAGAGTGGTCATTTTTTGCCTAAACCTCTCTCAGGGGTACCCAAAATTCATTAGAAAGCTTAATAGGCCAACGTTAAGTGCTCATATCTATACAGAAACCAAACATGAGACCTCAATAAGCTAGGGGTAGTTATCGAGGGTCCTATACTCAATATTTTTGTAGTTTTTTCAAGGTTTTTATTTCAAGTTTTTATGAACTATTGTTAAGAACCAAAACCTTCTAAAACCCTCCTAAAACATTGGTTTTGACTTGATGGAGAAAATATTCAAGGATATGGAATCAGGGGGGATAATATGGAATAAAACAAAATTTTTACTTGTTGAATACTCTCCCATCCTCCTTCCCACCCAACTAGTTTGTACTATCACTTTTATGAATAAGGTAAAATCAAGGTCTTTTATAAGTTTTTAAGCTTTCTATAGGTACATAAGAATATTAATAGGTGAGGGACATTAAAGGAGGTCAATTGGGACTTGTTGTAAATCCATAAACTCATTTTTAATTTGGGATAAGCATGTAAACCTCTCTATTACATAGTTCATTTCAGGCAGTCTTGGATAGACAGTGAAAAGAGCAAGTGACTACTTAGTGAGAAGATGAGAAGTCTTTTGAAATATTTTTAAGGTCTAATTAATTTATTAAAAGATAGAGGTACCTTTAATATGTGTCCTACCACATATTCCATAGATTTGGTTGAGAAATTTAAGGCCACCTGATGACAAATGTGAAGAATGAGGCCTAGAGGGCTTATGAATGACTACAAACAGTGAACACAAGTGTAAATAAGAAGGCTAATAGTTAGGGAAGCATATGATGACTGTCACACCTTGTTTCCAAACCTCTTAAGATAGTTCATAGGTTTCAATCCTTCCTATTTTAGTTTTAATTAGTCAAGAGATGCTTCATCATGAAGGCAATTGAAGATCTCTATGCCAGTTTTGAAGAGTTTGTCATACTTTAGATAGACACTTGTCTAAGAATACATTCATGGTATATTATTAACTTCATTATTAGATAATTTAATTGGTCATCACCACTTGACACTTGTTTTTTTGACCCTTGAGCTCCACTTCTTGTTTCTCCTCTCACATGGTTTATAAATACAAGCCATTTTGGTTTTTATAAGGAATCCACACCTAGTATGGTGAAGCCCTACTAGTTTGATACTATATTTTTCCTTTTATATAAATATTTGTAATATGGTTTTGATTCCACAATTAATCTTAACTAAGTGTGTGAACTGGTGCATAGTGAAGTGTCTACTGATAAGTATGTATCCTTTCCTTCTCTCTACTCTTCCATGTTTGATGTAAGTAGTTTCCACTCTAATAGGTCATATGAAGTATAGTCAAGTGTATTTGTCTATATATAAGTGTAATAAGTAGCCTTAATGTCTAAAATTCAATGTATGGTTCACTCTTCTTGAGTATTATAATTCATAACACCTCCATGTTTAAAATACTGATGTTAGAGCCATCTAGGAAGTTGAGACTAGTGTTGTGAGTCATGTTTCATAGTGCACTTGTATAGTAGTCTAGTGGAGATATTTATAGTGTATCACCTCATTAGGGTAGTATATTTTTATTTTCATCCTACCCCTTTTCATTTAATAAAATAAGAAATGTAGGTGATAAGCAATGAAAGAGAAATCTAGGGAGCTAGCCCTTAAACCTACAGGCAACCCACAAGCCTAAAATTAATCCCATATTCCCCAAATATTAGATTAGGATTGGAAAACCATATATAGGGTATAATATTTGGTGAAAATAAGAACCTAAGCTCCTAGAAAAGTTTAGGAGGCTTATGTACTTGAACATTTTGGCATTAGTTTAGGATTTGAGCGACTAGTGTTTACAAACAATCATTAAGAGCTCAAATAGGTATAAACACTCCTAAAACCCTAATAAGGATCTAATGAAAGATAATGTACTACAAAGTGAATTTTTTGACTTGGTTTTATCTTGTAACCACCCAAACAACATTCTATACTCCCTGAAGGTTCTCACCATGTGCTTTGCTTGTACCTAAAACTATATAAATGCATTAAATGCCATGTTTTTATAAAGATTTGAGATTAAAATAAGGTTTTAAACCTCGTTTACTAATGAAAACAAT
Source organism: Torreya grandis (assembly GCA_037957365.1). Classification (NCBI taxonomy): domain Eukaryota; kingdom Viridiplantae; phylum Streptophyta; class Pinopsida; order Cupressales; family Taxaceae; genus Torreya; species Torreya grandis. The sequence continues at coordinate 5,841,780 of JARHVA010000314.1, forward strand.
TGGTAAGGATGGTGTGAGGTTTATTATACTAATTCAAGTCAAAAAATGCATACATAACACTTTGAAATTTTTCCTATAGGTGTAGTTGTTGAAGGCATTATGAAAAGATCTTAAGAAAGGCTAGGTTTTCTAGCTATTTCTTGGTTTGCCTACCTAAACATGTTCTTATAAGATGAAAATTTTCATGGAGAATGTTCATATGTAATTGAAATTAAATCACACACTTTTTGGATGTTTTAGACATGTGAGAGGTCAATCAAGCAAAATCTCAACCTTTTAGGATTAGAGGCCTAATTAGAAAGAGAAAAGGGGTAAATAAACATAATTCCACTCAGATTGAGCCCATTAAATTTGTCATGGATATGTAAATATATACTAGGTCCTCAAATATATTCTCATTTTTTAATATCATTTTTACATTGTCTTACACAAATATCTTTCCTTATTTTTAGGGTTACAAGGAAACGAAGCCATTTGAGAGGTTTAGGCATGAAATAGGGTGTTAGAAAACATTTTAGGCACTAATATTGGTTTATATAAGTTTATAATTCAACCAAGAGTGTTTTATAAAGTTTTTTTAAATCATAAGATTGAAAACCAAGTTTTAAGCATTTTGAGCCTAGAAGGAGCTAGTGAAGATTGCATACCAATGAAGAGTGAAAGAAAAGTTACAAAAATTGTAGGGAGATGGCCTAGAATCTTATAAATAATTTAAAATGTTAGTAAAACATTATATAATTAACATTTCAATTGTGGAGGTGTGGCTTAAATAAGGATGAGTTAATTCCAAGAGCCTAAGTTTATCTAAGTAACCTCCTATGCCAAATTGAGAGAGAACATCATGGAATAAATGTACCCATGTAGATGGCAACCTTTAGGACTATTTTTTCACTCAAGTTATTATTTTGAAACTACCTTCATGATGGAATAAACTTATCCATGACTTTATTCTAGCCTTTTATGGCTTTGCAAAGGATCCTCACATTGGTTATGGTGAAGACCTACCAAAATTAAGTATTTTACTTTCCTATTGAAATTAATTCAAGATGGATATTCTATATTCATCTTGAAAATAGTGATTTTGAGTGTGTTATTTTGATGAATGCTTAGTGATAGTATATTTACTTCCTTAAATTTACCCTTCATTTTCATGCCTTTATGTAAGTTTTTTGCCTTTCACAGGCCATGTGAAGTGTCATACCTAGTTTTCTTAGTTAAATAACTGATAAACCATTAGTTTTTTCTGCTAGCACATCTTGTTTTATCATCTTAAACCCTTGTAACCTTATTAACCTTCATGTTGAAACACTAGTGTGATTAGGAATATTTTAGAGTATCATAATTAGATTGTAACTTAGTTTCATAATGTTAAGATAATTAGATTGTATCTTAGTTTCATAATGCATTCTTAGCAAGATGAGGACATCATATTTGGTGCATCACCTTTTAGTTTCTTTGTTAGCTTTAATCTTAATTTCTTCCTTTTTCATGCCAAGCAAATAATATAGTTTTTACTAAAGTTATTTTACTTGGGTGCTAGCCCAAAATCTAGAGGTTTGATCCCCTTCAAAGGTCACACATAACATTATATCATTACCAGTAAATAGATTATGTTGAAAGGACTTAAATCACCCTCTCAAGGGTGCAAATTTGAGCTATAACACTAACTCTTATAACAAGTTTCATGTTGTGTTTGATGGTCCTATTCTAAGATATACATGCTCATTATGGGCATCCCCAATATACACTAAGCACATGGGGCCCACTTTTTATAGGGTTTTATCTAATGCTTGGGTTAGAGAGTTAAATATTTCCCTTCATGGAATACCTATATGGGGTGAACCTCTTATCCTAATGATAGATATCCTTTATTTTTATACTCTATCAAAACACAGAGTGTGGTTGAATATGTGATGATGAAATCCTTATCACCAACCCCTATTAACTAATGGAAAGTGCATGGATGTCACTTCCATGATCACATTGCACCTTAGAAAGAAAAATGGGGAGGGTTTATTGGTGATTTTTTATCCTCTAATAATTTTCATGAGGAAGCAAGGAGGAAAGAATGCTTCAAGGTAGCCCTTAGGTGACACTCAATATAATAAAACATTTCATTAACCCAATAAATCTAGTGTGTCACCAAGAAAAGTAAATAAATAATTTAAAAAAATAGTTAATTTGGGGATTGGTCAACCTATAAAACAATAGATTGGTAGTTTGATCAAATTAGTCTTTCACTAAGTGCCTTGTTAAGCAAATCATTATTAGTTATGACTACTTATTAATTATAATTTTTTTCTTTGAGGGATGACCATAAAAAAATGGCATTGATGGTTTTAATTCACATTTTCTTTACAATTGTTCTTGTAAATAAAATTTTTAGTAGTTCGATCAATTTTAGTCTTTGACAGTCATATCCCTATAGGTTAGAAAAAAAATTCCTTTATTTTATAAAAGAGGAAAATATAATCTTAAAACAATTATATCTACAAAGTGATGAAAATAAATATTTTTATTAAAAAAGGCTTTTATGTTCATTTACATTGTTATCAAAATTTTCTATTATGAACATTTATTATTATTTACACCATTATAGACTAAAATTTTAATCTATGGAAACTAAGATAATTTTTTACATGCAAAAATATACAAACTAAATACTAATACAATTCAAATTAAGACTATAAACATAGGATGGGTCCCAAATTAATGGTATGTGCAAAACCCATATGGTTTGAAAATGGGTAGTTATTGGTCATGAATGTTATACACTTCCCTATATGTCAAATGTGGGGAGTCTATAGAAGGCTATATAATCCATGAATCCAAAATATATAATTTTAGATTTTGAAACTATAACAAATAAGGGTTTCGATCAACTTACAAGGCACATGAACCACTTGACAAAATGCCTCAAAGACATAGGCTATAGATTATGGTCATTCACTAAATCATAATAGACAAGTAAACTTTGTTAGGCTAAGTATATTCATGAATTCCTTTGGTATACCTATATGTGAAATGTGGAAGAATACATAGCCCTAATAATGTCACAAAAAAAATGGTTACATGGTATGTGTATGATTGTAGGGTATGCATAAAATGGGCTTGATTAGAAGGCACATATCTATTTTACAAAATGCCTCAATAGTACAAGGCATATAACTATTTGGAAAAATGATTAAAAGGGTGTTGGTATTGTGATGAAGCCTTTGATAAAATTGGAATTTATATTATATGTATACCATGTAGCATGCATCTTAAATCAAAAGTTATTTCTCATGCAAAACAAATGAATCTAATTATGCAATTTGGTGTAGGATTGGATAGTGTAAATATTGAGGATGATATGGAATTTGGAATCAAATTTGTAATAATCCTAAGAAGTGGTACTATAAATTTATTATTATGTGTAGAACATGTTATATATTTGATGCTTGATCTTCTTCAGGATCATAAGGGCATGGAGAATGCATTCAAAGAGATAAGATTGGGTGAGCCCACTGGAGAAACATTATATGGAAAAATGGTTTTCATTATTGGATATGGAAATATTGGGAATGAACTTATGGTTCATTTTAGACCTTTTGGTGTTGAAATTCTTTCTTCTAAAAGACATTGGGGTTCAAATTTTGTTGTTAATTTGAAAAAATTAGATACAAGGGATAATTCTCAAACACATAGTATGGATATCTATCAAATAATGATGAATGAATATTTACAAAGTAAAAGGGACAAATCCAATAATCATGCTTAGCTTAAAACATTAATATATTTGCACATAAAAGTTGTTTAACTAGATGGCTGAATAAGATGTTTGCATCACCATAAGAAGATATAAATAATTTGAGTAATTTACTAATATAGATAGAAGATGGGATGACTATATTCATTGCATAGAAAATATTACCAATAAAAGTGCATTGGGTAATGATAGGTTAGCTAGTTTATTTTTTTAATTTTACATTCAACCGAGATGATAAAATGAAACCAATATCCCAAATCTTATGATTTAATGAAATATTGTGTAAATGAGTAATTCAAATGTGTGTGTGTGTGTGTGTGTGTGTGTGTGTGTGTGTGTGTGTGTGTGTGTGTGTGTGTGTGTGTGTGTGTGTGTGTGTGTGTGTGTGTGTGTGTGTGTGTGTGTGTGTGTGTGTGTGTGTGTGTGTGTGTGTTTGTGTGTGTGTGTGTGTGTGTGTGTGTGTGTGTGTGTGTGTGTGTGTGTGTGTGTGTGTGTGTGTGTGTGTGTAGACTACTAAATATATGCAAAATGGTAAAAAATATGTAAAACACTAAAATATTTACAAGATAACTATAATTTATTGATAGAAATAAGGAACCATATAGTTAGTTTTAAGCAAGAACAAGAAATAAAACCCTATTTATATATTATATAAACAACTGTAAGAACCAAACCTTGGATATGGATGTGGAAAAGAAATTTGAAATGTTGAGCCACCAATCTCATTTAATCTAACTTACAACCTTAAGCAAGCACACTCAAAGTACAAAATGTCAACTCAAGAGAAGGGTTCCCACTCTGGTCACCAAATGTGAGATGATAAATTTGAGCAGTTGATTTAGATATGAAAATTTTATCCAAAACACCCAAATCTACAATCTACCATTAAAATTAGAAACCATTAGATCAAAATGCAATAAAATGAACATTTAAAATAACATTCTAATCTAAATTCAAATGTCCCCAATCAAGATTCAAACAAAAAGACTAAATATTATAAATAGATATTGCTTACAAATAGACTTAGAATTTCATCATGATATTAGCTTGATCAAAATACTTAGATGATAATTTGATAGGTTTAGTTAATAGAAGATTTTAACATGAAGGATCATGGATTTAAATAGGCAAAGAAGGTAGATTTTCTAATGAATTAAAAATTTATTGAAATATTCTAGAGAAGATGAGAGGAAGGAGGGAATTATAAGGAATTTAAAATTCCTTCTAATTATCTATAGAGAGAACTCTCTAGAGAGGGATAAGGGTCGTGGAGAGTTCTAGATTTTGTTAGGGAATATAGATGGGAAGTTGGCTTGTAGGAAATCCTAGGAATAGGTAGGTAGGTGGGAGTGTGAATTAAAAATTCATAATATAATAGATAAGTGGGTTTAGGTGATGATTAAGATAGATTATAAGAGTTAATGAAGACATGGTAAGGGTTAAGGTTGATGTGTGATAAAATGAATGAAGGGGATGTTAGAAAAATTATTAGGAGGAGTTATCAAGGATAATTTAGATGAAATTAAATGGGATTAGTGTAAAAATTAGTTTTTTCTAATAGTGTTGAGGGATGAGGTGAGTGAATTTTGGTTCATACACTAGTAGTTACCAATGGCAGCAATAGAGTCTCATTGATCATGTTATACACCATAAGGTAGGACTTATAGATATCCCAAATATGGTTCATGTACTAGTGGACATATAACTTGTAAAAGACTATATGGATAATTAATCCCCCTATAACCCACATAGAAAAATCATATGGCTTGAAGGTGAGTTTCTCATAAATCACATCTATGAGATAACTCATCATATAAAATTTCCCACCTACTCAGGCATCTTTTATGGTCTTAACCAACTTAAAGTTGATCAACCCTCCCATGTCTAGGACCTTAGATCTAGTGAGCATCATGTGGATCAAGGGTACCCATAATTAATTAACATGCAAGTAGTATGGATATTCAACCAATTAGTTTAGTGAAATCATACCCACCTGTACCTCCTCCCAGAAAGTATAGACTATAATTGTGATGATTTCATCCTTGCTCACCCACTTGGCAACTAGATTCTCATCCCAATCCATTAAGACCTTAATAATTTGAAAAGTTCCAATCCATGTATGCACTACCACTGCATCATATGAAAATGTGAAATCTAGGAGAGTGTAATATGTTTGTAGGTGGTCCCAGAGGTGTCGATAATATGGTATAAGGAGTTAGCTGAGTAGACCTAATCATGGATACTGTCGTATACTTATTTGGTGGTGAGGATTAGGTTTCTAAACAAGTCAATGTAGAAGAACATTCTAGGTTTGGTTGTGGCCTTGTAAATACCACACTTCTTATAATCTTGTAGGGCATCTTCAAACTTGGCATGATCATCATCTTTGAAGCTTGATTCCTTGGGTACCTCATATCTTTAAACACCTCATTGTAATATTTGCATTGAATTAAGCCTTATATGAATATTGTATCTCTATACTCATGTTTTTCTTTTGGGTTTGATGAGTATGTAGCCATTGTAGCAAGATGGAGGTCAATAGAAAAGTATTGAGGGTAAGGGAAAACATAGGAGTATATGATTAGAATATAAAGTAAGGAGTTGATTTTATTCTGAGGGCATAATGTGATAACCATTAGCGATATTTCCTTTGTATATTTATAAAAACATACACTCATTCCCCTACATTAATGTAATTTGGGAGTTCACTTATTGTGGATTAAAATGTAGGTCAGTGGCCTAATTTCCTTCCTTTATTTCCCAATCTAGAGTTAATTTTGGAGCTCGTGATTTTTTGCTATGAACTAGATCTATTGAGGGTGATGCAACATTTTAAAACTATCTAATTAGAACCATATTCCTATTTTTTAATGCTTGGAGCATGGTAAGCATGTGGTCACATTTCCTTAAGGCCTCCCAAACAATTCTTATCTTATGCCATGTGTCATCTACCTATTGGTTCTAATGTCAATGGTCAACACCTAATAATAGACTTGTACTTCATTTTCATATCCTTAAGAGGGGTGAGATGCCATTTAGGGACACATAGCATCCTTTTATTAGTCTTTAAGCTCCACTCATACTTCATTTTGACCATCTTGGGCTTTAAGAGGCTACATACTCATATGCCTGGTTGTGCTCCATGGCACACTTTGATTGGGTTAAGCTCCTCTAGGATATGACATCTATAACAAGACTAAGAGATTGGTCACTCTGACATTGGGATACATGGCATGCTCTTACTTATCCAAGATCTCTTAAGCTTTGACATCTCTAATAGTATTAAGAAGCTAGCCACTCTAGCATTGGGATACATGGTGCACTTTGACTGGGTAAATATCCCTCAAGATTTGACATCTCTAATAGGACTAAAAGACTATTCACTCTAACATCAAGATACGTGGTGTACTATAATTGGGCCAACCATCCCCAAGCTCTAAAATATTTGATAACTATCACGTAGCTCTTCTTCAGTGCCCCACTCATTCCTAAAAAACTTGTTAAAAGGTCTAAGTGAAAGAAAAAATATGTAAAACCAATTGATAACTTACCTAACTTTCAGTCAATATTTGAAGTTCTATGTAAGACACAGTCCTATCACTCTTGGAAAGGACCAAGTCCTCATGAACTTCCTTTGGAAATTGACTTGTAATGTTAGTGATCTAAGTCCTCAATTTAATAAATCCTATCTTAGTCATAAAATATATGATGTTTGTGTACTTGATCAATTGGTCATTATAAATACTGCATGTTTAAGGAAATTAGGGTGACACAAGGTTTCAAGGACCTAGTTTAGGTGAAGTTGGTCAGAATGAAATAATAGATCTAAGAGATCTAGTTTTTATGTTTTTAAGGAAGGGTCTCCCATTTCTATGAAAAGGGGCCATGTTGGCCACAACACCTTTAACTCTAAGTCCTCGTCATTATCACTATATTATTTTTTTCTCCATAATCCATGATTTTATTGTAGGGCTTCACTAAAAATTGGTATTTCTTCTTACTTGAATTATAATTTTTTATAGCTATATTCAAAACTATAGTTGATTCTTCCTATGAAGAGGATTTCATCACCATGCTTGAATCCTCTTCTCAGCCATGACATAAGAAAATTTACAAATTTTAAAGATCATTCTTTACTAGGGGATTCTCATCCTCAAAGACAAAGGTTTGAATAAAATCATGCTAAACTTTTGGATAATTTTTAGTTTCATGCTTGCGTTCCTAATATATATACCATGTTGTTGGAAGAGGTGCAAAGGTATAATTGAATACATGTGTTGGTCTAAATTTTTAACCCCCAATAAAAAAAATTATGATATTAATCATTCTGATGGGATAAAAGGAGATAACAACACATGGGATGAAATGTCCCCATTGATTTTAGGACCTTGTTAGTGGTCCAAGGGCCAAATTGTTCCTAGTATAAATTTGTGCTCTAAGAGATGAAACTATTACCACTAGGGATTACATTGATATCATTGTTTCATGTTCATTTATTTGTTTATTTTATAATTAATTACCTAAATCTTTTTGTCTACTTGAGTCAATGAATAAAACCTTTACATGTTACTTCACTACAATTATTATCACAACCTAAATTAGGGCAAGACATCATTTTAAAAAATTAAAAAGGGAAGAGAGTGTACAATATAAAAGAGGTTTTTTCTTTATCTAAATGAGCCTATTGATTCCAAGGAACTAAATTCATGCCTATCCACATTAACACCATTGTGTTTTTGGTCTAGTTACTACACAAATGAGAGCCACTCATTGGGCAAGCTTCTAAGGACAAGTGTGAAAGCCATTTATTCATTAAATACATTATAAATAAAAATAATGGGAGTTAGTAGATATGACACACAATGATTGAGATGAGTCTAAATAAAACATGAAAGAAATCAATAAATTAGTTATGATAGCTACTTCACAACATAACTAAGGCAATCATTTGTAAACAAGCACATTAACAATCTTAGCACCAATTACCCATCTAAATCAAAATAATAGAGACATTAAATGAAAAAACACAATAAAATATATATTCAACATTATAAAATCATTATGTTACAATCAATATCCCCTAGTAAGAGATTAAGGTCAAAGGCATGCGAGAAAGGCTAGTGTAATATAGGCCAATTCTAGTAATAGTTTGATTCATAAATGTTGACCCTAGATGCATAATCAATGTGAAAACACCAAGGAAAGGTAGTTTAAATCCCAAAATAATCCTAAAAATGTTTCAACCCCAAAAGTCTCAACATTTGACAATGGATATGCAACCCCCTTAAATAGGCAATTCAAGGAACTCATGGCCTTGTCTTTCATCTCAGCCCACTAACAGGGTAGTTATAAATATTAAATGGTGATTGGGGAATCTAGTTATTATTATGATAGACTTTCTAGCTTGATCATGATGATCACTTAGAGTTATTACAAAATTATGTAGAAATTATCCCCACTCAACCCACTCATCTCCTTTTGAATCAAACTAAACACACAGTCTAATCTCAAGCCTCAACTATTTTGATGAACACAATGACCTAAAAATTTGATATTCTTAGATTATTTACAAGGTTGTCAGTATGTTATTTGGTTTGCCATATCAGGCCACATGTTGGTTAGGGATCTATCTCCATGTCCCCATGCCTTTGCTCTACCAACACTTATCCACACTGGATTGGTTTAGAATTTGTAGGCTTCCCTATGTTCTTAGGATCTTTATTTATATTATATGTATTTTAATGTGCCAAACAACAATCAATTTTAAGGTTGATGTGGTATTCTACATGGTGGGATTCTATCAGTTGATGACTTAGGTTTAACATTTTAATGACATGGAGATAACCATCAATTTCTTACTTGGGACCCTATTAATGTCATTATGTGGACACATGATGCCATTTGATTAGTCTTGATCCATTTAAGCCTTGACAATTTTTCCAACCTTAAGAACTAAGAGGTTTGATAGCTTCTACAGATATCTTCCTCATTTTTTGGGTTTTTTTCATCATCGTAACCACATGGTTTCTTCTCATCCATCCCAATATTTACTTAATGATTACTTGGTCATCACCACATGGCATCTTCTCAAGTTCCTGGGCTCTCCATGAATTTGGGCTAATACTTATAATTCTATAGGTTTTTGGGTTAATGTTATTAATCCTCCAAGCTCCCAAGATTTTGAGATGGTACCATGTGGTGTAATCCCAATCCCTTGGAGGCATAGACATTTTCATTATGATTCTAGTCCTAAGTCATCAGGATAATACCCTAATGATCCCAAATCTTCAAAATTTTATTAATTCCTTAAATTCTCCATCAGGCTAGGTCACTAAGATCATGCCATATGGTGCAATCTTGAGGATTGAAGGTATTTAAAACACTTAATAGTTTTTTCAAAATATTTCACTCTCAAATCATGCATCAATGACATTTTTATGTGTGAAATAATCTAGAGGGCCCTAGGAGACTTCACACTTAGAAATTATTTAAACTCAAGGAAGCCTATGGAAGAATTTTAGCTCTAAAAATATCCTAAGATCAAGACAAAAGGTCTATGAAATTGAACTTGAGACACATAAACTTATCTAGCAATCCAAAAAACTAGGTTTAAAGTCTCAAGAACTAATTTAAAGGGTCAAGAACCACTTGCGCACAAACACAAAGGGTTAAAACAACTTCAAGGGGGATTAGTTAGATTAGTCCATTAAAACCAAACTAAAATCAAATTAATTAGATCCCACATGGAGTTTTTACCACTTCAAAAAAAATTAAGTTAATTAAAATCTAACAAATAAAGTGTTCATTTAGACTTAATGTGTCGAACAAGATGTAAAAATAGGGTATTCATTTGTAATATAAGAATGGGGGGCATTTTGGGACCAAAAAAATGATAACTTCCATGGGGATAATGTTATAAAATCATTAAAAATCTATAATATCTAGTTTAAAGCACTCTAAAGTTATACTGCAAACCTTCACACTTAAACATAATCATAAACTATGAACAATCCTTCAGACAAAATTAGGAATATGAAGGCACTAAAGTCTAATTTAACCTATGGTATACTGAGTTTTAATTTATCCTTAGACCATTATTATTGAAAAGTGATTTATTTCCTTATATCTTTTGAATTTACATAAAATAATTTAGGCCTCCTTAGATAACCAAAACATCTAAGAGGGAAAATATTTAGAAAACTAGATTAGGGGATGGCATGGGCATTACATTATTTCTAGCCAAGTGTCTATAGACCTAATAGATATACCTCCATTCCTTCTTAAGACCTTTCTCTATTTCTAGCTAAGTGTCTATAAACCTGATAGAGATACCTATAGTCCCACTCAAGGCCTTGATCCATTGCTAGCCAATCCAAAAAGCTTGTGGTGGAGGTTGCCCAAATCACCCTTTTCAGGAAGAATTTAGATTTTTCATTTTGATTTCATTCCTTTTGATCTTTTATTTATTAAAATGATATTTTACAATTATTTTTGTTAAGGTTTGGAAACTAAGCCAAGTGTATAATGATAGACTCAAAAAATTCAAATAACTAAGAAAAATTCAAACTAAATCAGTGTTTCCATTTGATTTAGACATTTAATTAAATACAATTAATGGCTTTATACAACAAAATAAACCTTTTTTGAAATACACATATTCTATTTAAAATCACAAGCCTCAAAAATTCAAAAAATGTATAAAAGGAAACTAAATCAAACTATGTAATTGTTCAAGTATGACTCTTCACTTTCTAACTTTGAAAGCTCAAACAAACATCTCAATTATACTTCCACCATTTTAGGTTCCTTAGCCCACTAACACAAGGAAAGGGTATTTCATTGGGTTCACTCTTCTTCTCAATTTTTTAATTTTAGAACATGGCTCACTATTGAAATGGGGTGCCTAAGGCAAGGAACATGCTAGAATGTTGAATAGAAATAGGGCCAAAATAGACCCACACAAAACAAAACCAAAATAAAAAAATGAAATACATAAAATAAGGGACCTATTTTAAAACAAGAAAATTAATCTAAAGAAACAAAATTCAAAAATCATGACCTAACTAAATCAAGAAAAAGTAGAAAACAAGAAATTATGTATACTAATCTAAATAATCGATCCCAATGAAATTGGGAGGGTAGGTTTGGAAACCCTACACAACATGATTTCCACTTACTACTAGTAGTAGTAAGGTTTTACCGGTTAGTGTCTTTAGGAAGGTAAAGACATCCTTATATTCATTGAACCAATATTTTAATTTATTCCATATGAAGCCAAGGAAATTAATAAGCATATGGTAAAAATAATCACCTCCCTTATTTACAAAATTAGATTAAGGATAAGTATTGGAAGCATTTACCTCAAAGTCTTTCTAAACTAATGTAAGAGGTTTAGTTACCTATAGCCTAGTAGTTGTGAATGTTTGAGTAAGAAGTTCAAAGCATACCAGCTCTTTGGGATTTAACTCGTGTTCATTAAAAATATTATTTTTCATCTTATTTCATGGGTTGAATGTGATCCTATAAATCTAAAATCTGATTGACTTCATCATCATCAGAACTATCACCATCTCATACAAGTAAATCATTGTTGATGAAGTAAGCTTGATGACCCACTAGTTGAAACTGAAAGGTTTTTGCTCAGACTATGGTAGGAAGATCAATTTTATAATTTTTTTTATATCCTTTTATAAAGTGAACATCTCTTTAATTGTATTATATAGATGTAAGACAACTGATCTTCTACCTATATAGCTTCTATGAAATCCATGGCCACAATATGTGTAGCAAACATCCTTACAAATGTGGAAATTAAAGGATATAAAGCATGAAAATATAAATCTAAAACATATACTTCAAAAGGTTTAAGATTGATAGGGAATTTATTATGAACCTTTTAAATCTTAAATTGAAATCCTTAATTAGCTTAAAAGGTTATTTATATTCATAACAAATTTTAGCAATGAAATATGAATCAACCATTCAACCAAATTGAAGCAAAAATAAGTTTTCAAATTCATTCCAACTGCTAATAGATTTAGGCTAAAATAATGAAAATAAATCATATACCTCTTAATCCAAATTAAAATGAAAAAATATGCATGCAACATCCTGAAATTAGACATTTAAAACATGTGTAACAAACTTATAACCCACAAGATGTTCTTCAACAGTTATTATTATTTAATTCTGAAATCTACAAAGAAAAATAAAGGGATCCTCTCAAAAATTCATGCTGATTTATAGGGACATTTATGATGAACTCACCAAGCCAAGATATGGTGATATCTTTGAGAATCAATAAATTAGATATAGGCTATAAAATTACAAAATTATATGTGCAATAAGCTTATCCCTGGGGTTCTATTTCTCATATGCCTAAACAAGTGAAACAAGAAGGGTAAGAACTTAAATTTAAACCTTTAAATACTTTCAATGGGATCCAAGTTGATTTCAAAAATAAAATAACCAAAAGACAACTAACAATCAAGAATGGTTAGTAATATTAAACTAATGAAAACACTAGGGCCCTCCTTCTAGTTATTGATGTGGTTTTTATGCACAACATAGACTTTAATAAGGTAACCTCTAAAATTTTAGGATTTAAATGAAAAACTCCAATCCAAGGTATGATTTTCATGTATGTGTTGAAAAAGTAGGTGTTAGAATAACAGGCTGAGCATGCAAGTTGTTAACTAGGTGTGAATTGATGAGTGAAACCTAGAATATAGTTAAAACCTAGTTGAATTAGATGGATGGGTTTATTCTAAATTGAGTAGATATTAATAAAAATATAAAAATATAAATGGGTAGCATATGATATAAGGTTTTGTGGTCTTAAAAAGGATTACTTCTAGTTTGGTCTCTTTGTGGACAAGTGTCAAAAACTAATGCTTGCAGCTAGTAGTTGTTGCACACACATACACAAACATAGTTAAAGAGTCAAAGAAAAAGGTGATATCAAAAACTCTAATATATCAACTAAAATTTGATCTTGTTTATAGTTATTATTACACACCCTTATTCAAAATATTATAACTTAGATCAAATAGGTATCTAAGGCATTTTTTCCTTACTCCTAGAAAACTATATCATTAGATACACTTCTACACACTTAAGAAAATGAAATAGTCATCTTAGTTGCATAAAATAAATGGTATTTTCTAGTCATCCAATAGTTATTGCACATCTTATAATAGCATACATCATTCATAACAAGAAGGAATTATCTATGGATTTTGTACACTTTGAATTACTAAATCAACCAACCAAAAAAATAAACATAGTTAATTACATAGAATTGAAAGAGAAAGACATCAACGCAGTTGCATGAAAATTAAAAATAATTCTTATTGTATTGATAAAATTTCCAATCAACCTCCTATCCCTTTGAAAATGAGAGGATTAAAATATACAAATATTTGGGGAGGGGTCACCTAATCCTCCAAATTCATGCAAAACTATAAAATTACATGCTAATGATAATTAAAATGAGATTTCTAATTGATGAAAACTGTGCATGCATATTTAAACTTAGTCAAAACTAAATATTTTAATTCTAGAATTTCTTTTACAAAACCATGCAATGTGTGCATGTTTACAAAACTATTTTATCAACTATTACACATCTTATTTGCATTGTCAATTTACATGAAAACTACATATAAAATAACCAAAGAAAGCTAAGGTTTACTACAATTTAGGGCTTGCATGATTGAGTTGATAGTCATTGGAGGGACTGTAGTGTAAGGTGTAGTTAAACTATACGATTTAGTCATAGCATTTTTCTTCACTTCCAGTTCCTTATAGTGTTTGTATCCAAATTTTTGTTACAAGCTTATTGTGTCTATATTTAAAAGAGAGGGCATATGTACCCTGATGACATGTGCTAGTAAGTGTGCATGCTTTGTCTTGGTGGGTTCTAAATTACACCTAAAATATCTCTACCCTAGTGATCTTTTTGATTTAAAATCATATTTCTTTTCAATTTATTCTAGTGGGCATCCTTGGAGACTTTGCTTAAAATTGGTTGATTCATGTTTGAGTAATTGGTCAAAATAGGCCCTACTTATTAATTTACCTAAGGTATCTATGGGTTGGGATAACTTTAACTCATCCAAAAATTGTAAGACTTATTTTTCATGCTCTACTAATTTAGAAACCAAGACTTATACACTTGATAAACCCTCTTAGACCTCTAATGTCTTGATGACCACTATATTGAGAGTATTGGTTGCTTCCAATGGTGTCATTAAATATAAAAAGCCAAAAGCCTTATTGGTGGTTTTTAATATAATTAAATTCAATTTATTCTCATCTTATTTTAAAGAATTAAATAATTTGATAGTTTCAATAGTGTGAGGGGATAATTTAACCCTCATTAAACTAGTAGTTTCTAAAATATTATATAATCTAAGAGTTGGGTTTTGTACAGCACCTTCAATGGATCCAAGAACTTGCATTATTTTTTATTTCTATCATACTTTCTCTAGTTCTTGTTGTTTCTCTCATAATTGATCTATTTCTTATTGTAGTTCTTGCCTAGCTTGTTTTATGCCCTCATGAAGTTCTAACAAAGGCTTATTTTTTATTGAAGATAGGCCTTGAAATCCTCATTGTATGAAGACTACCCAAGTCTCTTGTTATTTTATTTGATAGTGAGAAAAAATCATGTCTTTCTTCCAAGACGAAACCTCAGCTAGAGTCACCTTCTATCTTCTTCTTCTTAACCCTTTAGATAGTTGTTTTTGTTTTATTAAAAATGGAGCTCATAGTGGGAATCTTAGTTATTGTCAAATTAGGTATTTGGGAAGTTTGGGCCTCCAAGTCTATAGACCAATGTGGGATTACCAACTATGTGTCATCTTATAGCTAAGTGTATTCAACAGTGACTTCTATCAAAATTTCCCCTAAAGACTACATTATTACCTTTATATATAGTGGGCCTAAAAATGATGGGAATATGATCTTAGACCAGTCCACATTACCTAACTAAGGCATTGGGTGGACTATGTAAGTAGGATTCTTCTTCTTAGATTTGGTAAAGGGGAAAATAGAAGTAGCTTGGGTTATATTGGATGAAAGCATGGGTAATCCCAATTGAGTAGAAGATACATGAAATTGAGTGCTATAAAGGGCTCCCATAGTCTTCTTAAAATGTACCTTCTTAGACTTAAGGGAACATAGGCAACTATAACTAAATAAATAGTATGGAAAATAGAAACCATAAAATCAATAAAAATATTAGGACCACTAGAAACCACCAAAGCTAAAAAAAAATCCCAAAACTAAAAATAATAGGAATTGTATAAATAATGGGAATAGTGGGAGCCATAGGACCCAAAGGAAATGCAACATTAGTGGTCAATGTAATGGGCACCTCACCCAATTTGTCTACTTTTATTGGTGTTTTTCCTTTGAAACCATGAAGACTCAATACTTTATCCTTTTTTAATTCCCCATATTCATCATCAATTTCATTTGATGACACCTCCACACTTGGACTAATAGGAGGCTCAACTAATGAAATAGGGTCCTTAAGGGCTCTTGGTTTTCTCATGCAGCATATTATTATCTTTCTAGTCATGGGATGAGTCTTATGTGTGGTGTAAGGTGTAATGTATATACTTATAGTAACAAGATATGAGGAAGCAATGGGGAGACATGTGTCCTTATATTTAGAGGAATCAATGCAAATTAGTTCTTATTTTCCTCCAAAAGAAGTTGTGATAGTAAGTACCCCTACCTCTTTATCTTACTTGACACCTTTCATTATAAGTGGTGTTAAATCATGGGAAGGATATTCTTGTGGAGAACTTGACACAATAGATGCCTCCTCCACACCCTACTCCTGATTCATGACTATCATCATAGTGAGTGGTGATCTAAAGGATGTTCCTTATTCTAGTGGCTATTGGGTTGGCTGAGAGATCCATTAATATGTATATATCCATCCACTAAGAGGTGAAAATATGATATGCACCTCCAAAATTATAATAGAGGGATCTCTTTTGATGGGTCTTAGATTATCCTCTATCAAACCAACCACTTTCTCCCTTTCCATCACCTCAACATCATCCTTTGCATTCAGGAATATAAAGTCATGCTCATAATTTTCATGTTGGTATGGAATGCCTAAGCCTTGGATATACTTATAGATAGGGATATGAGGATCCCAATGTCTATATGGAAGATATGCATATGAGTATAACTCTTTGGTTTTGATGACCTCTCTAAAATACTTCCTACTTATATATCTCATGCGACCAATCATCAAGGAAGACCCATGGAACACACCTTTGTGTTTATTCTTCATATCATCATCTATGTTCCACCATATCTAGTAAGATTTCTCCTACTCTACCATTTTTATGGAATGTACTTGGAGAGGAATAGAGGGACAACCTTGTGTCCTTCTACCATAGTTATAATATAATCCTAATATAACAAGTAGTCCCCCCTTAGTAAAAGAGTCTTCTTGATGACCTATGAAACTTAGTTTAGTGGTTTTTCATGAATTTCCCTCCACACTTGAGGGCAGACATTTTCATATATGTGGATGATATTTTTCATGTAAGAGTAGATATGGAGGAATGATTAAAAGTCACATACTTTATTTTTATTACAATCCAGAGTAGGGATCCTAAATGATCTATTATGAAGGTAGATGGTGGTCATGAATGGATTTAATAGATAATACATCATGTAAAATTTGATTTTGATGGGATTTTTATCTTTTTTAAACATATCCTCCTAGATTATAGCATTGATTATTTCTCTCATGGTGAATTTGAGTTCAGAGGTCATCCACAGGTCTAGTAGCAAAACCCACTCTAGGTGAAGGAAGTGAATTCTATTTTAACCATTTAATTTGTTAAAAAAGGCCATCCTAATTTAGATTCCCATCCTAAAATTATTTATCATCATGGGTTGCTTGGGATTGAGAGTGACCACCTCTCTAGGAGTAGTCTATTTCCATAATGTATTCTCTATAGTGTTTATTTTCTTACATAATTAAACTATGTGCCCATCAAATGTGGTATATGTGTGTTGGCAATATAATCCTCATGATGTCAAAAGGGAGATTTTTGGCATGAGATTAGAGAGAAGATAATGTTTTATAGTTACATAATGCAAATTTGGCATGCTTTTACAAAGACCATTTCTAGGCCACTTGATTAGCAATTAATAGAAGATTTGTTATTGGTTTTAAAAGAACATCTTAAATATATGGTCCATAGGTTTAGTTGAGAACAAATGAGCCTAGAATTTATTTATCTTTGCTCTCAGACATTACATATTTTATTAGTTAAACCTTAAGGGTTTAATCCATGGCATTCATAAGCATGTCATATTTTTATGTCGACTAGTTATAGATGGGAACCAATTACCTAATTCATAACTTAAGTCTTCCTTATCATTATCCAACTAGCCCCTTCAACTTGGAAATTACCAATTCAAGCAATTTTCTAAGACTTTATATTTCCTAAGTCCTTGACTTAAGATTTGTCCCATCTCAATCAATGGTTAGTGCTTAATCATACATTCAAGATCCAAAGAAGGGCATCAAAGTTAATTTATCAAAGGCACCTAAGAGTAAATGTGCTAGTGACAAGTGTCACAATTATGGAGCTTACATACTAAATCTATGAAGTATTTTAAAGTCAAAAAGTCATGGATTAGTGTGGGAATTCCAAGTGTCTCAATATCAATAATTGATAGTAAAGGTGCAAAATGCATGAAAGGATGCCAAGTGTCACGAGTATAGGAACTGATAGCAATGTATAAAAGACATCCAAGGATGTCAAATTTCATAATCATGGGAATTGAAATTAATGTATAGAAGTCACATGAGGGTGCCAAGTGTCATAAACATAGGCATTGATATCAAGTGTACAAAAGGCACACGAGGGTACCAAGTATCACATTCAAGGAGCTTATCATATATAAATCTTGAGATTATAACAAGATAAAATGATGAGCATCTGATCATGAAATTAAGATATAATAGAGTGAGTGAACTCAATGTCATCAAGTGCTCAATGTTTAATGACACAAAGGTGAGTAAAAGACTAAACTAGTTTAACTAGATCAATGGAGTGTATTCATTCCAAGGAATTAGGAAGCAACAAAATGAGATTAAGAGATTTATTTTTAACATTAGATAGAGATAAATTTTTCTCAACTTTTAAGATCTAACATCATATGGGATCTTAGATCAAAATATCTAATGGATGCATTTTAAAGTTGGAACATTAAAGCTTAGAAGTGTACAAGGATCCAATAGAGAGCATGATCCTGTTAGAACTTAATCTAATAGATGCATTTTAAATTTGATAAAATTTAATGAGGATCATCATATAATAGTGTAAAACTTAATATAAATGGTTAGTATTCAAAGGTTTGTTCATCACAATGGTCAATTAGAGGAACATGTAGTTAAGTTGTAAAATATGACATACACAATGAAATTGATTGTGGTGATCAATCAAATTTATGTAATAATACATGTGCATCAAAAATAGAGCCTAGTATATTCTAAAAATAGTAATGAGACTAATAATCATGGTGGTGGAGCATGAGTTTAGGATGTGGGAAACTTTTTATTTTAGAAATATGAACTGAGTTCAGAACTGACATGATGTGTTATCAAACAAGTATGAACATAGAGATGATGTGTAAACCTAGATCAAATATATATATATATATATATATATATATATATATATATATATATATATATTTCATTTAGGATACAAGCAAAAGATATTGAATAGAGTTTAATAGAGAGAGAGATAATTTGTTTTAAGTGGTTGAATTGTGTCAAATAGAAAATATAGAGACACAGAGAAAGAGGGGTAGAGTGGAAGAGAAGAGAGAGATGAAGAGAAAAGTTTGAGAAGTTATAGAATAGAATTATAAAAAACAACTTAAATTGGATTCATTTATTAATCAATGTTTTAATATAGAGTTATAGCTAGATATTTTGAATATAGATATGATTGGTAGTTGCTATCAAATAAGCTAAGTTGGTGCTCAGTTAGGGAGTTGGTACTTCCTTATAGTAGGTGATCTTAAATTAGGGGATTGGTATCTCATTAATTTTAGTTCCCTTAAACATTTTAACTATTGATGTTCTTGATTATGAGGATATATTAGAATAGTATATTCTTTCAACTATTCTCATCATGGTTTTTCCCATATTGGGTTTCCACGTATACATATGGTGGTGTGTCCATTTTTGTGTGTGTGATTTATACATATATGTTTTAATATACATTAAAAAGTTTCAAAAAGGATTAATTTAGTCAATCTATTGATTCACCCCCCCTCTTAATAGATAGTTGTGTTCCAGCAATTAGTATCAGAGCCCTGGCTCCTTAGAAGAAGCTTAATCAGCTCAGGTAGATCTTGGATGGTGAACAAGAATAGATAGCCAAGAAGGATCTTACTCAAACATATCACATCTCTTTAATGGATCAAACTAAGTATTTTGGAGCATTAAAATGGAAGCATATTTATCTTTATTAGGGTTTGATGTATGAATGTCTATTGTAAATGGATATATATCTTGATACAACTCCTACTGATCAGGTTTCAAAGAATGCATATGAGAGCAATGTCAAGGCAAAGAATGCTATTCTATGTGGATTTTCAAATTTTGATTTTATCAAAGTGATTCATATTAAAGTGTACAAGATATCTAGAAAATATTAAAGAGCATATATGAAGGTGATGAAAAGGTAAAACAGGCTAAGCTATAAACATTCAAAGGCAAGTTTGAAAGCCTTAAAATGAATTAAGAAGAGAAATTGTAGACTACCTCCTTATATTAGATGAAATAGTCAATGAAATCAGATTATTTAGATAAGAGATGAAATATATAATCATTTTCAAAAAGGTCCTAAGATCTTTGCCATCAAGGTATGACTCAAAAATCTCTGCAATAAAGGAAGCAATAGATTTAGACAAACTCATTGTTGATAAGTTGCATGGAACATTTACAACCTATGAGATGAGAACATGAGAAATAGATAACTTTAAGAGAGAAGTTTCATTTAAATAATCTAAACCAATAAAGGTAGAATCACCTACATTTGGATCTAAGGAGATTGATGAAGAAGAATCCAATTTTATCAGAAGATTAAAAAGAGGGTCTAGAAAGTAAAAAGGTAAGTTAACCTTTAAATGCTTTAACTTTGGTAAATTAAGACATTTTATTACTAAATGCCATTATAATAAAAAGGATGACTCAAATCAAGAATATAATAGTAAAAATATGAAACCCCACTATTCCAAGAAGAAAAACTTCTTCAAAAATAAGAAAGGCATGTACACAAAATAAGAAAGTGATTCATTGGATGATTGTGATAGTTATTATTATGACCATGACTATGATTTTTTAGCTAAGGAAAAGGAATTACTATTGAGGACATTAGGATAAAATTGTATGGATAAATAATAAGTTGAAGACTTAGATGAAGAAGAGGAAGGAGAAGTGGATCTAGAGTGTGAACTCATTTGTGCTCTAGAAGAAATTGATAAGATGAGAAAAGAGAACTCAAAATAGAAGAAGCTTGGTCAATAATAAACTGAAAAACTATCCAAAAATTTGGGAAAATATGATAAAAATATGGTTAGCCTAAAGACACAATTTGAATAAGCTAAAATAATAGAATATGTAGTGAAAATTGAACTACAGTCTAAATCTGATGAGTGCATGAAGTTAGAAGAAAAAATAGTGGCTTTTAGAAAAAAAAATTGATAAAACTAAAGGAAAAATAGAAAAAGGTCTAAATTTGAAAAGAAGAGCATACATTCTTAATTAATTAATCAACTCTCAAAAGCCTTCAAAAGATAGATCTAGTCTTGGTTATGAAAAAGGAAAAAGTTTCATAACTAGTACATCTAAAAACTTATATGACAACTTCAAAGAAGAAAGAGAATCAGGAACAAAGAATGAAAAATCTTACATGATTACCTCCAAAGATTGAAAGATAAATAGAATCACTTATAATGTGAATAAAGATGAAAAATCCTAAAGAAGATAAGATAAAGGTAGTTGATGTAGATGGTTTCATAAGGGTGAAATATTTGAAGAAGCTAAAGTTTAGAAGAGCTCCTCATCTTGCACAAATAAATACTATGAATAGGTGTTACTCATATTTCTATGGTTATTGTTATACTTGTAACTAGGTTGGTCATAGGGCTATTGATTGTAGAGTTGTACCTAAAAGGAAAACAAATTTTGTAAGTAGAAATTCATTTTCTCCCTTGTTAGATACAAATGTAATATGTTATAATTGCAATAATTTTGGTTGCATAGCTAAATAATGTAGAATAAACCTTGTAAGATTAGAAATACAAAGTGAAAAAAAAGGCATGCCTCCTAGTGTGAACAAAGGTTCAAAAGTCTCTGAAATCAGCCAAATAAGAAACCCAAGGATTTGTGGAAAGTGAAAGATCAATCTATGATTGATCAAACTACACCCCATGCCAAGGAGTAGAATTTGTGCATAATAGATAGTGGTTACTCAAAACACATGACTGGAGACAATAAAAAGTTCATCAAATTGACAATATGTAAGGAAGGATCTGTTAGCTTAGGAGACAACATTGTAGTAAAGATCTAAGGTAAAGGAGCATTGAACATAGATGGAAAACTACCTACACATGATGTCCATCATGTTGAAGGATTGAAACATAATCTAATAAGTGTCATCCAAATGTGTGACAATGGATATAAGGTCAAATTTAATGAAAAAGTTTGTAATATAATGAGATCTGGAAGAGTTGTTGCTAAATTAAAAAAAATTAAATCAACATTTATAATCTTAGTGAAGTGAATGGTAATAGTTGCCTGATAGGAAAGATTGATGAGAGTTTCCTATGGCATAGAAGAATGGGCCATGTAAATTTTGACAACCTAGTGAAAGTTATCTCAAATAAGTGTGTTAAACACATGCCTAAGATAACCAAACCTACACACACTACTTGCAAGGAATGTCAACAAGGCAAATAGATAAGGGTTAAATTTCAAACAAAGGAGTATGCAACTATAAATCCTCTAGAGTTAGTTCATATTGATGTTTGTGGTCCTACTAAGATAAGAGGATCTAAAGGAGAGAGATACTTCATTTTATTTGTAGATGATTACTCAATAATGACATGGATAACCTTTTTGAAGGATAATTCTTAAACATTTAAAAGATTCAAGATCTTTAGGGCCATGGTAGAAAATGAGATTGGACAAAAAATCAAATGCTTAAGATCTGATAGGTGGAGAATTCACCTCAAATGAGCTCATAGAGTATTATGAGAGGAATATAATCAAAATTCATTACTCTATAGTAAGTATTGTATAGAAAAATGGAGTTGTTGAAATAAATAATGGGATAGTTAAGGAAATGGCTAGAAGATTGTTAAAATAGGCCAAGTTACCTGATGGATACTAGAGAGAAGCAGTCCAAATAGAAGTATATATCTTGGATAGAGTTAAACTAAGGGTAAATAGTAATAAAACTCCCTATGAAATATGGTATGTAAAACCTACCTTTGTTAAGTATTTCAGAGTGTTTGGTGATAAATGCTACATCATGAGACAAGAAGACAAATTGGGAAGCTTTAAATCAAGATATGATGAAGGAATATTTTTTCATTGTTCCATCCAAAGTAAAGCCTACATATGTTACAACAAAAGGCTAAAAAAGAATGTAGAGAGTATCAATGTCAAGGTTGAAGAAGGCTTGAAATATGTTAAACCTGACAAAGACATCTATGAATAAAAATCAAAGCCTGAAGAAGAAGTAGCAAATGAAGAACCTAAAGAAGTAAATGAAAAGACACATACAAGATTTATTTAAAAGGATCATCCTATAGAGTAGATCATTGGAAATAAAAATGAAGTTTAGACAAGGAGAAGAGTTACAATGAATAATAAGCACCTAAGTTTTGCTCTAATGTCTGAAATTGATCCTAAGAGATATGTTGAAGCTAGCAAGGATGATAATTGGCTAAAAACCATGGAAGAAGAATTGAGCCAAATTGAAAAGAAAAAATATTGGGAATTAGTTCCAAGACCTTCAAACAAGAATGTAATAGGTATAAAATAGGTCTTTAGAAATAAGTTCAATGAAGATGGAACTATTATAAGGAATAAGAGAAGATTGGTGTGAAAAGGATATGCATAAGTTAAAGGCATATATTTTTATAAAACATTTGTTCCAGTTGCTAGATAGGAAGTCATAAGAATGTATCTAGCATTCACTATTTATAATAAGTTCAAATTATATCAAATGGATATTAAGTCTACTTTCTTGAATGGAAACCTAGAAGAGGAAGTCTACATATAACAACATGAAGGTTTTTAGCTATCAAAGGAAGAATATTATGTGTGCAGACTAAATAAATCTCTATATGGTCTAAAATAGGCACCTAGAGCATAATATTAAATATTAGACTAGTATATATAATAATAAGGATTTAATAAAGAATGTGTAGACAAAAATTTGTACTTCAAATCAGAAGGTGAGCATATGTTGATTATTTTTGTTTATGTAGATGATATCATTTTTGGTGGAAACAACAATAGAATATACAAATACTTTACTACTCAAATTCAAAATGAGTTTGAGACATCTATTCTTGGATAAATTTATTTCTTCCTTGGGCTACAAATAGCACAAACTAATGAAGGGATCTTTATATCTCAAACCAAATATGCTAAGGAAATGCTCAAGAAGTTTAGAATGGAAGATAGTAAGCCAGTAGGTACTCCCATGATTACTGGTTATAAATTGAGCAAAGAGGATGAGTCCCTTGATGAAAATCATAATATATATAGATCAATGATAGGTAGCTTGTTATACCTAACTACGTCAAGACCTAATATCATGTAAGAAGTGTGCATGGTTGCAATATTTCAATCTGCTCCTAAAGAGTCACATGTTAAAACATTGAAAATAATCTTTACATATATCAAGAGTACAATTGACTATGGCTTATGGTATCCTAAAGGTGAAGATTTAACTTTGAAAACATATACAAATGCTGATTGGGTAGGAATTATAGATAATAGAATAAGCACTAGTAGTGGTGCATTTTTCCTTGGAAATAGACTTGTTTCATGGTTGAGAAAAAAGTAAGAGTCAATTACTCTTTCTACATCAATAGTAGAGTATGTGGTAGTAGTGTCATATTTCACTCAAATCTTTTGGATGAAGTAAATTCTCAAATACATCAAGGTAGAATATAAATAACCTATCTCTATTGTGATAATTCAAGTGCTATTAACATATCAAATAATCCAATGATGCATTCCAGAACCAAGAACATATCAATCAAGTATCACTTCTTAAGATAAAAGGTTACAAATCAAAATGTCACAATGGATTATGTGCCAACTCAAGATCAATTTTTAGACATATTCATTAAACCTCTTCCTAAGGAGCAATTTGAGTATCTGAGATAGAATTTGGGAGTGGTGGCTCCTGCATCACATCACTATATCCTAGTGATAGGTAATGAGTCTAGGGTGAGTATCACATAAGTCTTGTTAATTCCTAGAAGAAGAGAGAAAAGGAAACTCAGGTACACATATTTTTGAAAATTTATAATGATTTGATGGTTGCATATTCTAGGACAAAATATTTTATCTAATAAAGGGAGAGAAAAAATTGGACAAACTATGATAAAGTTGGAATCCCTTTGACATTGATGTTAAAGGGGGAGAAAAAAGTGAAAATGCTCTCTGTAAAATTTTGAAAGAGAAAAAAATGTGTCCAAGTTGATTTTAGTAAAATGTTACATTGCCTAAGGGGGAGCAATTTTGGTATGAATAGTTTTAGCTCAAGTTCATCAGAAGCCAATACAAGTAATGCCAGAGAAGGAGCAAAGTATTATAAGATCATAATATTTAGTTTTCCATGAATGCCAAAGGGGGATATTATTGGCAATATGATTGTCATTGATGTAAAAAGGGATATTTTTGGGATGATATTGGAGAGAAGAGCATGTTTTATAGTTTCACAATGCAAATTTTTCATGCTTTTACAAATACTATTTCTAGACCACTTGATGAGAAATTAATAGAAGATCTATTATGTGTTTCTCAAGAGAATATTAAATATATGGTCCATAAGTTTAGTTGAGAATAAATGATCATATAATTGTTTTGTCTTTGCAAAAATTTAAGGATTAACATGGGAATACAAAGTGTCTTAATAGCAAGAACTAATAGCAAAGGTGTAAAAGGCACATGAGGATGCCAAGTGTCACAAGCATGATCAATAATAGAAATATAAAAGAGGCATACAAGGATGCCAAGTGTAAAAAACATGGGCACTAATAGTAATGTACAAAAGGCACATGAGGGTGCCAAGTGTCATACTCATGGAGCTTATCAAAGATAAAGTTAAAGCTTGTTATAAGATTTAATGATGAGTGTGTGATCATGAAATAAATATCTAATGGAGCGAGTGAACTCAATGGGATCAAGTTCTCAATTTGTAATGACACAAAGGCAAGTTAAAGATTGAGCTAGTTTGACTATATTGATAGAGCGTATTTATTCCAAAGACTCAGGAATAAATGAGATGAGATTAAGAGATTGATGTTTAACATTAGATAGAGATAAATTCCATGTAACTTTGAAGATATAATGGAATTTGGGAGCTTGGATCAAAAGATCTAATGGATGTGTTTTGAATTTTGAACATTAAAGATTAGAAGCATACAAAGATCCAATGGAGAACATGAGCCTATCAGAACTTGATCTAATAGATGCATTTTAAATTTGATCAAATTGAATGAGGATCCTAATATCATGATGCAAAATTTAATATCAATGGTCAATATTCAAAGGTTTATTTATCACAATGGTCAAGTGGAGTAACATGTAGTTAAGCCCTAAAATATGACATAAATAATGAAATTTATTACATTGATCGATCAAATTTATGTAATAATACATGTGCATCAAAACCAGAGCCTAGTATATGCTCAAAATAGTAATGAGACCAATAATCATAGTGGTGGATCATGATCTCAAGATGTATAAAACCTATTCTTCAGTAAATATGAACTAAGTCCAGAACTGACATGATGTGTTAGTAGACAAGTGTGAACACCAAGAAGATGCAAAAACCTAGATCAAATGCCTATATATGTCATCTAGGATAGAAGAAAAAAATTCTAAATAGATTCAAATAGAGAGAGAGAGAGAGAGAGAGAGAGAGAGAGAGAGAGAGAGAGAGAGAGAGAGAGAGAGAGAGAGAGAGAGAGAGAGAGAGAGAGAGAGAGAGAGAGAGAGAGAGAGAGAGAGAGATGAACTACTAAAGTGGTCGAATTGTGTCAAATAGAAAATATAAAGACACAAAAGAAGAGGGGAAAAGTTGAAGAGAAGAGAGAGATGAAGAGTAGAGTTTAAGAATTTACATAATAGACTTGTAAAAAAGAATTGAAATTGGATTCATTTATGAATCAAAGTTTTAATTTAGAGTTGTAACTCCATATTTTGAATATAGATCTTATTGATGGGTGCCATCAGATAAGGTGAGTTGTTGCTCAATCAGGGATTTGGTGCTTCCTTAGAGTAGGTTCTCTTAAATCAAGGGGTTGGTGTCTCCTTAGGTTCAATTCCCTTAATCATTATAATCAGTGAGGTTCTTGATTATGAGGCTAGATTAGAATAGTAGATTCTAACAGCTATTCTCATAGTGGTTTTTTCCAAATTAAGTTTTCCATGGTATATCTAGTGTTATGTCTATTTTTATGTATGTAATTTTAGAATATATTTTTTATTTTCATTAAAAAGTTTCAAAAAGGACTAAGTTAGTCAATCTATTGATTCACCCCTCTCTCAGTAGGTAGTTGTGTTTCAACAATGTGATGGGCAGTCATAGGTATCTTTTTAACACATCCCCAGAGATGTAGGAGATAATTGTTTTATAGCTCAGGTGGTGTAGGAATCCATTGCCAATCACTTTCCAAACCAAGAATAAGTCCCAAATTAGGTAAATACAAGATATCACTTTAGTTTTTGTGGTTATAAAGTGTAATTATAGGCATTTTAATGGTAGTAAGTCTTCCACCAATTACTTCTATTCAATTTTTAGTTTTTATTTATGTGAGAAGGTGTCTACATTTTCTACCAAATCCCACATAGCTATATAATTTGTAAAATATTCATTGAACATTGCTGAATAAAATACAATGTATATGTATTAGGTAGAGTCCTTAATGGAGATTTTTTATTGTGGTAATACTCCTATGAACACCTTTTATGATGATGTCATTACCAACCTATATACTCTCATAAAATTCAACTATTTACACTCTTACATGAAGTAGTTTGCACTTGGATGTTATCAGATAAGACTTAAAATTATATTTGGATGGAGATTTCACTTGACATTAGTAATTTATAGGCACAATATCTCTTCAAAATTTTCTAATATAGATTTTGAGTATAAGATTTTTATTCTAGTTCATGCACCATTAATGCCCAACATTTCCAAGCTTGTTTTACTCATTTAATTCAAACTTTGACACTTTAATTTGATGGGTATGCCACGTAGACTTTCTAGACATTCAAAGAAATTCAACATTATAGACTTTTATAGTGTCACCTATCATTAATTTTATGTAATATTAGGAGTGCCATGTGGCATGTCTTTAGAAGTCAGGTGTCAGAACTTTTGTTGAGACTGGATTAAAAAATTTAACGATGCCTCAAATATGCAAAATATGAAGACAAAGTTTAAAAAGAACAAAACTTGAAAAAAAATCCTTAACACACTTCATGAACAAAAATCTTGAAAAAAGGTTTTGAAGAACAAACACTGTGAATAAAAGTTCTAAAGACCCAGAAGTTGCATTTTACAAAAAAATTGAAATACCAAAATATGTGAAGTGTAAAACTTGAAAAAGTCAAAAATTTTGACAAACATAAGTTTCAATGAATATTTCTTGTAAAGACCCAAAAGTGGTGAATAAAAAATCTACCAAAGTACATCACCTACAAAAAATAAAAATTTCAAACACATCCTGTGAAGTGTAAAATATGTGAAGGCAGAAAAGGTTGTGCATGCATGAAGACTCAAAATTTTAGAGATGCAAAAGTACATGATAAATGTTGTGATGAAAATTATTTCTACTATAAGAGTTATGAAGAATGAAACTTCTGAAGAAAAATATCCTAATGAACATAGGTTCTAAATAAAATTTCTAAAGACAAAGTTTCCAAAATGCACAAGTTATGAAGCACAAAATATGGGAAATTCAAAAATTAGGATTTTAGCTCTATAGTTTATGCACAAATTTTAGAAAACATGTATATATTAAAAACTCCCAAAGACCATTAATATGTTAGTTTAATAAATCATACAATGAAAACCTTGATAATGAGGGAATGTTAATTGCATTTATACATGATCATCACACAACAAAAAGCATCCACATCGAGAATAATAAATTCTTAAAGTTTTGAGATTACCTAGGTGAAAATATGAATGTCAACTAAAATATTTTCAAAATAAAGCTAGGATTTTTAGACGTTCAAAAAATTAAGAATGGGGTGTGTTGAGTACAACAAATGGTCGCTCACAGGGGGAATACTCCCAAGTATTTAAGAACCCAAAATTTTTAGTTAACAATTAGAAATCAACATGAATCATACCATAAAATAATAATTGAACTAGAAACATGAAAGATAATCCTAATATCTCATGCAACATACTAATTTTTCTCATACCTTAGATCTATGTGTGATGAAGTGATTTTATTTTACCCTCATCATGAGGATTTTAGCAAGGATTTAGAAAAAACTATAGGTTTCATTTTGATTTATTTTATAGCATATTAAAACTAGGAAAGCTCAAGCATTGCTATACTATTAGCTAGGTGTTCATAGCCTTGAAAGAGATGCCTTTCATCCCTACTCTACTTATTTCCTTATACACTTGCATGATGCATGATACATTGATCTTATTTAATCATGTTAGTTTTTTATCACCTTTAGATTATCTTTTGGTTTTATTTATCACTCTTTAGGTATATTATCTTTTGGTCTTATTGATCACTCTTTAGGATACATTAGTCCTCTTTCTTCTTATTTTTAGAATATGAGTAGAAGATGAAAAATATGAACCATGGTGAGTTATTGTTTACAAAAAAACTTGATTTATTAAAATGGCCTTTCTAGTTATATCCATATCAATGGTTATTACCTGAAATAAGTATTAATGTGAGAAGTGTATTTGATCCAAGGAAATGAGAAAATTTCTAAAGTTGTATGGAGTAATGAGATAAACTTTTACATACCTGATATATTATTTAATTGTGATGTAACCATAATTAATTTGTTTATTGCATACCTAAATCCTAAAAATCTTAGATACAAAGGTGTAAAACTTGCAAACAAATCAATTTGTGTGTTTCATTTTATGTTCTTCCTATTCTTATTCTTTATTTTGGGACCTTCCTCATAGATTTGAAATATAAACTCAATCATGCATGGGAGTCTAATGAATTGGATATTATCTTGGTCATACCAGGAGAAGTCAATCCGATTGTCACAAAAATAAAGACATTTATTCTAGAAAATAAGGAACTAAACTAAAAGAAATCATAATGTTAAAGATAAGAAAGGCTAATCTATAAAGAATAAAATTACTCTAAAGAAAGTAAATGATATAAAACAAGAAACCTAACTATGAAAGTGTTAAATCTAACCTACTCCTACCTCTACCTCGGCATTTTTTGTCGTTCAAGGACACCTCCAGATTGATAAAATCAACATAATATAAAATATATATGCAATATAATGTTGGATCTAGATGAATAATGATGGAAAAGAGCACAAAGAATTGATACAATACACAATAATTTAAATTGGTAAAACCCCCAAGTGTTAAAAAAATTATGAGTGATATTCAATGATTGAGAAATAACAATAACCTCAATATAAATTCTTTTGCCTTCTCACTTCTTCACAAAATGGCCTTCAAAAAACTCATAGGCTGAATAGGACAAAGTAATTTCATGTTGAAATGGTTTCACAATAGGGGTAAAACTCTATTTATAGTGAAATACTAAGGGAGGTGACCGTTGTAAAAATAATGGTCCATCTATCCCGATAAAGTCATTTAATTAAATTTTGGTAACTCATTAAATAATTATAACTTTATTATTTATTTTCATGAGATTTTCAACTTGTGTTAAAAAATAATATATTATTATTAAATAACTTTACCAAAGCTAAGGATTAATAAGCCCACTTAAGACTAAATACTCTAAGCCCCCTGCCGCCCGCCCCCCGCCCCCCCCCCCCCCCCCCCCTCCGCCCCTGCACCTCCCGCCCTTAATGCTAAGTAGGGATAAATGTCATAGTCACCTTAGAAAGGAATTATACTATGTACACAATTGAAGGATTTAAAAACCTTCATCATGCCAAACACCACCTTTTGACACAAAAGTAATTATAATCCATAAATTACTAAAAAGTAAGATTAGGATAGCATGATCGTGAGACTACATCTCATAGTTTCTCATCAATAATCACTAAGAACATTTGGAGTCTTTTATAACATAAAGACCTCCATTACAAAGTATGTTTTTAATTCATTAGGGTATAAAGGTAAAAATTCCACATGAAGTTTACTCAAATCACATAACTTCAACATGAAGTTACAATTCTTTACAATGAGAATAAGTATAGAGAAAGAAAAGAAACACATGGCCATCAGGAAGTGACATTGTCATGCACACTCCCCCTCAATGTCAATTCTAATAAGCCCAACATTACATGAAACTAACAAAACTTGGTAACATCAAGAATTTTTGTGAAGATATTTTCCACTTGTTCATTTGTAGGATATAACTACATATCAATATCACCATTAAGGAATTTTTCTCAAAGAAAATGCACATAAACTTTAATATGTTTAGTTATTTGGTGTTGCACTAGATTTTTCACCATAGCTATACAAATTTGGTTATCACA
This sequence comes from Torreya grandis, assembly GCA_037957365.1. Classification (NCBI taxonomy): domain Eukaryota; kingdom Viridiplantae; phylum Streptophyta; class Pinopsida; order Cupressales; family Taxaceae; genus Torreya; species Torreya grandis. The sequence goes on from JARHVA010000314.1 coordinate 5,873,528, forward strand.
ATGAAATATGGTAGTGTGAGAAACATCCAAATTAAGTTATCTTAACAACCTTCATAGCCACATGAATTTTTTGGCAAATTTTATAACATTTTTGTACTCTAATTTAGTAGAAAAGATGGAGACAATAGGTTGCTTCTTGTTGCTACAAGTGATAGCACCTGCACCAAACTTAAAAACATATCTAGAAGTAGATTTATTATCTATAGTATCACTAGCATGGTTAACATCATAATAACCATAGAGTTTAGCATTATCAATGGAAGAATAAAATAACCAAAACTAATTTTTCAATTGATATAACAAATAATTCATTTAGCTAATTTATAATGATCCAAATATGGATCATGCATAAATATATAAGAAACACCAACAACATATGAAATATCTAGATTAGAAATGGTTATATAAATCAAACTACCAATAAGTTATCTATATAAATTAGGGTTAGCTTTTTCACATGTAGATTTTAGATCAAGTTTAACACCAAATTCAATAGGAGTAGAAGAAGATTTAAAATAAAGCAAGTTAAACTTAACAAGAAGGTTATAAGCATATTGATATTGTGATACAATACTATAATGTTTATTCTAAAATGTATACATTCCTATAAAATGATGTAGAATGCTTAAATCAATCATTTCAAACATTTGACTTAGTTTATCTTTATATTTATGAACAAGGTGAAAACCTTATGAAAATAAATAATAAATTTATAATTATTAATGATTTACCAAAGTTAAGGGTCAATAATCCCAATTAGGATTAAATTCTATAACACATATGGTGTAGCCATGAAGTAGTAATTCAAAGACTACCCATTAACTGGATATGTTAGCCCATTAACTTGGAGGTCACTTAAATGGAAAGCATTACTACCCAAGATATTTGATATTTGGTAAGGTTCAGTCCATAAAGGGGTAAAATTATCATGTTATCATTTATTTCCATGATATTTATCCCATAGTAGTACTAGATCAGATATTTTAAATACTTTAAACTTTACTCTTCTATTAAACCACCTTTTAACCAAGTCATGATGCTTATTAAAATTTAAAAAGGCTTCATTCTTTGATTCCTCCATATATATTATATCCAATAATCTATAATCCACTTCATAACTTGGTTCTATGTATTCCTACATGAATTGATATGTTGGTAATTTTAGCATGATTAGGAATACTAGATATCTTCCATATGCTATCAAGTAAGGTAAACTTTGAGGGTCTACTTGTATCTTGTTCAGTCTACCCATAATGTCTATTTCAATATATGATGTCATTCTCTAGGTTTATATACAACTAAATTTTTTATGACATTAATTAAGTTCTTATTTTTCAATTTATCCAATCTATTTCTTTATGGATAATGATTGAAAGATGACTTGATGGTGATCTGGTTGTCATGATCCCATTTAGTGAACTCAATTGATTGAGATGCTATCCCATTGTCACAAATTAAGGAAATAGGGATACCAAACCTATTTGTAATGTTTTCTTCAAGAAAACTAATTACATCTTATGATCTAGAATGTTTTGTAGCCACAACCTTAGTCTATTTGGTATAGTAATATATGGTTATGAGCACAAATTTTTGGTTGGCTAAAGAATTTGGTTTGATGATGCTGATGAAATATAAGACCCACTGAGAAAATGGAAATCCTTAAATAATAGGTTATAATGGAATTATTTCATGTACTTCTCTTTTTATCAAGACCTGACATTCACAACATGTTATTACATGTGTGTGTGCATATTTAAAGACTGTTGGCCAATACTAGCCCATTTTGATAATCTTATGTGTTATGGTGTTTCTAGATAGATGACCACTACCTATCTTTTGATGTAGGTTCTCTGGGATTTATCAAGCTTCTTCTCATGATACGCATCTCAAGTAGATGCCTTCATAATTTCTTCTATAGAGAATCCCTTTTCTAATCATATATTGAGCAACTTTAAGCCTCAAGGATCTCTTTTATTATCTATTGATTTTTGGGTAGAAAGTACTAGTGAGTAAATATTGAATGATATCAGCATACCAATCTCATTTAGATACCTGAGTTTGATAGACATCCTTAATTGTGATGCATAGATCAAGCTCAGTCATACGCTCAATGTTGCCTTGTCCTCTAACAATTTTGGTAGGATTGATTTCTATGTAAAACTCTTAAAATTTTGTCATTTATTTTCCTCTACACTCTCCTAATTCATTTTGTTGTAAAATGAGATTGATAGAAATGTTTAGCACAATAGTGATAGTCTTCTTTCTTAAGATGTAATACCTAAATTTATTTACTAATTTGACAAGATAAAATATTTATTTATCTATCATGGACTAATTGAGCTCTAATTTATTTAAATTTATGCTCATAAATTCAATAGGATACTCAATTCATCCTTATTTTGAGTAATCACAATAGTAATTGTGTGCTCTAAAGCAATCAAATATAATAAAAAGTCATTAAATTCTGAGCTTATTAATATTAAATCCTGATATATGGCATTTTTGATGTCTTGAATAGACTTTTAGGCCTTTGGTGTCCATTTTAATTTGGCATCTTTTTTAAGCATTGCATTCAGAGGTCTAATAATTTTTTCAAAACTTTAGATAAACTTCCTCACAAAAATTATCTTTCCAAAGAAATCCCTGAGCTCTTTCTTATTATTTAGGAAAATAATTTTTTAAATACCTTGAAATTGATTCAGATCAATGGTGATGCCATCCTTATTGATGATGTACCCTAATATTTTTCCCTTGGTAACACCACATATGCTCTTTTTGGGGTTTAGTAAGATACCAAACCTTATACATCTTTCAAATATTGACTGTATATGGCCTACATGATTAGTTCTATTATTTAAGAAAATATATAGGTCATCCATGTAAATGATTATGCATTTACTTATTATCCCTTGAAATGCATGGTTCATGGATTGCTAAAAATTAGCTCTTGTGTTAAGTAGGTCAAAAGGCATCCTCTTGTATGTATAATTACCCCACTTTGTGGTAAATGTAGTCTTCATCTTGTCTTCAAATTCTATTAGAACTTGGTTATATCCTAAAAAACCATCTAAGAAGGACATAATTCGAGAACCACTTACTATCTAGATCACCCCATCCAAGGAAGGTAGAGGGTAGTTATCTTTCTCAAAATCCTTATTCAAGTTCATAAATTCAACACATAATCTGATATCTCCACTCTTTTTTCTAAGTGGAACCAAGTTTTCAACCCAATTTGATTGTCTGATAGGGAACATTATCTCATAATTCAATAGCTTCTCTACTTCACTATGGATGAATGGTTCTAGGATGGAATTAATCGATCTTTATCTTTGCCTAAATAGCTTATGGTTTAGATTCAGTGAGATTATATGGGTGATGACTCTAGGATTGAAAACCTTAAATTCTTCATAGGTACGTGCAATCACATATTCATGCTAGATGAGGTAATCTTTCACCCTTTGTCTATCTTCTAGGGTGAAACTAAGACCAATGTTGACATAGAATGGATCACTCTCATCCCCCAAGTTCCCCTTTTTAAACTCAAATTCTTTGACTTTGGTTTATCTCAACTACTAGGCTTGGGGATCTAGATCAAATGTTCTCTCTAAATAAACCATTCCTAAATGAAGATAGTTTTCTTTGAGTTGAATGATGCCTTCTCCCAATTCCTCCTAGCACAAATAACTAATTTCTTTATGATCAATGATTTGAGACTCAAATTGCCCTAAATTGGTTAAGAAATGGATAATTTGTTGATCATCATGAAACACCTATAAATTTTATATATTATTAGGAACCAATGGGTAAGATACAAGCTCAATAGAGTACCTCTATAATTTGGACTCCTGTAATGGTGCTAAATTGGTAGCTTAAGCAGTTAGTGAGTTAGAAACCTAGTTTTGTTCCTTAGGAATATATACTATATTGAATGCCTCAAATGACTCAATCAAATCCTAGGTCCAGTGTTTCTATCTCTTAATTTATGATAATTTTCACTGGTATTTATTTCTAACTTGATTTATCACCAGTTCTAAATCTCCATATATTAGTAGTTGCTTGGCATTGTTTTTGAGAGCGAAGTTTAGCCCCAAAATTAGTGCCTCGTATTTTGCCCTATTATTAGTGCATGAAAATTTAAACTTGTAAGTTGTTAGGAAATTTTTTCCTATTGGGTCAACTAGTTCTATAATAATACCTTATCTTTGATTGGATCTTGCACCATCAATATGGAGAGTACACAATTGATAAGGTCCTTAAATTTCTAATGTTTGTATCTCATACTTCATGGTAAAGGTATAAATCCTAAAATTAGGATATTTATATCTTACTTATTAGTTATTATCATTATATTCCATGATGGGATACTTCATTATTATCTCTTGATCAATTTTTATTTTATTTGAGATACCTTTCCAAGGTAGCCAAATGTGAGAGAAGTTTATTGTTACATACTCGTTTAGTGTCTCTGACCAATATATACTTATTATTAGCCCATATCCATTGGGATATCTACCATAATTATGTCTATATTAATTTATAAACATGACTCATATGTAACTTGAATGTGCATGTTTTTCAACTCTCCTACCATAGGCACTATTATTTTTTCTAATTGTGAAACTATTCTCTTGGATGGGCTTAGAGTTAATCCTAGATTTTGAGAAATAAAAGTTAACATTATAGTGGCTAAATATCTAGAGTCAACTAAAAAATTCTTTATATTCTTACCAAATACTCTGATAATTAATAATAAAGGAGGAACTTCTAGCTTATGGTTGTAGGTGAAATTTTTATGAGTGGCATTTGGTTTTTTTATAACATACTTCCCTGTAATGGACATCCATAGGAGTTCCTTCTATTTAGTAATCTGAGCCAATTTATGAAGAATGATGCTCTATTTTATTTTTTTTCATATCTTCAATGATATTGTATCCTCTTTTTATCTATTTTTCCTTGTTTAGAGGTTGACCATTTCATTTTGGTGGAGGTGGATTATTATCAGCCTTTAGATTCAGGGGAATAGTTGTACTATTTAGAGGAGTAGACTAGTGAATGGTTGCTTGTTCATCAAATTGTAATTACTTATCTAGAACTACTATAAATTATGTACCTCATCTAGTTTATCCTCTAACACATCATCATCTTCACTTGGGAAAGAAAACACATTATTTTCAAAGACCATAGTTGTGCATAAGTAACTAGTATCATGGGGGAAATCAAGTAGATTATTCATTAAATCTTGCCTCACCATATCTCTTTGGAAGATCTCAAATGTTGCATAGAACTCAACACAGTCAATCTCACCATGTGTGATGTGTTATAAACCATGCAAAAATTGCATAAAAATGTCTTGATTATGTTGATCTATGGAAACTTAATGGCTTTTTATTGTTCCACATTATTAGTAGGCTTGTTGAAAGGCTTGTTATACCATTAAAATCCAAAATTATTATTATTGTTCAAATCAATAGTATTATCGAACTTCCTCTACATGCCCAAGAAGTCATTACTTAGCTTTTAAATCTTCCTCTATATAGAATATAATTCTAATTTTGTATAATCCACACCTTGGGAAACTATGGTATTGGATGGGATTGAATGTTGACTCTGTTGATGACCATTTAATTGTGTAGGTTTTTTCAAGATGTCATAGTTTTGTTTTGGTGTATGTTTCATCATAGAAGGTAGTGTATATAATTGATTCTAGTTGAATGCTAGAACATTTTGATTCACATGAGGCACTATATTTAAAGTTATGAAACTAGCATTGAGGCTAGGGGTGCCTAGTATCTAAGGATTTAACTGTCTATCAATGTTGATCACTTCTTCATAAGCTAGTGATAGAGTGTTAGCAACAACATCTCTTTGTAAAAATACTATAGTAATTGGATCTAGGGTGTTATTTTACATTTTGAGTGCTAATTTTTATGGTTATTTATATACAATGCTTAGCTAAGTGTACATCTTTTGAAACCTCACATTAAAAGCATAGATTGGCTCATTGGATTCCCTCTTCATACTGGTGAAATTTTGATACAACACACTTAGATTGGTAACATATTTTAATTAGGAAAGAAAAGTGTTTTGACATGAGTTTCATGAAGTAATGAAATTATCTTAAACATTGAGTAACTAATCATAAGAAGCATCATGTAATGTGAATGGTAAAAGCATGCATGCAACATCTTCATAAATAACATTCATCAATCTTAAATAAATTTTGAAATAATTGATATGATCCTCTACCATCCTTCCTCTTGAAGGGGAAATATAAGGTAGGTACTTCTCTAGATTCCTTGGTAAATCATGCAACCTCTTAGGACTACAATATCATATCCAACTAACTAAGGTTGAGCCATAAGATGATTAATGGGATAGAGTTTTCTTATTGGGGAAGGTGTCCTACCCTGGGGTATTATGGGAATAAGTAGTGTAGATATAGGGATTTAATGTATTGATAAAGGTGAAACCAAAATATTAGTTTGTGATTTATACCCAGTTAATCTCTTGGGTGTCTTTAGTGCAACTCAGATGTAAGGGGAAACCTTTTCTAGAGGAAAGCACATAGTGGTTATGCCCTCCTAGTGCCATTTTTTAATCTATTGATGTGGTTTTTATGCATGTGATATATTTAAATGAGGTAACCTCTAACATTTAAGGATATAAATGAAGATAAACTCCACTCCAAGACATGATTTTTGCATATGAGTTGAATAATTAGGTGGTGAAATAGCATGTTGAGCATGTATGTTGTTAACTATGTGTGAATGGATGAGTGAAACATAGAATAAAGTTAAAAACTATTTGATTTAGATGGATGGATGTATTGTAAAGTGGGTATATCTCAAGAAAAATCCAAATATGGAAAAGGGTAAAACATGAGAGAAGGTTTTGTGGTCTTAAGAAGGATTACTTCTAGGCTGGTCTCTTTATGGACAAGTGTTTAAAATTAATTCTTATAAATAGTAGTTATTTCACACACACATGTAAACATTATGATCAAGTAATATGACTCAAGAGAGGAGGTTATTATATTTTTAGTTTCAAAAATAATGAAATCAACACACTAAACAAGCTAACATCTCTAGGCCTAGATCATGGGGGGAGCTTAGTGAACAAAGAAAATAAAGACACAACTAAAATGCAAAGAAATGATAAATTATTTACCTTCCTTGATTACCCCAAGATAATTTTTTCATTATCTTATTTGGATTGTGCTCAATAGGTTTTCATCAATGGGGTTTGGCTATCTCCATCTCCTCTTGGCACCATGGTTGTCTTGATGGCTTGGCTTGATTTTGGCATTATAACACTATGTGTTTACTTCATGAAATATAATCCAACATTATAAATCTACTATGTTCCAAGCTCTCTAAATGAAGAGATCTAGGCTTGATTTTATAGGATTTGAAATGACTTGTAATGGGTTAAATATTAACTTTGGTTAGCTCAGTTAACCCCAATAACATTGAAAGGTGTCCAAAATCTCATGATTATCATGAATAGGTGTGCATTTGAGATATTTTTCATTTGTACAACTTAAAAAAGGGGTAATGATCTATTCTTGAGATGTTCTTTATGATATTTAATGAATTTTCCTTTTTGGTAATTGATTTATTAGCACAAAAATGAATTCAATTAGGCTTAGGTTTAATATTTTTAAGTTAATTAACCTTTATTAGGTATTTGAACATTTGTGCAAGATTTTGATTTTATTCAATGTACATTTGTTCAATTTAATTGATTTACAAGCCAACTTGATTTATTTACATAGTTGAGACTCTTAGAGATTATTAGGTTAGATTTTTAGAGGTTGGTAAGAATTGATCTAAAGTTAGGTGTAAAGCCATTGATGGCCTATTTTATATGTCTATAGTTTTCCCCTATTTGGGAAGGAATTGTAAGATGTAAGCACAGTCATGTCTTTTCAAAGAATAAAAATGTTCCTATTGTGCTCACAACTTCAACAGTGATGAATGAATTGTAGGTTTCCTCCTTGAGGTAGTGGTTGGTCAATGTGAGCATCAAACGGTCCCTCCAAATAAAGATGTGAGACAAGGGGACCAAATAAATGAATATTATGGGGTGAGAACACGATGATTTGGCCAAATTTAATCAAAATCATTGAGAATTTAGGTGGGATATTGTACAATGGTTTGCCTAAAGGTGGTTATAAGCATTGTACCTTGATAGTGGTAATGTGGTATGATAACACAGTGATTTTCCCAAAGGTAAATATATTCATTGAGAATATAGAGTTTCCCTAGTTAGGATAGACAAATAGGATAACAACATGCCCCAAGTGGGAAAAAAAAGTAAATGATTAGAATTGGTGAAAACATAATGATTTTTCCAAAGGCAATTATAATCACTAAGAATGCAAATAAGATGGTGTACAATGATTTTCCCAAAGGTGGTTATAATCATTGGACCCTGATTATGGTAAACATGATTGATAGTTGATGATTAAAAAAATAATGATGAAAACTTGATATAGAGGGTAAAGATAAATTGGGGTAACTTGGTAGTAGGGAGATCCTTGTCTGAAATAACAAAGGTTGAAATTTTTTCATTGTTTAATTACTCTGCTTGTGATATGATCGGGGTTGGATCAGGATTGTTGCTAGTGTTGGTGTCAAGGATATGTTGATACTTCCATTATTGTGTCATCCTATCAAAGCTAATTTTTACTATAATGCTTAATGGTAGGCATCATGATAGAACATCATGAAGACTTGGTCAAAATATGCATAGGGACTGACCCCTGATCCAATACTCAAGGGAAAATAATTCACCAATAATAAAAACCATGATGATAATGTTGGCATATGAATATGGATAGATTCAATACTAATGCATGCAAGGAATAACCTAATGAACACACATAGATTAAATCAAGGTAATAATACTTAAATCAAATAAATAGGCACATAAATAGTAAATAAACAATGGTTAGTCATAATGTTAATACAAACAACATGACATAAATAAGATGGTAAACATCACTCCTAAAAAATAGGTGATAACTTAATAAAAAAACAAGATGGGAAAATATAATAAAAGTAAGGGGTGGCCGAGTTGTCTCCATATGTGTTAGGTAAGTGGATGTTTCTTGCATAGTTTCATGGATGATATATCCAACAAAACTTTAGGCCAAATCTAGTTCTCCCAAGAAATGGGAAGAAGAAAAAAATGATAATTTATGAAAAACAAACATGATAGATGTGATAGAAGAATAGGAATGGTCTTACAAAATAACAAGTGTATGGGAGGCCAAAAAGGATGGGGAAACTAAATGAAAAGTGATTTATTGTGATTTATTGATGGTTCACATAATCGTTAAGGCAATGAAGTGATCAATTTTTTTGGTTTTTCTAAATGATTTTAAAAATGTTTTTGGATTTTTATAGGTGTCACAACTCAATTAAGAATGAAAAGACACTAAACAGTCCAAGCTCACAAAATGGTGAGAGCATGGAAAACTTGAATGTTACTTGCAAAATAGTGAGAGTGTGATGGAAAAGGGGATTAAGATGACCTCAACGTGAATCAAACATGACCCACATAGTCCTAAAATAGCTCTAGGTCATAGTAGTTCCACCTTATAATAGAGTAATCTAACTAATATAGCAATCAATTCAAATAAAATAGGCACAATTGGCATAATGACACAATAAGACATTGGAATGGCTAGTTGGTATGTCAAGGCACAATAAACAAATGTTTCCCTTATTTTTCCCATAGGTGGTTATAATTAGTAGCAAGAATAGTGAAACACTAATTTACCCCTATAGGTAGATATAATTAGGCTCACATAAACAAACATTATTAAAATAGATAAGAAATGAAGGATGTAACTACCAAATCTCTATCTTATTACCCCAAAATATTGCCTCTATCTGAAAGGCTTGAAACAACTACTGAAACTAATATGGTTCTTCATGTTGGAAACATGAAACCAATGCATGAACCAAGGTCAAATGGGCTAGGATAGAATAGATCAAAACATGATTTGGTTGATAGAATATAATGGTGTGACTAAAAATCAATAAGATAATGATACGCTGGTAAAGTGATAAGATGATATGATGGAAGAATGGTATAGTAAAAATAAGAATATTGATAATATTGTACAACTTGAAAAGGTACTCATAGATAATACATTCTATCACTCAAATGTAGTACTCATTGAGGTGAATAATGTTTATAGGATCATCAAGTTCAACCCCATCTGGTATGATTATCTTGTATACTGATGGGGAATCAAGAACAACACACCTGTTTTGATCTCACTTATTAGGATCTTGATCCTCAGAAAGAGCACAATATGATTACCACATACAAGCAATTAAACATGCAGAATTATCCAAAAGTAACAAGTAACTAGAATTCACAAATAGCATAGAATATGAGAGACAATACACAATCTTGTATTAATACTCATTCAGAAAGAAAATACAATAAAGAAGATGCCACTTCTTCTTCCACCTCTCAGAGGCTTCCCACACCTCAAGTGTTCAGTAATTTTCTTCAAGAGTTCACTCTCCTACCAAAAATGGTCCCAACACACAACTCACACACAGAATTGGTGTTCACCTTCAACCAGTCAGTAATAACCCTGCCAGTACACAAGTACTCTAAAATACTTCAAGTAGATCTCCCATAAGCTTGCAACAACCTGCAACTCAACAAACCTTACTTACACATGTAGATCTTCAAATGTGGCCTTGCACACCTGCTGACCAAGATCCTACAACTGGAAGAAATCATTTTCTTGCCTTAATTACAATACATGCCAATGGGTCTATAAATAGATCCCAGACTTAAACAATAACTTAGACTTCTAATTTAAAATAATTAGACACATAGCTCGAGACTATAATTAGCCCTTAACATGCAAACACTCAGTTCAATGAACTAATTGTCCATGTAATGAACAATTCTAGAACCACCACAGGTAATCAACGTTGGTCCCTGTCTGCCTAGAAGTGACCGACGTCAGCCAACCTCCTACCGATGTCAGTTGTCTTCAACTCACACCTGCCAATGTCGGTTGCCTTCTACACTATACTCTGCCAACATCAGTCTCCCTAGAACTCAGCAACCTCCTCTATGTCTACAATAGTGGAAGCTTTTAGCTCCATAACCTAATAATCTCCCACTTGGAGATAAATAGCTACAACTATACCTATACCTGTACATCATCTAGTTTATTCCCTTGGCTTTGTATCCCTCTTCAAGATCACTCTTGAAGACCAACCACCACAAATCTTGTGGTGCACCTCTTGTCATCCAAATCACTTGCCACATCCACATCTACAAACCATGTAGAAAAGAACTTGACCTTGCGTAGCATGTCGACCTACTGCTGGTCCCTCTCAGAATCTTGAGACTCCACTGAACTACTCTCCAGTGCTTCTTTCCCAGATTGGCTCCAAACTTGTGACAACTCCCACTACTTGGGAAATCTTAGGTCTAGTACATACCATTCACTTAACCTCATTATGTGAATCAAGACACTGTTCATAGAACTATCCAACCATTGGCGTGCTAACCAGTCTCACACAATCATCCTGAAACAAAGTCAACCTATGACCTTCCATGTCCCTAGAACACACTCATGCCAAAGACTCTTGTTTCTCCCAGATTCCTCATGACACACCTCTAAACTAGCTTTACCTTTAGTTTAGCAACTCCCTGTATATGTAACCCTGCAATAAGCACATCATACAATAACAGGATAATGTAGCTAATATTATCCAACCTGGTAAAGAGAAACACAATGGTCAAACCTCCATTGTCCTGCAGCTTATTCAAGACCATATACCCTGGCATTCCATCTCACTTATCCATTTCTGCTCTTCTTCATCCTAAAAATTCATTCATCTCTCAGTGCTTACTTCTAGCTGGCAACTCCACCCAAAACTCCCATTTGGTTCTTCTTCAAGGAATCACATTCCTCATCCATGCCAAGCTCCCACTGTTTCCTAGATCTACTTGCTCTACTTCTTTAATAACCTCCTGGTTATTTACCATCAATGAGAAAAAAGTAGTGTAAAGAAGGGAAATGATGAATTTGAGGCTTACTTACCCTTTAAGTCCTCCATATGGGTGCTTGAGACTCCTTGACAGCTTGCTATCTGCCCAAAATCCATCTCAATGACTGATGCTAGTCACATCTCAGTCTGCACCTGACCGATGTTGGTTCCATGCGACTACCTCATCACCAACATCAGTTCCCCCAGACTGATGCCAGTGTTTATCTATCCCTAAGTCACTGATGTCAGTCCTCACATAGTTGACATCGGTCCCTATCTAGACACCGACGTCAGTTTTCTAACCGACATCAATCTCTATGTTTTTCTTGTGAGAAATGACTTTTACCCACGAGCTCCTTTTGGATCAAAACCCTGTCAAAATCACCCTTGCTTTGCTCAAAATTCTTTAGCCCCTTCTGCTAATCTTTGTCCATCATCTTCTCCTTGAAAACCAAGGCTTTCTTGCTCTTGTCATGAACATTAGATTCCTCAAGAAATGTCACTTTCTTCTTCTGCATACAGAAATCTTGATTCATGCTTTTCAAATCTAAAAGCATACCCTTTGACTCAAGAACATGCATCTCCTTCTTATTCATGTGACCAAGCCTATTAAGCCACATCTTCAAATCTACAGCTGAAGTAGATAGATAAAGCGTACCTACTTTCTTACCTCTTGTTATAACAAGTGCACCCTTGGTAACCTTCTAAGAGTCCGCTGTGAGAGTTACTGTGCAACCTCATCACCCAAACTTCTTACAAAAATCAAATTCTGCTCCAGAACTGGGACATGCATGACCTCCTTCAACACCCATGTGTTACCTGTCTGCAATTTTAGCTTCACTTTCCCTTTGCCAACCATCTGACAAGGCTTACCATCCCCTAAATAAATTTCTCCAAAGTCTCCCTGGACATACTCATGAAAAAATTCCCTATTTGGGGATGCATGAAAAGAGGCACCAGAATCTAAAACCCAAGATTCTACTTTATCTAAGGAACATACCAAAGAATCTTATGCAACAAAATCTGCAACATCTGATTCTTCTTCATGTCCTTCATGCTGATCTTCAACCAACCTGCAATCTCTCTTTAAGTGCCCTTGCTTTCCACATTTCCAGTAGGTTATTCTGCCATACCTAGACTTGGATCTCCTACCTATCTTGGACCTTGATCTCCCATGCTCTATCTTCTCTCTTTGCCTTCCCCTACCTTCAACACTCAAAACATTCCCTGATGATTCACCTGTGCTTTTCCTATGAATTTCTTCATTCAAGATTACACTCACAACATCATCCACTTTTAAGATTTTTGAAGCAGACGCAGTATTACTAACTACCATTACCAAACTCTCCCAACTTTTAGGTAATGAGCATAATATTAAGAGAGCCTTAATTTCATCATCAAAAACAATATTGACTAAATGTAATTGGTTTACCAAACCATGGAAATCACTAAGATGACTATGTACAGATCCACCTTCCAACATTTGCAAATTAAATAATTACTTCATAAGAAATACCTTCTTCAAAGCTGAGGGTTTTTCATATAAATTTTCCAAAGATTCCATCAACTCTACCATTGTCTTAGCGTGTGATAAGTTGGAAATCACAGACGATGCAAGACTCAACCTTATATATCCCAGAGCCTTCTGATCAAGAACCTCCCATTCTTCATCCTTCATATCTCGGGGCTTGCAATCAACCCCACCCAATGGTAAGTACAAATCTTTCTGATACAGATAATCTTTAATCTCCATCCTCCATAATTGATAGATCAAGAACAACACACCTATTCTAATCCCATCTATTAGGATCTTACTCCTCAGAAAGAGCACAATATGATTACCAAATACAAGTAATTAAACATGCGGAATTATCCCGAAGTAACAAGTAACTAGAATTCACAAATAGCACAGAATATGAGAGACAATACACAATATTGTATTAATACTCATTCAGAAAGAAAATACAATAAAGAAGATGCCACTTCTTCTTCCACCTCTCAGAGGCTTCCCACACCTCAAGTGTTCAATAATTTTCTTTAAGATTTCACTCTCCTACCAAAAATGGTCCCAACACACAACTCTCACACAAAATTGGTGTTCACCTCCAACCAGTCAGTAATAACCCTGCCAGTACACAAGTACTCTAAAGTACTTCAAGTAGATCTCCCATAAGCTTGTAACAACCTGCAACTCAACAGACCTTAATTACACATGTAGATCTTCAAATGTGGCCTTGCACACCTGTTGACCAAGATCCTACAATTGGAAGAAATCCTTTTCTAGCCTTAATTACAATACATGCCAATGGGTCTATAAATAGATCCCAGACTTAAACAATAACTTAGACTTCTAATTTACAATAATTAGACACGTAGCTCAAGACTATAATTAGCCCTTAACATGCAAACACTCGGTTCAACAAACTAACTATCCATGCAATGAATAGTTCTGGAAATGCCACAGGTGACCGATGTCGGTCCCTGTCTACCTGGAGGTGACCGACGTCGGCCAACCTCCTGCCGATGCCAGTTGTCTTCAGCTCACACCTGCCGATGTCGGTTGCCTTCTGCACTATACTCTACCGACGTCAGTCTTCCTGGAACTTAGCAACCTCCTCCATGTCTACAACAGTGTAAGCTTTTAGCTCCACAACCTAACATATACTCTTGCACCATAGTCTGCAATAATGATGAAAGGACAAACCCATTTGGGTTTGAAATTGCCTTTATGCTTCTTTTTGAATATGGTATTCTATTAGTTTTATTTGAAAATAATATCATCAAGTTCAAATTATCTATGTTTCATGCACTGATTATAGTGGCTAAGGAGTTGATTTTTATATTCTTCTATATTGGTCACTTCATCTATGAATTTCATCAAGAAACTATAGATCTTGTAGGCAAGCTACTCGATAATTGTTGTTGTCTAAAACATGTTTGAAAGAAATGCATAATGATGGTAAATCAACTTCAATGGGAAGAATGGATTTAGTACCATAAACAAGAGAGTATGGAGTGGCTCCTATTGGGGTATGATGATTAGTATGGTATTCCCAAAATGCATGAAATAGTTGAAGGTGCCAATCATGACCAACATCATTAACAATCTTTTTTAGGATGTTGACAATGGTTTTATTTGATGCTTCAACCTAGACATTATCTTGAGGGTAATATGTTTTAGATAAATGTTGTGTAATGTTGTATTTGGCACATAGTTTTTCAACATCTTTGCTCTTGAATGATCCTTCATTATTAGATATAATGTCAGAAGGGATACCATAGTGGTAGATGAGATGGTTGAAAATGAATTTAGAAATTTACTTTCTAGAAATGTGAGGGGTATAACTTCAACCCACTTAGTGAAATATTTTATGGTGGTAATTATATATTTGTGGTAATTTGATGATGTGGGGTTTATCTTCCCAATGAGATTGTGGTCCCATGTAGTGAATAGCCATGGTGTCAACATTGGTTTCAAAGTCTTGTTGGGGGAATGAATCAAATTAGCATATCATTAACATTTATCACATATTTACACATATGTAGTTGTATCTATGTCCATTATTGGCCAATAATAACCAATATGCAAGAGATTTTTGGACAAGACTACCCAATTGGTGTAAGCTCCATATACCCCTTCATGAACTTCTAATAATGCTAGTATAGATTCTACCAAAGGTAAACAACAAAGCAGAGTTCCATTAAAACTATGGTGGTATAGGGTTGGTTTGAGTAAGGTATAACATTGGGCATTATGGTTGAAGGCTTTAGTTTGTTTTCAGGATAAGTCAGATGGTAAAACATGGTCATGTAAATAGGCATATAGGTCATAATACCAAGTAAAACTGGGACCAACAATATCACAAATCATTACAAAGCTTGATGGTTTATGAACTGATGTTGTTAAGTTTTTAATGAGAAACTAGTATTCTTTGGTTGTATTTATTTGTCAAATGAGTAACCCAATGATATCCATTACATATATTTTTCTATTATTGGATCTTGGTATATTCTCAAATTGGATGTCAATAATCTACTACTTAAAAGTGTTTACCATGGCCTTATATGGAACTAACTTGTCATATTTGGTTTGAAAGTGGTGTATAACCTAATTGATGATTAACTATGAATCACCATAAACCTTTAGATGATGGATGTTTCATTGTTTTTATTGTCAAATCCCTACCATGAGTGCTTCATACTTGGCCATGTTATTGGTATAAGGAAAGTTGATTCTAATTAACTTAAGGATTAGATCCCCTTGTGGAGTGATAAATAAAAGTCCTAACCTTGATCCATGTGTAGTAAATGAATTATCAAAATATATCTTCTACTTCTTCTCTTCAAGAGGTTTTTTAATGATATTCATTATGGATTCCTTAGGAAATTGTAATGTCAGTGGCTCTGTGTCTATAAGGGGTGCTTCAATAAGATGATCTGCCATAATTTGTCCCTTGATGGATTTTTGGTTCACATATTCTATCTCAAACTTACTGAGAAGTATGATCCATTTGGCCATATGGCCTTTTAAATCTATTTTAAATAGTAGATACTTTAATAGATCTAATTTTGAAATGAACATGCTCTTATTGTATAAAATGTAATGTCATAGTTTCTGAGCTACAAAGACTATAGAGAGACAAGATTTTTCAATGGGTGTATAATTGTGCTCATATGTTACTAGTGTATGACTTAGATCATACACTATATGCTTTTTTTCATTGTCATCATGTTTAGATAAAAGTTACCCTAGGGTTTTGTTTGTCATTGATAGATATAAAAGGAATGGTTTCCCTAGCATAGGAGGTAATAAAATTGCTAGATTTACTAGATACTCCTTTAAATATTAAAAATCTTTCTAACAATCATCATCCCAAAGAAATGTTACACCCTTATTCATTAGGTTTGTAAATGGGTGGCACTTGTTATCCAATTGAGATATGAAACATCTAATGGATTGGCTTTTTCCCTACAAACTATGAACCTGCTTTAGATTGGTCAGTGGTGGCATCTCTTTTATGGTTCATACTTTGGTTGGATCAACTTTTATGCCTCTACAAGATAGAATGAAACCAATAAATTTGCCTAATGTCATGCTAAAAACACATTTCTTGGGGTTGAGTCTAACTTTGTATTCTCATAGTCACTCAAATATCCTCCTCAATGCTACTAGATGATTGGTCTTGGTCTTTGATTTCCCTAGTATGTCATCAACATAGTCTTCAAAAATTTCATGCATCATATCATGAAATATGACTATCATGGCTCTTTGATAGGTGGCTCCTGCATTCTTAATACCAAATGGCATAACTTGATAATATAATGTTCCCTACATAGTGGTGAATGATGTCTTGTGTTGGTCTTCTGGTGCAATCCTAATCTGATTGTAGCCTAAGAATCTATCCATTGGTGAAAGCATCTCATAACCCACTATGGAATTGAAAATCATGTAAATTTTTGGCAATGGAAATTCATCCTTGGGGCAAGCTTATTAATGTCTCAAAAATTAGTATAGATTCTAATTCCTTCTAGATTTTTACTAATAGGTACAACATTGTAAATACATCCAAAATAGTCAATTAAACTAATACATATTACTTCTAATATTTTATCTAGCTCATTATTTAACAATATATCAATGTGAGGATGCATCTTGTATAATTTTTCATTCACTAGTTTGGCATCAGGATGTACCACAAGGTGGTGAACAACCAAGGTGGGGTTAAAACTAGTCATGTTAGAATATGCCCATGAAAATATATCTAAAAATTCCCTTAGAAAGGTTGTTAAGAATTCACACTCCTCAGTGAGTTATGCACCTAATTTAATCCACTTTGGGTCATCTGGAGACCCAATGTTTACCTCAATGTTGTCTTCCACTAGAAGGGTCAAACCATCTTCAAGAATAGTGGGCAAATATTTAAACTATTTGGATATGTTAGAGACTTCTATTAAGACTTCCTCCTAAAGTTATCCTAGATATGATGAATCAAAATCCCCGAAGGGGAGGAATGGGCATGTAACAAATGTTTTTGTAAACTCTTAAATGATGTGATAAAATGCTTTTTATTCTTCAAGATTGAAGTTAGATTCATAAACAATTTCATCGGCATTGGTATCCTAAATGATTTGATCAAAATCCTATTCCTCTTCAATACTAAACTCAGAACCATAGACAATTTCATCATTGGTGGTCTCTTGGTCTAAATTTGAAGAAGGTTAAACACCCTTGTCTAGTGGCACCTATAATAGGTTTTCATCACTAGACTGGCCTTTATCTTTACTCTTTCCCTAGTTAGAAAGTGCCTCAAATAAGTTTACACTTTGGGATTTCAATGTTTTATTTATTTTCTTTTGGCTAAGAGTTTTTTCCCACTCTCTAAAATAGTCTTCAAGATCTAGTTTGATTAAGAACCCTAATTTATGATCTCCTAAGAAAACATTATCCCTAAGGCCTAGAAAATCACATAAGGCCTTGTCAATCTAAATCTCATCAACTGGTATGTTGGATTCTTGTTGGTCCCAATCTATAAATTGGGGATAATATAATGGTAATATATTATGATGAATGATCATTTGGAGGGTAAAAATGGTGTTATGGTTAAATAGGTTGGTTTGGGCTAAGTCATTGGATTGGCTATGATTGGACTCTACTTTGTTGTTGGCATCATTGTCACTAGTCATTGGTGATGAAACTCAAATAATATATGTGTAACCCCAGGTAGTTTAAATCCAAGTTCATAGGTTCTTTTGTACTTAGTCATAGAAATTAGCTCAATTATTCCCTGTTGATTTAGCCTGAGGCTTATTATTTCATAATCTTGATTTTGCATGATCTAATTAGGAATGGGATACTTGGATTTTTTGTAATAGTCAACCAATTTATCATTATATAACCATGATTCATCACCTTTGAGAGAGTTATTTCCTTGGCCTAAGGCCAAAATAAGCATGATAGGTCCTCAACTATGTAGATGACCTTTCCCGCTTTTTTTCCATTGCATGAGTGGTTTTGATTTTGGTCTTCCAAAGGTCTTTGGGTTTTGTGGAAGTTTTGCAATGTGAAAGGTGTCATGGGTTAGGTATTCTCCTAGGCTATTATTTGAGATGGTATAATGATTGGAAATTTTAGGAGGTGGTATGTGAGAAATTGAATCAAGGGTGTCATGGTCAATGTAGTTGGTATCTAGTAAATAAATATGATTTTCCCTTTATCCTACTTAATAAATAGATTCATACTAAAATGATAATTTTAACTCTTGAACTTAGCCTCTAGATATTTGTAATGCTCATATGGATGTAAATCTCTTAGAATATTAACTTCCATCCCTAAAAGGGAGAACTTGATACACTAGTGTAATGTTGATGGGATGGCATGAATATCATGTAACCAAGGTCTACCCAAAATCATATTGTATGATAAATTGAGATATAATGCATGGCAAAGTGTATCATGGGTCAAGGGCGCAATGATAACTAGCAAGCTAATGGTGCCTTGGGATTCTTGATCTTCATTGTTGTAGGTTTTGATGGTGATTATTTCTACTTAAATATCTACTAAAGTATACCCAAGAAGCTTAATGAGATTTAGAGACACTATATTCAAACCCAATCCATTTTCTATGAGGACACACTTCACTTTGTGCCTCTTTATGTAAACTTTGATGTATAATGGATTATTGTGCAATGGGCCAAGGGATGACATGTTGCTTTGGTTAAAGGTTACTTGTTGGGTCAAAGCTAGCTATCCAACCAAAGCTTGAAATTTGTTAGGGGATATTGAATTTGAAACTGTGGATTGACAAAGGAACTCTATCAAGATGTTGTTATGGATGGTTGACATACACAATAAATCTAAAATGGATGCTAGTGTTGGCATCTTTTTCAATTGTTCCACAATGTCAAATGTCTTTTCTAGGATAGTGGTAAATGGTTTGTTTTGAGGTAGAATGGTTGGTTAGACAATGGGTGAAGTGGCAGATGGTTATGGGCATGGTATGCTAATCTTTGACCATTGAGTTTTGAATGTATAATTGATATTAGATTTAGGAATATTATTTTTAATAAATGATGGTGAAGGGAGACCAAATAGGATAAGTCTCAATTATTAATGCACTTATGCATGGTCATGGTCAAATGATGAGTTATCATTAGAGGGTCCTAACATGGGAAACCCTACTTGTTAGTTTACCTATGTGTAGTCCTAGGTTAAAGAAGGTTTACCAAAATGATTTGGCTGATTTAGGATTATTAGAAATGGTCTTGTATGATTGGTACTTGGTCTAGGATTAATAGAAATGGTATTAATGTGACCTCCTACAACATGGCCTACAACTACATTATAATCATGTGTAACTTCATGGTATGTCTATTGGTTGTTATCATCCTCACCTTGGTTTTGTCCATTATTTTGATGGTGTTAGTTATGATGTTGATTATATTGAGTCTATTGGTGCAATCTTATAATTTGATATTATTGTTGTTGATGTTGTACTGGTCATTATAGTGTTTGTTTTTGTTGTTGGTGGTGTTGGTGTTGGTTATTATGATGGAGAAAAGGATTATGATAAATTCCAAGTTTTTGATTAGAGGTGGAAGCTCCAGAATTCAATGTGATCTCTCTATTTTCTAGCATATTATAGAATACATGTCTAATTTGAACACAATGTTGTAATTTATGGACATTGAACCTATAAAAATTATATAATTATTCTGTCTTGTACCATTTTGGCATGTCAGCACCCTCATGAAATTGTTCTTTTAGAATAGGCCATATAATCAAATTAAATACTACAAGCTTATAAAATACTGATTCTATGGGCTCTCTAAGGTTATTAAAATCACAACAAATAGGCACATTTTTTATTAAAGGAGGAGGGTTTTTAAAAGGTATCAATTGATGTGTTTGTTACATTGGTTGCATTGGTATTGGTTTTTGTGTTTGTTACACATGTTGTGGTTTCTAAAAAGTTTTTTGGTTGAGATTAAGCTATAAAGGTAGTGTAGGGTGAGTAGATGGTGATTACACCATTTGGACATGTCATGTATCTATTACTCCATTCCCTACAACATTCTTATTATGATTGAATTTCTTGGGTCTATCATTGTTATTGGCAAGTGTTGATTGAGATGCTTGTGCTTGGATTAGATGTTGGCTTTGGACACTATTTTAGGTTTGGTTCTTGCAATTTTTATAATTTGATGAGGTTAGTTTAATTATCCCTTTGTTAATAAGGGCTCATTTTATCATAAAACCTTTGTCAATGATTTATTTGAATGTATGTACACACTATAACTCTAGATAGTAAGATATCTCACTGTGTAGATTTTTAATAAACACAGTAGCTAGTTGTTTATCTAGTAGACTATGGGTAAAATGGCTTGCAAGAGATCTTCATAATTATAGATATCATGTGAATAATTTACCTAGTTTCTATTTTACTTATGTCAAGTATACTAATAAAATATCATGCTTGAGATTATAAGAGAAGTTTTGCACAAATTTATTTGAAAGATCATCAAAATTAAAAACTAAATTATTTGGTAACTTCAGGAACCATTCTAAGACTTGTCTAGCTAGACTTCATGGAAACAAAAATAATAGATATATGGCTCTATATGCCACTAGATAGCATGCAATAAAGAATTATGTTAGATGTGCTTTGGGGTCACCTTTCCCCTTGTATTTGTCAAACTTTGATGTCTCATACCTTAGAGGAAATGGTATATACAAGTACTCCATGTTGAAAGGGTAAGAACACACATCATCCAAATTGAAATTTTTGGTTTGTTTCCCATATTGGATGGTGACAATATCATCCTTCATCTATTGTAGTTCTCTCTCAAGGAAATTTGTGGAAACATTGGTCTGAGGAGATTGTTAGTAATTTGACCTTGATAGGCCAAATGACTAAATGGTGAGAGTTTTCTCATTAAAATCACATATATGGTGATGGGATGTTGTTATAAGTCTAATTAATAATTTTTTTAGGTTTCATGGTGTCCAAGTGCACAAGTTGGCTAATAGGCCTATTTGGCTTAGTTGGCCTAATTATTCAAATGGTCAAATTTGAGATTGGTATTGGAATTGGTCATCAATGAGTTTTAAAAGGAGTTTATATGCCATTTTTATACTATTTTCATGGATATTCATATGCATTTCATTATTCAAAGATCAAATTTCATGTAAAGGAGAGCTATTTGGAGTTGACTAGTCTTACACTTCAGTTGACTAGTTAACAAGTCATGCACCTATCCTTAGTTAACATGTTAATTAAGGGATTTTATCACTTCCAACTCACTTAAATCTTGAGTTAGCCATCCAAGGTTTGGAATAAAATTCCATGTAAGAGGATTTTACTTTTCAAGTGGGCCCACAATCTTATTTATATGCCAAAGTTTGAAGTTTCATGCATGTTTTGTGGAGTTTAAGGATTTTTGAATTGTTTAAACATATTAAAAGGATTTAGTCTTGAGTTAACCAACCAAGACTAATATTTATTCCAAATAAACACCACATTGGCTATATCTTATTCTTTTTTGACATATTTAATAACTTTTATAAGCCATTTTAGATTTATTCTTGGAGCTGAAGAAGAAAATGTATTCTGGACCATACATCAATAAAGGAGATTTTTTAAAATTTTGTGTATGAGTTTTGATAGAGAATAGAGTGTAATTGATTATGTATTAACACATAAGTGGTATTATATCCCCTTTTGATAGGTCCCTTCTTCACCTATTACTTTCTATCTTACCTTCTATAGGTCAATTGAAGAGGTAAAAAAGGAATTTTGTAATCCAAAATACTTTCAATCCTTCATATGAAATACTTATGCTTAGGGGTAATCTACGACTTTATATTAATTTTTATGTGTGAATTACTTTCAATAGATTTTAGAGGATATAAATAATTTAGGTGCTTCACCCTATTAGATAGGATTTCCCTTCAGTTTCCCCTTCCCCTTTTCATTTGAAAATCAATAGTAATTCAGTTTTAATAGATAAATCTTAAGCAAACCAGCCCTCTCTAGAGATTCTTCTCAATTCAGAGTCACCCATACTCTAAGAAGATCCAATTATATAAATTGAATAAAAGGTGTGCTTGTACATATTCAAGAAGGGTGCACTCTAGAGTGATAATAAAGATGCTTGAGTGGTCATTAGTGGATTAATTTGATCAAGGTATGATGGAGGCATTTGTTGGGGTATGTTGGATTGGCTAGGAAATAGATCATGAATATGCATGCACGAGTTAGGGTATAACTATTGAAATTACACTTGTAATTATGTGATATTCTAGTTGAGATTAGGTATGTAGGCCTAATGTTGGGAATATTATGGTTGGGATGATGGGATATGGTTTTAGTATGATTGTTGAGGTTGAATAGGGACATATTTCCAACTAGTCATACCTAGCTCATTAAGAGGGACTTGTCACATGTTTGGCATGAAAGGAAACTATTGCTTAGTAGGTATTTGAGGAAAATTGGAACCTCCTTATTACATGAATCCTAATTTATAAGTGGATGCATGTTGGAGATTTGACATATGTCACTAACCAATATTTACACATTGTTGGTTAGACATGATTTGGTTTTGGATTGGTATGTTAGTCTACAATGAAAAAGGTATGGTCATTGCTACCTAGTGGGGTAGAACATTGGTTTCCCCTTGTTGAGGTGGTAATATGTTTTGCCTCTACTACATGGGTTGATTGAGTGATGTTTGTTAATTTTAAATATTACTAGTCACCTATTGGGGAGGAGTAAGATTTATCACATTCTGTTGTGGTATGGCACTAGTCATTATCTAGTTACTTAATCTCTGTTATTAGGTGCTAGAATAAGTAGTTGGTTGAGGATTAGGGGTAGTTATTTGAGGTTGGGAATTAAAAAATCCTAATTTTGAGTGTACAAACCACTAATGGTGCTATTTAAAGTCATATTTTATTGTTGACTATGTGATTGTGTGCTAACTCTACTTTCATTTGGATTGGACGCTACTTGCATATTATCCACTATTTTTGTCTCACTATTTTGCATCAAAGTATAAGACACTTCCTAAATGGTTAGGGTATTGAACATGTTTTCAACTAAAGTTTTTTGTGTAAGTGGGTTTAGACCTTAATTTTCTTAACCATTCAATTCCTTTAAAACTCCTATTGAAAGATCTAAATCAATGAGAGGCCTATTTGACATGGTCATCTAATTAAAGTTATATGTTAGGTCTCAATATGTTTGATATATTATCTATATTTGAACGAAGTGGTCCTCTATAAGGCCTATTTGTGTGATAAGCATACGTAGATCTTGATAAGGTATTGGTACTATGACATTAGGATCACTAGAAGAGGCCTAAACATTATTTTGATAAGACATGTTATAAGGCCCTCTTGATAGATTTTTCAAATTGGCATGCCTAACCTCATAGTTAGATGATATTGTACCATAATAATATTATTATTGTATTTTTTTTGCAATCATAGGTACACTAGCCAAATATTGGCTTGTCTGTTCTTGATCTTACTCCATGTAAGGAGGCATGCTAATAAAATAATTAGCCAAAATAGAATTTGTTCCCCTGTTTAATTGGTGTATGATGGATAATAATCCATATCCTAAATAACCTCATCTCCATAAGGGTCTTGAACAAAGTTATCCTATGTGTTAACATTTCCACATCCTAGATTGTACATAGTTCAACTATGGTGTAGTGAGACATGTCCAAATCAAATGAAAAATGTTTCACAATAAGATGGATTAGAGTTCTGTAAACTCTAAAAAACTATTTCTAAAAAGATAAAGGGTTCAAATGTGATCTAGCTCGGTTGAGGGTGGAACTATATCTCCAAAACATCTGATGAAAATATTTGGGAAAAATAGTAAAATTTCAAATCTCTAACGTTAAATTTTTTACACAAATAATATCAAATAAAATGACCTAAAAATAAGATTCCAAACTCTAATATCCAAATGTGTTCCAAATAAGTCTAAACTAGGAAAATGGAAATGTTTCTAGCTTTTTTGTCCAAATGTGGAGTTAAAATCTAGGCTCAAATAGGTTTTGCTAGGCATTTTGGCCAAATGGCATCAAAATATAGGCTTGAAACAAAGGATGATGATAATGATTAATCTAAAAAAATTGGAATAGTTTGGCAAAGACTAGGTACTTGATTCTAGATATAAACATGATCTAATTGGTGAAAACCACTAAACAAAAGGCACTTTGAAGATGGAATGATTATATAAAACAAAGGCACAAATAATAAAGTTTACAAACTCATTAATGGATTAACTTAAGTTATACAACCTAAAAGAGAAAGATCTATGTGTTAGCCCCTGCATGTCGAGGCCTAAAAAAAATCAATCAATGTTTGAATCTAAACTTGGAAAATTTAATCATATACTCAACTAAGGTAAACTAGGATTTTTATGACCAATATAATAAGTTAATTTTAATATTGTGACTATGTTAAACAAATATCTAACAAGGCTAAAATGATTGGTTTCAAACAATGATAATTGAGACACAAGATAAGACAAGTCTTTTGAAATAATTTGGGTAACATAACAACATTATCACTCCCAAAATATATGATAATGGTTAATGTTTATAATACTTCAAAATCAAAATATTTTAAATTATTTTGGTAGCATAACATTACCCATTTCAATAAAGTGCTACTCATAATATCTTGACATAAAAGTTTGCTAAGTTTAAATCAAGGTGTCAATCAGATGGCATAATGCCTCCTCAAACAATGGATTAATGTTGGACACATGACTCATTTATGATATGGTTTAAAAAAAAAAAATTATTTATAACACACTAAGCAATAAAATGACAAAATGCAACTAAGTATATCATCATAAATCCTATCAAAGTGTGGCAAAGTAGGGTTGACTAAAATGCACAAGTTTTCAACCATCTAGATTGATTGCATGTGTACACACTTTAATGTATGCATAAAAGAGAATAATCATGTAAATTGAGTCCACATAGGTTAAATTAGTGTGAAAAGGTCTTTTATTTTTCACAACCACTACATCTGTCACTTGTTCAATGTAGTTTTATGTCCATATCATTCATATGTCCTAGGCTTAACTTGCCATTAATGGAGATGGTTTAACCACTCAAACCACTATCCCAATGAGGTGATCCTAATTTATATACCACCCCCTCCCCCATGGAGAGGGGTTTAAACACTACTAGGAAATAAAGCCCAGGGTCAATGTTTCCCTAAAGAACTCATGAGAGGCAATGCCACCCCATTCACAAGCCAAATTTCATGGAAATAAAAGACTAGTAGAAAGACTTTATGGTTGATTTTAGATCACCCAATACTATGAAATTTTTTGTGAGATCTTAGGCAAATTTATTTATATGCCATGGGCTAAGCACTAAAATTCAATGGAAAGGCACTTTTGATCTCATGAGTTCCCTATAGGGGATGGGGGGAGAGCATACATGCGCTATCCTTTTTAAAAAAATAACAAACAATAAATAAACATGCATAAAATTAAACATGATCAAAAGCATGAAAAATACATGTTGTTAATGTTTATTTCAAGGCACCAAAATCAAAATGTGTTGTGAATTTTGACCCCTTGGCTTTGATGAAAACTTTCAAAAACATTGAAAAACTCTAAGGCATAGAGAAAGTGAACTAAGTTCTATTTAGATACCCAAAAGATGATGTGAGAAAGATTGATAACATATTCATGTTTGATTAGGTTCATTTGTTATACACTAATTGAAATATTTTGGTTAGGTTCATGTCCCCTTGGCATATTGATAGATTCAAAAGAACTTGCACAAATACAAACTAAGCAAAAACATAACCATGTTCATTTTAAGCACTTAAGCCCAAATGATTGAATTTAGCCTAATTTGTTTTAAACACCAAACTTAAATGTTAGAAACTATTTAAGCCTTAAATTCATGTTCAATGTCTACCTTGACTCTTTAAAAACAAGAGAGTGTATTTCAGTTAATTTTTTCTCATTTATTAATTTGGAATCAAGTAATGAAACTAGTAATAGGGTGTGGAGAAGAATAAAGTACGTGAGAGATCCAAACGATGGTGGAAACTCCTCTTTGGCTTGAAAGGAATAACCTATAAATAAGAAAGACACTATAAAATACATTATCATATGGATGTTTGAGTGGACTGCCTAGTGTGAGCTAGATCTAAAAAGCATATGCTTGGTAGAAGGCTATCAATCCACTATTTATAATAATTAAGTTGATATAAATGAAAAGAAAAGAAATTTACATTCAATAAATAGAAATTAAATGCATATAAGATGAGATGGAAGTAAATTTCTTATTAAACAAAAATAATAAATATAGCACAAGTAGGTCAATCCTCATGCTAAGATAGTTGGGGTTAGGTTCAAAAACTCATAAAAATTTTTGGGAAAAGGTGTAGACACCTAAAACTAGCCATCGATAACCTCTAATCAATATTTTGACCAATTTCCACCCAAAATGCATAATTTGGCCTAAAAACACTAAAACATGCTAAATGATTTGAAACTAACATAATCAAGTGCCAATTTTGGCCAGGGTTTCACTAAATGGGGAAATGTAATTTATGAACTAGCTAACTTTGATTAAATAATTCTGAGTCAAAATGCCAAATTTACACTTGAGTGTTCTAAATTTCTCTTTACTATCAAAATCTCTTGCACAAGACATGTGCCTTCATTATTTTTTGTTGGTAACATCCTAAATGGGATAACAAATCCAATGCATTTGAAATCACCTTTTAGTTCCAATCTAATTAAATTTTGGACTAATAACAAGACATTTTGATCAATTTGAGTAATTTATGCATAAAGTGTTTAATCATGCTTAATAACTAATTAATCTAAATCAAGGCATAATTAATAATTCCATGGAAACTTGTTAAATAATTTGTTTTGGAAATTAATATTGAATATCTACATCATCAGGTGACCTCATTTATTGGGAAGACATCCCAAGGCCATAAATGCCACAAATATCAAGATTCATGTCCTCCATGCCTCATCAATGCCTTCCATGATGCCCTCTATAACTCTTAATTGACCCTTCTTCCAATGTCATGATGAGGATAATTATAAACTTAATTCCAAAAATTTAATTAATCATTAACCACACATCTCAATCTCAAGATGGGCAATTCAAGTTGATTCTAATTAATCTCAAAAATATATAAATAGGAGGCCTTACCACATTATTTCTAGGCTATTTTGATGAAAAGTTATAATGCACAAATATCTTCAAGAAGCCATTGAAATTAGTGTTACCATGCCAAATTTATTCCAATCCAAGCCAAGCTAAAGCCACAAGGTGCCAAGGAGAAGAGGAGATAGCCAAGCCTCTTTTGATGAAGACTTCATGAGCACAAATTGAGAAAGCCACTACAAAAAGCATTTTGGAGCATCCAAGGAAGGTAAAAGAGGGTTTATTTTTTCATTTTAGTTGTGTGTTTTATTAATGTTTGTTAACTAAGCTCTCCCTAGTGTCTATGCCTAGAGATTTTATGCTAGTTAGTGCGTTTCTTTCATTTTGTTTTCATTTTGAAACTAACACCATACTAACCATCCTCTCTTGAGTCAAATTCCTATATCACATAATGACACGCTCGATGGGATGGGATGCATCCCACACATAAAGAAGATCATTCTAAAACTTTAAAATCTTTATTTGGATCATTAAAAATCTTGCAAATTGATTTTCTAACTTTGTTTTGCCATTTTTCTTTGTCACGGGTTTATACAATAATCGACATCAGTTAGTAAAACTGTCTTCAATTGTTATAGGCATTGTTGGTCATTATTGGTATAATCGATGTTAGTTAGATAACCATTGTCATTTAGTAAGAGTAATCATCATCAGTTATGGAACTAACATCGTTCATTATGTTTTTTTTTAAAACACAAACTTGAGAGCTCTTTTTTTGAAGTTCAATGTTTCAAACCCAAAATAGCTTCAAGGCTAAAGGACATGCTAAAATTTTTGTTATAGGACCAAGGTTGAAATTTCCTAAAAACATGTTTAAATCACCTTTTACATGCTTAAAAATTAATTAGGAAAAGTATTTTGGTGCTTAAAGCAACATTTAAGGTACTTAAATAAGTGTTTTTAGCATTAGTTTTCAAAGATACAATGAAGAACAAGGGGTCAAATGAATGCCACCTCATTTTTTGAATTTGGGCTTTAAATTAACTCACCTTTCTAAGCTTTTTTTATTCACTTAATTGTTCAAATTAGATTTTTGTTTGGAAAAAAGAGGGGTGTTGTGTGTATGCTCTTCCATTTATCCCCTTTAGGGAACCCTTGGAATCAAAAGCACCATTCCTATTACAAATAGCTTAGTCTAAGGCTTAAAAAGAAATTCATCTAAAGCACTCCCCAAAAACTCATCAAATTTTGGGTGACCATGAAAATGACCCTAAAGTCTTTCTATTTTTATGCTTTCTTTATTTTTATGCAAATTTGGCTTACGAGGGGGACTTCATCACCTTCTAAAAGTTATTTAGGGAAGCTTTGACCCAAGGTTTCACCTCCTAACATAGACTTTATTTGGATCCTAATTGGAGTTACACATTGGATGTAGTGGCACTTTGGACATCACACTACATTGACCGAATATCATGATGTAGTGGTTACAAAAATGACTAGACCTTTTTACAACAAGCCAAGTGATACGAACCCAAAATCGATGATTTTATTTTTCATTATTTGACATGTAAGTCATTATGCAATTGATTCCATTAGAACATTTGGAAACTTGTTAGATCTTAGACAAATCCCCACTTGTCATTAAAGTATTGTTGGTGTAAGGTGCACCTCAAGGTCCATGTCATAGTACTATCATTTGAGAGAAGGGAGGGTGTAAAAACCCTACTATGTAATGCACATTTAATTTTGTATGAACATTTAAAATCCTCTCAAATGATGTATATTAATGGATTATAAAAATACCAAATAACCTTGTTAATTTAGAGTCTAAGAGTGATTAATCAATAGAGTCTTGTCTTAGATTAAAGTCTTGTTTAGAGTTAAAACTTGGTGTAAACAAAAAATTCAAACCAAACACATAATCCTAATTTTCCTTTGAACAAAGAGGAATTATGCTGCCCATGTGAAATCATTAATTTACCTTTTTCAAAGTTCATCAAAAGCTTGGGAGTCATATCATTCACTTTGGTGTAGTTATGTTACCCAATTGAGTCTAGACCTTTACCAAAGTTGTGTAAGTCCTTCACTTATAATCTAAATTTGAAATTTCACCTATATAAGTTCATAGATTTGATGTGTTAAGTGGGTTCACCATTTTCACTAAACTTGAGGGAACTTATGTTTAATTTCCAATTCTGGTTGAAGGTCGTTTAAGACTCATAATCATTATCACCACTTGGTAGACTTCAGCCATTTTGTGTTAAACACTTGCACTTTGAGTCTATGCACCATAAACATTTGGAGTCCAAAAAGATAGTGCTATGCTATCAAAATTGTGGGAAACTATCTTTGCCTTAGATATTTTTGAAACAAACTTTTTGTCACACCTTTTGGGTAGTGTAGCATCATTACGCTGCCCAAAAAAATGCGAATATTGTTTCATAGACCCTCTTGCATAGAGTTCAAATTTATTCCTACATTTTTTAGCCCAATCTAAGTGTACTTTTGTGATCCTTTGTCTAGCATAGTTATATCTTTCACTTTTGTCTAGATTATTTGTCAAAAGAACCAAGTTTTATAGGATTATTTGTGAGAAAATAAACTATCTCTAAAGTTCCTTTTGTTTCATACCTTATACCTAGTTGATCGAGTTCATGTCCAAAAATCAAATGCCTAGTGTTTATTAGAAGTGTTTCAAATCCATTAGATTAAAACTTTCATCTATTTTCAAAGTCTAGCTTTTGATGTCATTTGGCCAAGAGTCCTAACACATGCCTTATTTGAGCCTAGCTTTTGATGATGCATTTGGCCAAAAGACCTAGCAAATTTTAATTTCCTAGATTAGACTAATTTGAAACACTTCAATCTTAGATTTTATCATTTTAATTTTTGGCCTATTTACTTACTCATCTTTGTGTGAATATCAAGACATTGGAAATTTAATGCTAGAGTGTTTCTTCACTAAATCTTTGCATAAACCTTTTGACACTTTTGACTAATCTAGACCAAGTTTAAACATCATCTATTTTAGACATTGTCTTTTTTAGAGTTTGTGTAATTATTTAACCTTTTATCACAAATGCATTGACTATGGATCCCAACATGTATTCCTACACTCATAGTGGACTCATGTACAATCTAGGAATTAGTAATGTGGTTGCATAGGAAGAAATGGTGTAAGACCCTTATGCAAATAATATTCCCTATGAGATGGATTATTATCCCTCTTATAATACTCAATTAGGTGCACAAAGATAAGATCCCTTGGCTAACTATTTGGTTAACACAACACCTTATTCATAAAAAGACCAAGAATCAACTAGATAATACCTAGCTACAATACCCACAGTTGACAAGCCAGTTCTTCAATAGTCATAGTCTACAAATACAGCTTCCACATATGATCCATTTTTATGTGAGCAATATTTTTTAGAGAAAAAAGATGATATTTTTTTAGAGCTATAGAGGTAGGGGCCAAATTTCCTATAGACTTCCCCCATGAAAATTTACCAAGCCTATTAAGAGTTCCCCACAATATCATTTATGATCAATAGGCTTCTTTTAGAAATCATATAGATCTAGTCCAAACAACGTATCAAGACCCTAATATATCTAATCAAGGCAAAAACATCATGGAAGACCAATTTAACCAAATGTAGATAGCATATCAAACATACCTAAATCTAGCACATAATTTCAATCAAATGAACATGATGAGCAAACCTCTTATTGACTTAGTTCCTTCAATAAGAGTGATGATAGAGTTAACTAGACAAGAGAATATGAGTTCTAACCCATTCATGCAAAATGATTTGGTAGATAGGTTGATGCATATGCCCATTATTGAAGAAGTGTCTTTGGCTTCTACACAGAATAGTGAGCCAAATGTAGTGGACAATGTGTAAGTAGCATCCAATCCCAATCCAAGTGGTACTAACACACAAACAGCCAGTCAACAACATATGCCTATAGTTAATACCATGAGTGGATCATCATACCAGGGAGTAGGAGTTTATACATCCCAAACTCAACCAGATACTTCCTCAAGTGTACAACCAACAAGATTAGGTAGTTAACCATCAACCAATGTCATGCCTCAATATCCAAATGTGATGAACCCTACTCCTTAACAAGTGATGAGTAGTATTCCAAAATAACATGTATAATCTAGTGTACCAACACAACATAGGTTGAATATATTATCACCTCAATAAGGGGAAACTAATGTTCCACCTTATCAAGTAGTGGAAAATATACCTCCTCAATCACATATCAGTGTACCAATCCAAAACTAAACAATGACTAGTCAACAATGTGCAAATATTAGTTAGTAATAGATGTTGAATTTGCAACCTACTTTCACTTCCCCATAGGGATTTTTTCAATAAAAAGGCTCCCATATTTCCCAAGTACGTACTAGACAACCATTGGTTCAAAGTGTGCCATAATTTAGAGATAGGGTCTTGGTCCACAAGTTCCCACTCAACAGTAAGGTTCGATTAGTTGATAGCATGTCCCTTTTCAACCATAATAGGCACAACATAGTTATATCCCTCCATCCCAATATAAAATAATCCTGGTCAAACCTTCATCACCAACCCAAACTAGAATATAATGTAATTAAATGTGCAATTTCAAGTACAACTTAATCCATGTATGTATATTCTTGGTCCATTTCCCAACCAAACCAATATTCTCATTCAAACCAATGTTCCTTCTAGTCTCTTATCCCAATAATTACAATAGATGAAGGATGCAATTGCTACCATTCAGGATGGAAAATAGACTAAAATGTTTAAATTAGATGATGTGTGTTCTTATTCATTCAACATGGAGTACTTGTATATACCATATCCTCTAGGATACAAACCACCTATATTTGACAAATACAAAGGGAAAGGTGACCCTAAGGCCCATTTAATTGAATTATTTGTCACATGTCAACCAATGGCATATAGTGACATATAATTTTTGCTATTATTTTTAAGGAGCTTAGATAGACAAGCCTTGGAATGGTTTTTAAAGTTACCCAATAATTTAGTGACAAATTTTGATGATCTTTCTGATAAGTTTATGCAGCACTTTTCCTATAATGTTGAGCATGAGATTTCATTAGTGGACTTAACACAAGCAAAGCAAAAAGATGGTGAGAGTTTTATGAATTATCTACAATTATGGAGAGCCCTTGCAAGCTATTTGACCCATAGTTTACCAAATAAATAATTAGCCACTGTGTTTACCAAAAATTTGCATAGTTAGATAGCATATCATCTAGAGCTACAATATGCACATACTTTCAAGGAAATCATTGATAAATGCTTGTTGATTAAGTGAGTTCTTATTAATAAAGGGATCATCAATCTTAATTCAACTAATCAAAATATAGGTACCAATCAAGGAAATGGCCAAAACCAACATCTAATGTAAGTGCAAGCATCATAAATAGCATTGGCCTATAACGAACAAAGACCAAAGCAATTCAACCATAATAGGAATGTTGTGGGAAATGGAGTAACTAAATCATGTCATGTCCAAATGGTGAAAACATCATTTGCACTACCTTTTCAGCTTACTCCTACCCAAAAATATCTCTAACCAATGCCATAACCACAACAACCAAGACCTACACAACAAATACAACATCCTTTACCATTTCAAACCCCTCCTCCTAGGAGAATCGTGCCTAGACATTATGTCTTTAGTGACCTAGGAAAACCTATTGATTCTATATTTCATAAGCTTACTACTACTAATTAATTAGTTGGCCTATACCAAAGCATTATTTTAAAGGCATTCTTTATCTTGATTAGTACCATGAAAATGAATTTTGTGACTATCATTGGATCAACAGGCATAATCTACGAAGATGTGTCCAAATCAAGAATTTAATTGAGAATATGTTATATAATGGGGAGATAACATTAGATAATATTGATTACACTTCCAATTAAACTCTTGGGATCTATAAAAACCCCTTTCTTAGACATAATAATTAATAATAGTAGAACAATCAACAATAACAATAATGACCAGTGCAATAGCAAAATTAATAGTATCAAAATCAAAGGCTGAACTAAAAAAATTAGCAAAATCAATAGCAGAACCCATAACAACAGAACTATATAGAAAACCAAGGTCATAATGGTAACAACCAAAAAACCTACCATGTATTTACACATGACTATAATAGGGTTATAGGTCATATTATAGGGGGTAGTGTTAATGCCATCTCCATTAATCCTAGACTAAGTGATAATCAATCTAGACCATTGATAAATAATGATAATTAGCCAAATTAAATTTATGATCCTTATTTGACCTAAGACTACATATAGACAAACTAGAAAATTAGGACTCCCACGTTTTGACCTTATACTGACAACTCACCCTTGCCATACATACTACAAGTGCACCAGCAATCAAGACTTATCCTATCTTGTCCCACACCATTCCCAACATTTTTTAATAATAATGGTCCAGTATTTAATTTTGATTGTGTAATCACAACTTAGAGGTCAAAGATTAATATCCTAGGTCCATAACCATCTACCACTTTGCTTTTCATCCAACCAAATTTTCAACCTTAAAATTTACCATTCACTATTGACCAAGACAAGAAGTTTGATATTGTGGAACAATTACAGAAGACACCAGCACAAATTTCTATTTTAGATTTTCTACAAACACCAATAATCTACATGAATATCTTGAATGAGTTTTTGACCCAATCCACTATTTCTAGTGACTTATCCCCTGATAAATTTCAAGATTTGGTTGGACACTTGGATCTAGCCCAACAAGTCACATTCAACCAAAATGATATGTCTTCCCTTGGCCCACTCTATAATAATCCATTGTACATAAAGGTTTATATAAACCTTCACAAAGTGAAATGTGTCCTTATTGACAATGGATTAGGCCTCAACATAGTGTCTCTAAAGCTCATCAAGCTTCTTGGGTACATAATGGAAGATCTCCAACCAAAAATGATAACCATCAAAGCCTATGATAATTAGGAAAGATAATCACAAGGCACCATTAGTTTTCCCATTATTATTGGGCCTTTAACCCATGATACACTTTTCCATGTGCTTGATCTAGAGTTATCATACAATATGCTTCTAGGCAGGCCTTGGTTACATGAGATTCATGCAGTCCCATCAATGTTGCACCAATGTATCAAGTTTCCCACTCAGGGATGGAATTAAATATTTTAGGAGATTTACACCCATATGAACATTGCAAACATCTTGAGGTCAAATTTCAAAGCTACAATTATTAGTACAGCATGAATCTAAGTTCCAATTAGGATAAAGGAAAGGCCATACTTATTAATGCTTTATTAAATAATTACATAAATCCTAATACCTTGGATTCCATTTCCCACATGCCACTTTTGAATCTTCTAATAATTTCACCATTTTAGATAATGGACCAAGAGATTATGTGACCCATGATACATTTTATATTTCCAATCTTCTTAAAAATATAAAAACATTTAGGCGACCTAAAGTCACCCCACATATGCATTGGCAATGAAAGAACAAAGATAAGGGACTATCACATTTGTACCAGCATCTAGCCTAGAACCCAACCCTCTTGAAGGGGATGAATCATGGATATATAATGACAACCAAGCTAATTGTTATAAAAGTGTAATGTATCCTATTCCCAATAAGATCATAGATCATCACAATTATGAAGGAATAGGCCTTAGATCGAATCAACAAGGAACCATCGAGCCAATTTCCATGATTAAGTATGAAATACCTTATGGACTTAGATTTAAACCACCTAGGGGTGACCCCACATATCTTATTCAAATTCCATCACTAATGCCTAGTGAGGATGATGTCAATAGTGAAGTAGAGTCTGATCATAGCCTCACCTTTTATGACCTAGCTAAGACTAACTTATTTGATACCAATGCCATTTGTACCCTTACCTTAGTCATCCATCTTAGCCCATTACCATTATACTATCCCTAACTGATAGATTGATACCAAAAAGAATCCACTTTATCAATTGATGAGTTCCAAAATGATGAGGCATTTTGTGACTTCTTAGGCCATAGAGACAACATTCTATTAGGAGATCACAAATAAGAATTCTCAATTACATTGGATCCTGAAGCCTATTTTGGAGAGAAAATTAACACCCTTAGCCAAAATAAAAAGTAAAACATTGAGGTCACCAAGTGAAAACCTCTTTTAGGCCCTTTCTGACAAGGAAAAAAGTAAAAATAAATGCTAGTCTAGTGGTAAAAACCTATTTCAAGCACCATTAGATAGAGGTGTTCATTCTTCTTCAAATTTAGACCAAGAGACCACCAATGATGAACTTGCCTATGGATCTGAGTTTAATTTTGAGAAACAAAAAGTATTTGATCAAATTATTCAAAAATTTCCAACTATTTTTATCACATGGCTAGATCTCCCATTAAGGGACTCAAATTCATCATGCCTAGGAGAAGTTGAAGAGTAAATCCTAGCAGAGGACCCTGACATAGTCCAATAATTCAAGTTGTTACCTATTATTCTAGAAGATGATTCAACCCTTCTAGTCAAAGATACAATAAAGGTAAACATCAAGACTCCATCATAAGTAAAATGGATAAAATTAGGCACATCCCTCACTGAGGAGGAATGTGAAGTTTTTACAACTCTATTGAGGTAATTTGTAGGTATCTTTGCACGGGCCTATTCTGACATGCTAAGTTTGGACCCCACCTTGCTTTTGTACCACCTTATGGTCAATCTTAATTCCAAACTGATAAAACAAAAGCTTCATAAGATGCATCCTCACATTGTGATATTAGAAAAGAAAGAGTTAAAGAAACTCTTAGAAGTAAGATGTATCTGATCCATTGACTACTCAAAATGGATATCTAATGTTAAACCTATTAGCAAAAAGGCTGAAGGAATCAAAATCTGCACTAATTTCTTAGACATGAATAAAGCTTGTCTTAAAGATGACTTTCCATTGCCTAACATTGACATGATCTTCAACTCCATGGTAGGTTATGAAATTTTTTCACTCATGGATGGCTTTTCAAGATACAATCAGATCAAAATAGCACTAGAAGACCAACATAAAATAGCATTCACCACTCCTAGGGAACATTTTATTATTAGGTAATGAAATTTGGTCTTAATAATGATGGATCTACAATAAAAGGGCCATGTCTATCATATTCCATGATATGATGCATGATATGCTTGAAGACTATGTCTATGACATTAGGAAAATCCAAAACTAGGGCTGATCATCTAATAGTGTTATGTAAAAATTTTGAAAGTTTGTGAGAGTAAAAATTCATACTCAACCCAAAAAAATGTGTGTTTAGTATAACCTTAGGTAAATTACTTAGATTCATCATGTCTTGAAGAGGTATTCAATTAAATCTGGATAAAGTCCATGTTATAATCGAGATGTCACCACTAACCAATTTGAAGCAACTCCATAGTTTTCAAGGTAAGATCCAATAAATTTGATGCTTCATCTCTTAGTTAATAGACAAGTGTCATCCATTTACACATCTTTTAAAGAAGGGAGTTGTATTTCACTAGGATGATCATTGCCAAATGGCTTTTCAACAACTCAAGGAATATTTAATTAATCCACCTATTTTATTACCTCCTATACTGGGAAAACCATTCTTGTTATACCTATCCACTACCAACAATGCTATCGAGGCACTCTGTTTCTACTCATTTTTGTTATTTACATTCATAAGGAAGAAAGAAACTAAAGATAAATGGTCAGGGGTTAGATGATACCCAGATGAAGTTGCACACCATATCCAGACATTGTAGGAGCTCCTCTTTGGCTATGGAGGAAGACACCTGTAGATAAGAATAAGACTGAACAAAAAAATGTTAGAGATAGATATGGTGGACTGCCAAGTGATATGCTCGGTCCCAAAAGTGTAAAGACTTCCTTGAGGGATGGCAGTCCACTTATTGATAAAAAGAGTGTTGCTAGAAAGAGAAATAATGAAAGGCTAAAGAAGAGAAATAGATAATGCATACCTAATTCCTGCAATTTGCCTCTCACAGTCACCGATGCCAGTTAGTCTACCATCATCAATTGGTCAATGTTGCTAATGTCAGTTATGCTGCTGATGTTGGTAGGGGAAATGGTCGATGTCAGTCAGGGAAATGGCCTTGGACGGGTTTTGGATGGGTTTGTGGTCACCAGAGGGATTCTATGGGTTTAAATAGTCTGTGTGGGGTTGCAAGGAGACAAATAAGGTCCACAGAAGGACAAAGGTAGATGATAGGTTGTCAAAAAGGGTTAAGATAAAAGGAAGGCTTTATAGCCTCTCTAGGAAGAAAGCTGAGTTTGGTTAAAAGTCAAGTCTGGTCTGGTAGTATTTAGAGATAACAAATTGACTAAGTTATTCTAAATTATTGAAATGAAAGGGTGGAAGAAATACTTAGCTCTAGTGAGAAGAAGAACCAAGATGTCAAACACTTATGCCTATTACAGCTAATGTTCAGGTCCCCATGCAATGCTTCAATCCAATCTAGAGTGACTGGTGTAGAGTCTCTATGGCCAAGGGAGCGTTAGTTGAAGTCTAATGCCTGTTGATGTCTCAGATTCTGAGAGGAAGAGAGAGAGAGAGAGAGAGAGAGAGAGAGAGAGAGAGAGAGAGAGAGAGAGCCAGATCTGAGCGAGAGAGAGTCCAAGAAATGTTTGATAAGAGCTTAGGGTGATTAGATGAGTCTAAGAGACATTTTGGGGGTTAGAACTCAGTTTAAGTAAACCGTCGTCGGTGATCCCACTAGCATCGGCTGACAATTGACCGATGTCGATG
Organism: Torreya grandis; assembly: GCA_037957365.1. NCBI lineage: Eukaryota > Viridiplantae > Streptophyta > Pinopsida > Cupressales > Taxaceae > Torreya > Torreya grandis. The sequence continues at coordinate 5,912,558 of JARHVA010000314.1, forward strand.
GGTGGAGAATGAGTAAAAGGGCTAAGAAGCCTGTTCTCCATCCACTGAGTGTATTTGCCATTAGAGAATGGTCAATGGGTGAGGTTATTAAGCATGAGTGTTGGTTAGGTGGTTGGAATAGGTCTTAGGTAGTTATGATATGAAGGACTTAGTCATAGGGTGAGTCATGGGGTAGGAAATGGTCTTAGTGGTGAGGTGTCCAAGGTGAGGTGTCCTAGGTGAGGTGTCGAGGGTGATGTCATTAATCTAAAATAAGAAGTTTATTTTAAATTAATGAAGTGTGTAAGGGACCAAGGCGTTGACACAATTTAGGTGTCTACATTTGCCCCTTTTTGTTTTGTTGGTTATTCTGGATGAACTGCAAGACAAAAATAGGAGTAGATGCCCTAGGTATGGTGATGAGGTATTCTCCCTCAAAGCGGGAGTTGAGGGAAGGTAACCTGATATCAGGTGTTGATTTGATAAGCAGTGGATGGGTTGTGGTGAAGTTTGAGTGTGAATGCTATAATAGTTGGGATTGTGCATACACCACTTCATGTGATAGGTAGGTCAAATTGTCGCAGTCAAAGGTTGAGGAGTGATAAAATCAAAATAATCGGTCCCCAGCATTTAGTCGTAGCTGATTGGGTTAATCGATCAAAGCTGTATCTCCAATGGTCATCGTGTTCCAAGTATCCCAGGCTCAGGAAGTGCTCTTGGAAAACATGAAAATGTCACAAGTAGTGGGGATCAACAAGAGCATGATCCGATACTTGTGAGGGTTGTAATAGGAGGTGCGCACAATTTTTCTATCTATTTGTGAGGTAGCATACATGCAATCAAAACAACTAAGGTAGAGTTGTCTCAAAAGTGGTCATGGTCAGAGGAAAGAGGTGTGATCTCCATGGTCATTGGTTGATTTGGATTGAGATATAAGTGAGCTCAAAGGTTGTTTATTATGGTCAGGGAGATGTATGTGATCTCCAGTGTGCCCCATGAGAAGTTGAAAGTGACTTTTACAGTGTCAAGGCTGGTTGATTGGTCATGATTTGGTTAAAGGGTAGATGGTTGGTCCATCAAGTAGATAGATGAACAAAATGGCCATTGTCATTAGGGATATGAATGGGGGAATAGTAGAGCTAACCTTAGAAGACTGAGTGCTGCCTACATAGCCCCTGTTGTAAGGGCTTTAAGCCAATGTAGTTTAGAAAAAGGGTCTAAGTGGTCGATAGTTGGTCAGGTTAGAGATGTCAGCATTTCCCATATGTGTGATGGTACATGCTTGAAATGATGAAGATATGATGATGTTATAGCTTTTTCCATATTATGTGATGGTGTATTATATAACATTGGTTGTGTGTGGTTGATAGTTTCCATGTGTGTTGTTTTTCATAGAAACTAGTGTGAGTGGGCTAAGTCATGTTAGTGGTCTGAAAAAGGTTTGGTTTGGTTGGGTTAGATGTGACCAAGATATATAAGAAGTTAAAGGTGCATTTATATTTCATTGACAAGGACTATAATGATAGCATAGATAAGGCTTTTGTAAACAAAAAGCCCTGTTCATGCATTACGTCGCTGACCATAGGTTTGTGTTAGAGAAGTAGTCGAATCACTTGACGTTAAGTGAGCTTGAAATCCCTTGAGTATGTTAGGGTAATAGGTGGTGATTAGGTGATATGTCAGGATAGGATAACCCTTTTTAGCATGGATAACTTTGCCCCTTTTATAGGTAACCCTGAGAATGCCTATAGGCAAGTCCATGACTTAATATTTTGTCAGTCATTTTTTTTTGGTAGACTGATCAATGCGAGAAGTCCACTTTGGGATGTTGTTGTGTTTTATGGTCATGTTGTGCTGTGTATGTAGCAAAATTTGGTCATAGCCATCCTTTGAGGGAGTGGTCTATATTGTGCTTGTTGTATGTTTGGATGTCTGTGAATAGTTGTCCTTCAAGGGAGCAGTCTATCTTATTACAGCAATGATGCAGCTATCCTTTGAGGGAGCAATCTACATTTATAGTTTTATGACCTTTGAATAGGCATCCCAATTTTATATTTTTATTTGAGGACTAAAATTTTGGTCATGGACTTGACTATAGAGGTTTAAAGGTTTCCATTTTATTAAGATAAAGCATTCATGCTTGACAAAAGGGTTGAAAGGAATAGGAATGACAATGATGGGGGGTTGCTCAAGGGATGAGCTCAAGTTAAATGTCAAGTGAATGATTAATTGACTAATAGAAAAATAGTCATAGATGTAAGGTATTAAGAGGCTCAGGTTTTGGCCAGCCTTGGAAAGAAGATAGACGATAAGTCCCTAATCCATGCTTGTGTGTTATGATGTAAGGTCTGAGTCAATTAGGAGAAAATTTGCCCCATTTGCTTTGTTCCAAATTGGTCACATGTTGGTCATTATTGTAGGCAAGTTTTGGTCAATGTTGGTCGTGAAGTCATTTAGTATGATGTTGGTTAGTATGTTGTTGGCATTTGGTACAATGCCGAACATAGTTGCTACAGTCTTGGTTAAGAGCGGGCCAATAATAGCCCAAGAAAAGGATGCACTTGGCAACTGAGTTATCACTGAAGTGTCCCCCACAAGTCCTGTCATGGACTTGTTTGATGACATGGGAAGTTTCAGAGGTTGTTAGGATAAGGAGGCCGTCGAGACCTCATTTGTAGAGAAGTCCCCCTAACATGGTGTATCGAGCAGTACGCTTGATAAAAGCTCATCATCCATTCTTAAAGAGGTTGGTAGGAATGATAGAGTAAGTCAAGTAGTCCACAAGTTACTTATACCAAACGTCATGTAGACTAGAGAGATTAGGAAGAATTTCCCCTAGTGATGTTGGTCGAGACATGTCCAAGATAGAAATCTTGGGTTGTGTTGGTTGAGAGGTCTTGACGAATAATGGATATGTCAAAGGTGTAGAAGTCTGGTATTTTCCTTTATTCTTCACAGCTTGGGGCCTAATGGCCACATCAAATGTGTTGATTTCAAATAAAGGAGTAGATGGTGGTAAAGGGACCATAGTCTTGTATGGGGATCCCGATTTAGGTGAAGAAGTTTGGGAGGCATGGGATGTTGTTGAATTTTTGTCAAAAGAGTGGTCAGAAGAAGCCTCAATGTGAGGGGTGTCCTTTTTTAGGTTTTGATGAATGATAACCTTAAGGGCATAGCAATGCTCAATATCATGTCCAAGTGTGTGATGATACCAGCAAATTTTAGTGTCATTGAACCAAGATGGTTTTGATCCGAGAGGTTGATATGGTTTAATGGGTGGAAGAGTGATGCTAGATGACTGCAATAATTGACATAACATCGAAGCATAGGATCCCCTTAATGGGTTTGTGCTTGTTGTTGTAGTAGGTGTTGACAACTCCTTTTTAGAAGTTTTTTGGGGAGTTTGTCATGTCATTTTTTTTGTGGGTGGTGTGGCTACACATGTAGATTACACTTTGCTATTGAGAGGTGTTGGATGTGGGGGTAATCCTGCTAAAGTAGAAGGATGTGGACCCAAAATGGAAGGTAATGATGAAGGTGGGGGAGAAGTTCTCTAGTTTGGTTTAGTAGCCTTCTTTGGTTTAATGTGAGGACCACTATTGTGAGGGGCGAGGCTCAAATCTACCTTCACCGCATCTTCTTTGGCTAAAGTGGACGAGGTGGAAAGTTCCTCTCTCAGTAGAGAAGGGGCTGGAGAATGTGGCTCTTGAGTTGGATAGAGTGTAGGGATGGTCATGGTTTCTATGTGTGGTCGAGTAGCGGGGAAAGTATGATCCCCCATTGATGATCAGAAGGATGAAGGCGTGGCAGCTGGCATTGGTACCATCAAAGCATCCTCTGATATGGGAGAGGTCAAAGTAGACTCTCCCATGTGTGAGAGGGGGTTAGATAGAGGAAAAATAGGAGAAGAAGCCTCTTCTACCTATGGTGGATAAATAGGTTGATTAACCTCTTCAGACTGTGGGAGAGGTTGGTTAGAAACCATGTCGACCATGCATATATTACGCTCTTGAAAGTCATCGACTATGGTCTGAATGTTATGCTAACTGGGGGGCTAGTTAGGGAATGGTTGTCTAAAGACATCCATGTTTTGGTTAGCTGGTGCATTTGGGTTATCCAAAACAAGATCCCCCTTGTCTAACATGTTCTGGCTAATGTTTTTAAAATCTTTGCAGTTGTCTATGTCATGACCTTTGACATGATGATAGTGACAGAAGTCATTTTCCCTATACCATGTAGGGATGGCTTTTAAGGGGTCGAATTGAGGTGGTGGTTGAATTTGGGGGAGGTTGAGGACCCCCTGCTTGACTAGTTTATACAAGATGGAAGTGTATGATTCTCCTATTGGAGTGTATTGACGTTGTACGTACCATTGTTGGAATTGTCTTGTGATATATTCTGATGTGGAAGGTTGAGATTGATTAGTTGTTGTTGAAGATGATGGCCTAAGGACCACAATGTTTTCTACTCCTTTAGACTTAGAGCTGAAATAAGAAGGTTTGGATGAAGAAGGGTCATTCGATTTTGCATTACTATGCAATGTGACCTTGTCTTCTTCAACTGCACAGAGTTCAAGCTTTCTAGCCATGGTGAAAGCTTCGTCAAATGTGTGGAATGTTTGAACCCGCAAAGTAGATGAGATGTGCTTAGCACATGCTCGTGAAAAGAGATCAATGAGCTCAGTTTGAGGAAGTGAAAAGGAGAGTTGGTTAATCAAACCTCTCCAATGGGAAATGAAGTCAGCTATGGACTCATCATCGAATTATTTGATAGAATAGAGGTCTATAATGGAGACCTTTTTGGTGATGTTGATTGAAAAGTGGTCAAGAAATAGTTGGCAAGTTGAGTGAAGGTAAAAATTGAATGACTGGTAATAGAGCTATACCAATCAAGGGCGGCGCCAAAAAGTGACATGGGAAATGTGCGAAGTAATAATGTATTATCGTGTGATATAAGGTAACAAGCGTGTCTAAATGCTCATAGATGTTGCTGTGGGTCCTCTTTACTCTAAAAGCGAGTAAATTTGGGGAGTGCCCACTGGCTAGGATATGGTCTAATAGGGACTGAAGGATGGATGGGTTCATTGCATATTTGTTCGTATGAAAGAACATTGCTTGAACCAGAAATAGATGTCTCAAGGTTAGACATCTTATCCATCAGCATCGTGATTAGATCTACTAATGGATTGGTAGGTGGAGCACCCTCTAGGTTGTAAGGTACCTAGAAGGTGTTAGGAGGGGCATATGACATACTTGGTTGTGCTTGCATAGGTGCAACATATTGGTAGTTCGTCATAGGGACTAAGGTTGAGGTCAAGGGGGCTTGTGCCATGAAGCTAGAGGGCACGGCTTGACTAGGTGCTACCAAAGGTGATTATATATTGGTGACATTGGTTAAAGGGTAGGTGGTCACTCTTGTATTTGTGGGCACAAGAGTATGTGGGCTAGAGACAACCAAGTTTTGAAAAGGTGTTGAACTTCATTGAATTGTCTGTTGTTGAGGGGGTACAAAAACCTCAGTGGAGGTAGGTCCAGAAATGGAAGTGGAGGCCAAATCTTGAGAATTGGCCATGGTCGGGTTATTGGTCGAGGCAATAGCCTGAGTTATTATGGGTTGAGTAGCAGAGGCTGTTGAGACCATTACCGCTTCAATAAGAGAAGTTGGTATCCCATAAATAGGATTACCTGAAGGATCTCATGTTTGTCTTCTTGCAAGATAGTGTTTGAGAACTTTGACATTATGGTCAAGGAATCTCCCAAAGTTTTGATCCCCTTTGGGAACAATTGGATGTTGGTCAGGGGTAGGCTAGACAGGAGTATGTTCAATGTTTGAAGTATGTTCCATTTGGGGACTTGATATGAAAGGTGAAAGTGGAAGTGGTTGTTGCCTCGTGTGGTTAATAAAGGATTTGGTTTGACTGCATGTCAAATCCATCCAAGGCAAAAGGTGTCTAGGTTCTAAAAACTATATATTTTAGTTTCAGAAAACCAGAAGGGGTGTTTTATAGCAAGAAAGTCAGGTTTTAAGCTTGTTGTTTTGGAAAAAAAAATTTGACAGTGGCTAACGTCATTTGAAAATCTGATGTCAGTGAAGATAGGTTGCCGACATCGGTGGAAAAACCAATGTTGGTGAGGAAAAGTTGCCGACGTTAGTCGAAAAACTGATGTCGGTGTCTGTGTGTTTCCAGAAACTCAGAAAATTGAAAGTTTTTGGAAGAAAGAGAAATTTTGAGTTGTTTTAAGAACTCAGAATAATGCATCCTTACCCACTCTAAAAACCAAATAAAAATAGCAAAAGTGATGAAGGCAAGCAACCTCTAAACGTTAAAGTCCTAAGAATAAATTTTAGAGTTGTGGCGGCTTATGCCTTAGAAGAATATGTTGGAAGTGGGCTTTTTAGAACGGGTCCTAAAAGAGGCAATCTAAGGTTGGTTTTAGGTTAGTTTTGGTGCTCAAAAAGTCTATGTTAGGTTTTGTATGTGGCTTGGTGATAGGGGCTTGCACCCCTCACTTCACGAGCCCAGAGCCAAGCTAGGTTGCTTAGCCAATATATACTTCACCTAGAGTTTATACTCTGCCAGAGAATAGAGTGGGTCCTCCTCTTGGTTGTGAAGTCCAAGTAGGATCATCGGGAAGGGTAAGGTATCCGCTAGGTGGTGAAATCCTAGTCGAGCCTTATCTCAGGTATGTTATATGTTTGATTGTGAATGTGGTTAGGTTGTGTAACATATGTGCACTACGATTTATTCATAATGTGGTTAATTACTAGATGAGCTAAATATGCATTCAAGCAGGAGTGAAATGCATTTAATTTTTAACCCAAATTGAAATGTTTGTTCAGATGCAGACAAGTGGGAAAAGGTTTAAGATCATGAATTTCACTACTCTAAGATGCAGGTAAGAAAATGACAAGAAGAAAAAGAAAGATGTTCTTTTTAACTTGTGCTTATGGTTTCTTGTCGAAAGAAAAAGAAAGAAGAAGGTGGCAAGGAGATAAAATTTCCCTAATGCAGCTATATGAATGATTGCCTTTTAGAAGAAAAGAAATGAACCCAAGGAAAAATTCCAAGGGTCCCACTAGGCATGCCAGAATGTTTGTACTCATTTTTGCTATTTACATTTAGAAGGAAGAAAGAAACTAAAGATAAATGGTCAGGGGTTAGATGATACCCGAATGAAGTTGTGCACCGTATCCAGACGTTGTAGGAGCTCCTCTTTGGCTATGGAGGAAGACACCTATAGATAAGAATAAGACTAAACAAAAAAATGTTAGAGACAGATATGGTGGATTACCAAGCGATATGCTCGGTCCCAGAAGTGCAAAGACTTCCTTGAGGGATGACAGTCCACTTATTGATAAAAAGAGTGTTGCTAGAAAGAGAAATAAAGAAAGGATAAAGAAGAGAAATAGATAACATGTACCTGATTCTTGAAATCTGCCTCTCATAGTCATTGACGTCAGTTAGTCTGCCATCGTTGATTGTTCAATGTTGCCGACGTCGGTTATGCTGCCGACATTGGTAGGGGAAATGGTCGATGTCGGTCAGGGCAATGGCCTTGGGTTTTGGATGGTTTTGTGGTAGACAGAGGGATTTTGTGGGTTTAAATAGTCTGTGTAGGGTTGTAGGGAGACAAATAAGGTCCGTAAAAGGACAAAGGTAGATGATAGGTTGTCGAAAAGGGTCAAGATAAAAGGAAGGCTTTATAGCCTCTCTAGGAAGAAAGCCAGGTTTGGTTGAAAGTCAGGTCTGGTCTGGTAGTATTTAGAGATAGAAAATTGACTAAGTTATTCTAAATCACTAAAATGAAAGGGTAGAAGAAATACTTAGCTCTAGTGAGAAGAAGAACCAAGATGTCGAACACTTGTGCCTGTTACGGGTGATGTCTAGGTCCCCATGCAATGCTTCAGTTTAATCTAGAGTGACTGGTGTAGAGTCTCTATGGCCAAGGGAGCATTAGTTGAAGTCTAATGCCTGTTGATGTCTTAGAGTCTGAGAGGAAGAGAGAGAGAAATCCAAATTCGAGCAAGAGAGAGTCTAAGAAATGATTGATAAGAGCTCAGGGTGATTAGATGAGTCTAAGAGACATTTTGGGCGTTAGAACTTGGTTTAAGTAAACCGTCGTCGGCAATCCCACTGGCATCGGCCGACAATTGACTAATGTCGGTGGGTGGAGAATGAGTAAAAGGGCTAAGAATCCCATTCTCCATCTACCGAGTGTATTTTCCATTAGAGAACGGTCAATGGGCAAGGTTATTAAGCATGAGTGTTGGTTAGGCAGTTGGAATGGGTCTTAGGTAGTTATGATATGAAGGACTTAGTCATAGGGTGAGTCATGGGGTAGGAAATGGTCTTAGTGGTGAGGTGTCCAAGGCGAGGTGTCCTAGGTGAGGTGTCGACGGTGATGTCATTAATCTAAAATAAGAAGTTTATTTTAAATTAATGAAGTGTGTAAGGGACCAAAGGGTTGACACAATTTAGGTGTCTACACACTCTTGGCTCAACATGATGATGATAGAAAAGATCATGTCATATTCTACCTAAGCTTTACCTTGGTCACATATGAACATAACTATGCACCTATTTAAAAAACTTATTTGGCCATGGTCTTCACAACTTAGAAATTGTGCCATTACATGTTGAATAATAAGACCATGGTCATTTCAAAAGTAGATCTGCTCAAGTATTTACTATCTAAAATAGCTTTACAAGGTAGAATGGCCAAATGGATCATGCTTCTTAGTGATTTTGACATAGATTATGTCAATCAAAAGGCAATTAAGGGACAAGTTCTTGTAAATTAACTTGTTTAAGTACCTCTTGTAGACACAAAGCCACTCACATTTCATTTCCCTGATGAATACATAATGACTATCATTGACACACCTCTTGAGGAGAAACACTAGAAGCTATTTTTGATGGTTCATTTACTGCACATGGATTGAGGGTGGGTCTCTTATTAATTACACCACAAGGGGATCTAATCCATAAATAATTCAAATCAGCTTTCATTATACAAACAACATGGCCTAGTATAAAGCACTTATTGTAGGACTTTGATAGTAGTGTATTGGAACATATCTCATCTCCAAGTTTATGGTGATTCTCAGTTAATCATCAATCAAGTCACAGATCATTTTCAGACCAAAGATGAAAATTTGGTTCCATATAAAGCCATGGTTGACACTCTTAAGCAACAAATTGCCAACATTCAGTTTGAGTACATACCAAGGACTAGTAATAGAGCTAAAAATGCCATGGTTACTATTGGCTCTCTAATTTTAAAAATAGATAAAGCTAGAGAGTATCAGTTCCTCATCAAGAATTTTTTAGCACCAAATCATGAAACTTTAACTATTGTAATGATTTTTGATATTATTGGTCCTAATTCTATCTAGTACTTAGACATTTATAAATACCTTCATGACCAAGTATTTCCACCTAACCTATCTTAAAAATGAACTAAAGCGTTCATTTATCATTCCACTCATTATACTCTACTTGGGTCTACCCTTTACCATCATAGTTTTGATGGAACTTTGCTTCATTGTTTAACTTCAGTAGAGTTTACACTAGCATTAAGAGAAGTTCACAAAGGAGTATGTGGAGATCATTCTAGAAGGATATCCAAAAATATCTTGAATACTAGTTATTATTGGCCCATAATAGACATAGATGCTACTGCATATGTAAATAAGTGTGACAAATGTCAATAACATGCTAATCTGATTCATGCCTCAACCAAAAATCTAAAACTAATGTTGACACCATGGCCATTTTCTACATAGGGACTTGACCTCATTAAGAATATCAAACCCACTTCATCTGATAGCCATAAACATATCCTTACCACCACTGAGTATTTCACTAAGTGGGTTGAAGCTATACCCCTCACTTACGTGACTAAAAAGAAAATTTCCAATCTCATATTCAACCATCTCATTTGCCGCTATGGTATCCCCTCTGAATTATATCTGATAATAGAGGATCATTCAAGAACAAGGATGTAGACTAGCTATGTATCGAATATAATATCACACAACATTTTTCTATAGCATATTACCCTCAAAGTAATGGCCAAACTAAAGCATCAAATAAAATAATTGTTAACATTCTCAAAAATATTATAAACGATGTTGGTCATGACTAACACCTTCATATATTCCCTACCCTTTGGGCATATTGTACCAATCATCATACCCACATAGGAGCCACTCCATACTCACTTATTTATGGTATTGAATCCATTCTTCCCATTAAGATTGAATTGCCTTCACTATGAATTTATTTCAAGCATGTCCTAGATGATCACAACTATCGAGTAGCTTACCTGTAAGAGCTAGACCTACTTGATGATAAATGCACAGCTACACTCAATAATCCTTAGGATAGCTAAACTGACTTAAAGGCCACTATAATTGATGTGTTAAGTCTAAAACATTTAAACTTGGTGATCTTATTCTTAAATAAAACCAAAATAATACCATAGCTAAGAATAAGTATAAAGGAAAATTCAAACCAAATTGGATAGGGCCTTTCATCATTACTGTATATTATGGATTAGGAGCATACAAGCTTGCCACACTAGACATAGAGGAACTTCCTAAGTCGATGAATATTATTCATCTCAAGTGGTACTATGGTTGAGTGCTAATGTGTATTGTTTATAAGGACCATTTTAGTTATGCCATTTTATCACTATTCTTCTTTGTATAAATATAATTCTTATCCATCCTCTTAGCCATATCCATTTTATGCTTCTAACCTATCAGCCTAGTGTGTTCTAAATCCTATCCCATTTGACCTTGGTTTTTGCCATTTGTTATGCATTTTTATCATTGAGGTATCTAATCAGTTTCATTAGTTGGTTCAATTACTTCAAATAGAGATTGCATTTCAGAGCAATATGACATAAGTTTTGACAGTTGCATCCTTTGTTTGTTATTCCTTTCTTATCACCAGTCTTGCTACTAATTATAACAACCTTTGGGTAAATTAGTACCATTTCTCCATGTCATTGTGTCCTAGTTATAACTGCCTATGGGCAAACTAGGGATAATATTTGTTTATTAAGCCTTGAAGTAGCAACTTGCCACTTCTTATGTCATATTATGCCTTTTTACCAACTATGCCTATTTTGTTTGAATTGACTGCTACACTATTCAAATTCCTCTACTATAAGAGTAAAACTATAATGACTTGAGGTCCTACTCTAAGACTATGTGGGTAGTACTTGATACTTGTTGAGGTCAGCTTAGTCACCCTTTCTGCCATGTTCTTGCCATTTTGTGAGAAACCTAAGCCACACTCTCACCATTTTGTGAGCTTGAACCATTTTATGTCTCATTATTCTTGATCAAGTTGAGATACTTCAAAAAATTCCAAAAACATTGTAAAATTGTTAGAAAAAACCAAAAACATTTGACCACTTCTTTGCCTTTAAGGATTCTAGGAACCCTTACTAAGTTGCAAGCAAACCACTTATCACTTAGTTTCCCCATCCTTTTTGGCCTTTTCTCTCACACACTTACCATTTTTCAAGACCATTCCTCTTCTTTTATCACATCCATTTCTATTTTCTTTCCTTAGTTATCACATTCTTCCCATTCCTTAGGAGAACTACATTTGGCTTGAAGTTTTTTATTGAATATTACATCGATGAAACTATGTAGGAAATGTCTACTTGCCTAGTGCATATGGAGATAGCTCAACCACCCCCTTCATTTTATTTTATTCCCCCATTTTGTTCATTTATTTAGTTATCACTTATTTTCTAGGCGCAATGTTTGTATGGTTTATATTGCATTATTTATTTGTTTGTTTGTTTTTTCTTATTTTATTTGTTTGTCTATCTATTTGTTTGCTTTTAACACTATTTCCTTGATTTGGTTTATGTGTGTTCTTTGGGTGATTCTTTGCCCATACTTACACTTGAATCCATCCATATTGATATGTTTACATTGTCATCATGGTTTTTATCATTGGTGCATAATTTTTTTTTGAGTATTGGATTATGGGAGTCAATCCTTATGCATATTTTAGCCAAGTCTTCATGATGTTATACCATGAGGCCTATCGACATGTGCTACAACAAACCTCAACTTCAAGAAGTTTATTCAGAAATGGCAGCATCTCTTTGGCATCGACATTCTAATACCATCCTAATCATATCCCAAATAGAGTAATTAAACATGAAAGAATTTCAACCTTTATTAGTTCAAATGAGCATCTCCCTAATAATAGGTTATTCCAATTCATCATTACCCTTTGTGTTAATTTATCAGCATCCTTAACCAATTTTATCATGTTTTCCATAATCGAGGTTTAATGACTATAACTGTGTATGGGTAAATCATTACACACCATTCTAGTTGCATTTCTTAATGATTATAACCAACTTTGGGAAAATCATTATATTGTCACCACTTTACTTTTTTTCCCATATAGATGCATTTTATTCTCTGTTTTGTCTATCCTAATTAGGGTAGGTCCATCTTTTTAATGATTATAACCACCTTTGGGAAAATTATTGTGTTATCATACCATGCTTCCACTATCGAGGTACAATGCTTATAACCACCTTTGGGTAAACCATTGTATACCATCCCACTTGCATTCTTAGTGATTTTGACTACTTTTTCAAAATCATTATGTTTTCACCCCAAAATCCTTCCTTTCTTTGGTCCCCTTGTTTCACTTCTTATCAAGGGACCATTTGCCGACCTACTTGTGCTAATCATTCCCTCGAGGGGGGATCATATAGTTAGTTTATCATCATTATAGTTGTAGGCATACAAGACCTTTTCATTATTTGAGAAGATGTTATTATGCTTATATCTTGTAATGCCTTCCTAAATAGGGGCAAATTGTAGACACCTAAAATTGGCCACTAATAACCTCTAATCAGGATTTTGACTAATTTTCACCTTAAAATGCACAATTTGGCCTAAAAACATTAAAACACACTAAATGATGTGAAATTGACATATTCAAGTGCTAATTTTGGCTAGGGTATCACTAAATGGAGCAATGCAATTTATGGACCAACTAACTTTGATCAGATCATTTTGAGTTAAAATGCCAAATTTGTTCCTGGGTGCTTTGGATTGCTCTTTCCTATCAAATATATTACACAAGACATGTGCCTTTCCTAATTATTATTGGTAACATCCTAAATGGGATAATGGATCCAATGCATCAGACATCACCTTTCAATTCTAATCCAATCAAATTTTGGACCAATAATAAGACATTCTGATCAATTTGAGTAATTTGTGCACAAAGTGCTTAATCATGCTTAAGAGCTAATTAATCCAAATCAAGGCATAATTAATAATTACATGGAAACTTGTTATATATATTTTTTTGAAAATTAATATTGAATATCTACATCATCAGGTGACTTCATTTCTTGGGAAGACATCCTTAGGCCATAGATGTCATAAATATTAGGATTCATACCCTCCATACCTCATCAATGCCTTCTATGATGCCCTCCATACCTCTTAATTACCCCTTCTTCTAATTTCATGATGAGGATAATTATAAACTTAATTTTAAAAATTGAATTAATCCTTAACCACACATCTCAATCTCAAGATGGATGATTCAGCTTGATTCTGATCAATCTCAAAAATCTATAAATAGGAGGCCTTACCACATCATTTCTAATCTATTTTGGTTCAAAGTTATAATGCACAAATATCTTCAATAATCTATTAAAATTAGTGTTACCATTCCAAATTTATTCCAATCCAAGCCAAGCCAAAGCCATAAGGTGCCAAGGAGAAGAGAAGATAAAAAATCCTCCTTTGATGAAGACTTCATGAGCACAAACCAAGCAAGCCACTCCAACAAGCATTTTGGAGCATACAAGGAAGGTAAAAGAGGGTTTATTTTGCATTTTAGTTGTGTATTTTATTAATTTTTGTTAACTAAGCTCTCCCTAGTGTCTAGGCCTAGAGATGTTATGATATTTAGTGTGTTTCCTTCATTTTATTTTCATTTTAAAACTAACACCATACTAACCATCCTCTCTTATGTCAAATTAATAGATCATAACATGAATTAACATATAAAATAGGGTATGGTTGGGGTCAAAGGGTAGAAATAACTTGTTATTTTCTGTCATAGTGACCATCAATGGTTAGGTGAACCATCGGTGGTTGGGGCTAACCATCGGTGGTTGAGTGACTATTGATGATTAAGGTGACCATTGATAGTTTAGTTAACCATCAATGGTTACCTATGTGATTATGGAAATGATCAATAAAAGGATTATAGATTGGGTAATTATGCAAATAGAGATTTTTAATTGATCAAGGGAATGTAAAATAATATAAAGATGTGTATGGATAAGGTAGGGAGGTTAGAAATGAAATAGATCAAAGAAATTAAACATGATATTATTGTAACTTGGTGGTGGAAGGATAAATTAATTTGGATAGAGTGACAATACTTTGGCCTTAAAAATTGATATTGATAGAGATTTGGGTCTTTGTTGATGTTATTTACTTGCTGAAAGGACACTATATACCTATATGAAAGATAACTTGAATGTAGATTGCTCAATTTATGGATCTCTTTCTTCTCTAGCTTCTCTCTTTTTATAAGATGAAGTTACTAAATGTGCAGTAGGAAGTTACTAATTAGATAGAGGAGAAAGTTTTTAATTACAATTCTTTAAATCTAGTTTACATTACAAAATAAAAGTTTTCAATGTGTCATGCTTATCTCGTGCAACTGGTAATGCTTTAAATATTTAAAGTAGGCTTAGAGACCTGATCATTGATAGTCAAGGTAACCATCAATGATTAGGTTGACCATCAGTGGTTGAGGTTTAGAGGAAAATGGGTTAAAAAAGTGTGATTTAAAAAGTTAAGTTTGTAAATTAATAAATAGGCTAAGTCAACTAGGTGGTCAACTACTTCAAGGTTAGGTAGGGGTTCCAAGTGTTTTGACATCAAAAACTATGTAGTTTTTGAGTGTCTACATTTTGCCTTTTTTTATTATGTGGCCTTGAATTAACAAGCTAAAAAATAAAAATAGATTTTTGGTCATCTAATTTCCCTAAGTATGGGAGGAGGTATTCCTCCTCAAACTAGGAGTCGATGAGGCAAAATCAAAATTAGGTCAGGGTTTGATAAATGATAAATTAGTAGTCACAAGGTGGGTGACACAAAATAGGTTGGGCATTTGAAATGAAAATGTGTGCACAAAAGGTGATGAAGTGTAATAATCAAGATTGTACAAAGACTAAAGTTACTAATGGTGATACAAATAAGGTTAGGTTTTAAGGAGACATATGACAGGGTAACCATCCCATAACATTGGTCATAGCTAATCAAGTCATTCCTAATATGTCACCTAAATAAGGTCAATGCCATCAAGATAGGAATGGTTGACATAAAACAACACAAATGGTTTAGTCATGCATGAGGTGGTGTAAAGTTTAAAAGTGCAAGATGGCAAGGTTGGTTAGTGCGATCAAAGAGATCAAGGTAAGGTTATCATAAAACATGCAAATGTTTGGGTCAAAAATGGATAACATCAAGGTAGACATGGTCAAATGGGTTGGTGAAATAAGGTAATCTCCAATGGTTCTATTTCTGGTTTGGTGGAGATTAGGTGATCTCCCAATGTCAACACCTAGGTGGGATACATTGAAAATCTTTTGAAAAAAGTGGGGGACCTTGACCATCGATGATAATGGTTTTTTTGAGGGCTAATCATCAATGGTCACCCTAACCTTTAATGGTTAGGAAAACACTAAAAATTTTAGAATATAAAAGTAAAATGCCACTTCATTTTTTCTATTTTATAGTTGGCATTTTGTTCTCTAGGTGTTTTGTGAGATTTGTCACTTGTGTGATGAACTTGCTAAGTTGGTGGTGTTTAATTTGTTGATAGCATGTTTGAGGGTAGACCATATGGATGGTAGACGAAAATGTGGTTGGGTAGTAGAATGAGGGCTTTGACCATGTCAGTGATCATAGAATGAGGTAGGTTATATCTTAAATTTGATAGGATAGTGTAATTTATTTGATGTCAAAGTGGTAGATGCATGGTTGTGAATGATAAGGAGTGGGGTAGGGTTTTGAACTAATCTTGGAAAATGATTCCCTAGGTTAGGTTTGTGTGGATATTAAGAAAATTAATAGGGGAAAGTGATAGGTGTAGGGTGTGTGGACTTGGAATAGGGTCTTAGGATAAGTTTAGGGAAGGAATTATTAAAATTGGGATATGTTGAGGAAGTTAGGGAGGTTTAGAGTTAAAGGGTCACACCACTGGTGATCACACATAGTGACCATCAATGGTTTAAACCAACCATCAATGATCAAACTTGAGGGAAAAAAGGGTCCCTAAGGACTATCAATAGTTCAAGGAACTATTGGTGGTTGAAGTAAAGTGGTGTTATAAGGGGAGTTTGGGGACATTGTGTTAAAATTTGGTAAAGCTATGTGAAGGGTTTGTAATTTTTTGTAAAATGGTAAATGGTAGGTTTTGCTAAAGTTTTGAAAGGTTTTTAAATTTAGGTGATGTCATATGGCTATAAAATGTTTGAGAAGTTTGAAAATATTTTAAACTGGTAAATTTATAAGGTGTGTAAAGTGGGAAGAAGGTATAAATGGTGTAAAAAGGTGTTATAAAGTTTGTAAAAATGTAGGTAAGAAGTTTTGAAAGTGTGTAGTGAAGATGTACATTAAGTGGTTAAAAAATTGAAAAGGTATTGATAAGGGTGGTGTGTAAAAGTTCAAATACAAGTTAGATAGGATGAAGGGTCAATGGGTACAATGAATAGAAGATTTTAGGTGTTTTAAAAGAGTGTATTGGTGTGTTAGGTATAGAAGTTGAGGTTTTATTGATTGATAGAGGTAAGAGGGTAGATTTAGTGGGTTAGATGTGAAATAGATTAAAAATGATGAGTGTAGATTAATAGTGAACTTGAATTTGATAACTAAATAGGCATGTTAATGTTGTTTTATTATAGGCCCATGACTAGATCCAAATGAGGGAATCAATCTTTTCTAAGGTTTGAATCAGATGATAGATGCTGAGTGGAGGCATATAGAGGATGTGGGCCTAGGGGCCATGAGACACTACCAAGACATGTTGTATGATGCAACTATGATGATGGCTCTCATCAAGAAATGGGACCCAACAACAAACACTTTCTTTCTACTAATGAGGGAGATGATGATCATCCTAAAGGATATTTAGTGTATCACATAGATACCAATTTGAGGGGAGATGATCTATCATATAAAAAGTGATGAGAGAGATTATTTTATGGACCTGATATATGGAGTAGATCAAGTTCAGGCTAGATATCATGCTAGCAGGGTTTTTTATGGGCTCTTATACTAGAGGGCCCTAAGGGACATATGATTATTTACTATGATGATGATGATGGGGGTATCTTGATTCACATTTCCAAAATCAAGTAGCAGTTGATTCCCATATCTATTTTTAGGAGTACTAGTGAAGATGTTGTTGGGTAGGATTATGTTTAGTTGGGCCCTCATGTTATTAATCTAGATCTATATGGAGCTATGGTCCTTCTAATAACACCAATGGTACAAGATAAATGTTGGGTTCATGCTCCATTATTTGGCATATGAGCATATACAAGTGTTAATACCATTGGGTCTTCCCTAGGATGGGTATGTGTTGACCAACTGTAAGGTTGGCTTCATGAGATGGAAAGGGGATTATGCACTAATAGGGGTTGGTAGTGGTGACAAAGATATAAAGTGGTTCAGATATGATTTTGATGGTTTGGTGTTAGGTGATGTAGTATGAAGGCCCTATGTGAGTTGGTCAATTTGGGTAAGGTACAACTACCACACATTATCACTATAGAACTAGCATTAGATCTATGGCAGGTAAGATGGTGAGATAGAGCTTATCCTTTTTGAATAAGTATGAAGACAATTTGGATTGATGTAGGGGATCCCACCAAATTTCCCTCAATATAAGAGGGAGGATGTTGAGTTTTTACTCCTAGATATGTATCCAAAAAACATCATATTAGACTAGGAAGAGTTATTAATGAGAACTTCCATAAATGGTGTTGTTATAAATGTGTATGTGGCCTAATACCAAGCTAGATATGTAGCAGCTAACTTTGGATGGGGTGATGGTGTTTATCATCCTATAGATGTGGATCTCAGTAGGGTACTAGTATAGGGTGGTAGACCAGATGGATAGGAACAGGCAACACTAGTAGTATCACAAGCCTAGATCATGGGATTATAAGACAAGTGGTTTCCTTACAAGGGTAGGTTGGTACTTTTATTGGTGAGCATGATCAGGAAAGGATCTCTCTTGGGTTAGTGACTTAGGAGAGAGATTAATTAAGATAAAAGGTAGGAGTGACTATAATAGTAGCAAGAAGATCACCACCAGATGGTAGTATAGGTGTAGGTGCAGGTGCAGATGGAGCCATTGGGAATGGTGCCCCAAGGGCTTGATAGATGAGATTATATGATGTATATGATTTTGATTTTGCTACCAGCCTATGTGCCAATGATGTGAGATGTATATGAGTGAAAGAGACATGGATACATTATGGCATGTATTTCCTTACTGATGTAGATGATGATGATTATGTTGATTATATTGATGACATGTTGATATTTGATTATATTGATGACATGATTTGATTATGTTATAATGTTTATAAATGTTTATGATGTATATTGATTATGTATTGATGGAATTTTTTCATATTGATGACATGATGGCATGGACTAGATGTTTATATATGTTTACGATGTTTACAGATGTATTATGGTTATGTTGATGAGGTGATGATGACTCTTGATATGTCGATTTTTTTTTGTTGATGTTTTGCTTATGGGATGCCTATGATTTATTATAATGATGGATTTCATGGATAAAACTTTGATCATGATTATTTGATGATAATGTTTATAAGTGATGACATTAGTTTAAGGATGTGTGTTTTTAAATATGTAGATGATTGATTTGATTATGTTATTTTTGATGTTGTTCATATATGTATATGCTTTGTTAAATGGATGGATATGACATATATATGATTTTGAGTGTGGGTATAAAATAATTTTGTATATATGATCATGGTTACTTTATGTTTGTAATAAATTATTTGAGGTATATACGTTGATGGTAAAGAGAATGATGACATAGTTCATAGATATGACATGGTTATGATGAGGTTTGCTTATAATGTATATGGTAAATGGTATGATGACATGGATTATGTGGCTTGTTGACATGAGGTGACTATGGGGATAGGATTATAGATATGTGATTTATTTTTATCTCATTGGTTGTGATATTGAGAATGTGTACGATGTGTTTTTTCCCCACACTTTATGATATAAGATGTGTATATATGAGGATATGTGAAATAAACAATATGTTGGGTCTTGTCTTTTGATAAATATGATGTGATGTTTTATGTAAGGATGAGATAAAATATGGTCTATTATTAAAGGTTTGAATGTGATATTTCTGAATGTGCATGATGTGTTTTGATTTATCTATGGGGATGATCTGTTTGTTCATGATGATGGATAGAATGGTTTTGATTTGTATTTTGTGTATATATGATAGATGTATGTTTGATTTTTTATTGTGGTGCATAGATGGGATATGGATCATAATGTTATGAGGCATATAGATAAGTTTTGTGATGAAAATTATGTGTTGAATGTTTGGATATGATATGTGATATTGGGATATAATGAAGATACATAAAGATGGTATAGGTAATAAACTAAATGTTGGAAAAAGATAAAAGAATTGTGAGACACATGTCTTCATGAATGAATAATGAGAAGTTAAGAAAGGTATGATGTGTTCATTTGTAAGGGCCTAAAAAAAACTAAATTTGGATTGATTTAATGAAAATAATCCTTTCAAATGCTTTGCATTATCATGCTTTGAGTGATAAAAATGGTATATTGATCACATTATGTCAAGTAAGCTCATAGTCCCTTTATTTTAGAGAGTTTAAGAAGGGAAAAGTGGGTGATATGGGTAATATGGTTAATATGGGAACTTGATGTGGGTTAGCTTGCCCCTTATCTAAGTGACTAAATATCCCTAATAGACAAGTCCATGCCTTATATAATGTGTAGACTGATCGATGCAAGAAGTCTACTAATGCCATTTATAAGATCTAATTACAACCCTTTTGGGATAACTTGCTTTGATTTTGATATAGGGCCCCCCTTTTTCATCTTTTACTATTTTTGGTAAAGGGGGTGAATCTGATTGATGTAAGAAGATTCAAAATTAATTTAGCCTTCCTTCAAGGGAATGGTCTAAATTTGGATTTGTTGTTATGTTGTAGATGTCCTTCAAGGGAGCAGTCTATCTTTTAAGTAATTGAGTTTATGGGAAGTTGTCCTTCAAGGGAGCCATCTGTAATTCTAGAGATATGGACCTAAGTAATATTTTGGTATCCTAATTTGATTTTGAATGCTTGGTTTAGACATGGACAAGTCTATTTAGGCTAAGAGGTCTACCTTTATGGAGGTAAGACTTTTAGCACAAAAGGCCAATGATGGTAGATGAGGGAAAGTGGTTTGAGAGACAATTGATCATGGGATTCCATTTGATGAGAGTTGAAAAGTATCCATGAGAACCATGCCATGGGTAGAGCCATGATATCCATGCTTAGGATTAGCCTATAATTTTGATGGATAGTTACATGGTTCTATGTTGTAATCAAATGTCCTCAAGAGGAATAGGGTGAACGCATAAGGGGAGTGAAAATATCATAAACCAAGGGATGAGCTTAAGTTAGGCACAAAGGTGAGTTTGATCCTTATTTTAATAATAAAAGGGATGTAGATGTAAAACATTGAGAGGCTCAAGTTATGGCTTACCTTAAAGAGAAGACAAATGATAAGCTCCTGATCCATACTTATGGGTTATGATGTAGAGTCCAAGTCAATTAAAATAAAATTATCTCTTGCTTTTCTCTATATTAGTTACATGCTGATTTTCCTTAAGGATGAGGTCTTCAATACTAAATTATCACTCATTCAAGTTTTTGTTGTAATCATTCTTGATTCACTCTTGATTTATATGAATATGATTAAGTGCAGTGAGGTGATGTTCATTAAGAAGTTCAAGATGTGTAAGACATTATTGATAATAATCTCGCATGAAGAGAGATGTGAAGAGAGGGAATCTAGACTTTGAGAGGTAAAACTTCCTTGATTTTGAAGACTAGAGAGAAAGTTGTAACACCCATAGAGGTTTTAATGCTAGTGTAATAGGCTCATAAAGAGAAAAAGATGTACTAGTGCCAATCTCAACCCAAAGCACAACTTTGGTTAATATCTTATTGAGAATTTTTTTGGAGGCTTCTGCCTATCCATTTTTTTATGGATGATAGGGTGAGGAAAAGCTTAACTTGATGCTAGAATCATCAAAAAGAGCTTGTACTTACTTGGTTTTAAAATATTTTACATTATCAGTGATGATCTTATGGGGAACACCCAAACAGTAAATGATATGATAATTAATGAAATCGATGATCTTTTAGGCTTTGGTCAAGATAAAAGGAATAAATTCTACCCATTTGGTGAGATATTTAGTGGTGGTAATGATATATTGATGTTGTTTTGAAGAATGAGGGTTGATTCCCCCAATTAGATCAAGACCCCATTATGAGAAGGGCCAATATTCTTTAGATACTCAAAGGCCATGTGCAGGTGCAAGATGTAAATTAGTGTGTTGTTGACATTTGACACACTTATTTACATAATCACAACAATATTGATTGAGGGTCAGTAAATAATATCCAAGGTGAAGGATACATTTAATTATGACTAGGACATTAAAATGCCCCCATAGATTTTATCATGCATTTCCTTCATAGCATGTGAAACTTCATGACTATGAAGGCAATGGAGGAGGAGACCATCGAATCCATGTTTGTAAAGGATTCCCCCTAGTATGGTGTAATGAGAGGTACTATGAATAAAATCTCTTTGATCATTCTTTAAAATGTTGGGAGGAACAATGTCAAGGTTAAGGTAGTCAAAAGTTTAGTCATACCAAATGTCAAAACGGGATGTTTCCACATTACAAATGGTAGGAAGGTTAGAAATGATAGATGAGGGTGTGATAAAATGATGGATGGTGACAAATAGTTTATATTTAGTAGGCTGAGATGGGATTTGGGAAGCAAGGGAAGCCATTGTATCTAACTTGTTGGTAGAGCATGGAACTGACTGGATAAGGTAATGATCAAATGATGCTAAGAGTACATCTACGAGTTGTTTGTATTTTAATAAGACATCATTTTTACATTGATAAGATCCATTGACCTGATTGATGACAAGATGGGAATCACCAAAGATATTTATTATTTTGACTCCCAAAGCTATAATAGTTTGGAGACCTATGACTAGGGACTCATATTAGGCCACATTGTTGGTGCATTCAAAATCAAGTTTAAAATAAAGGGTACGATATTCAGCATTGAGAGGAATGAGAATAAATCTATCACCCCCACCATGTTGGCATTTGGATCCATCAAAAAATAGGGTCATTTGGTAGGTATGTTCCTCCTAAAAAAGAGTTACAATAGACTCATCGAGAAATGCAAGGGGAAACGATTGATTGTCTAGTAGAGAAGCTTTGGCTAATTAATAAAAAATAACTTGTCCTTTAATGGATTTTTGCTAAAGGAACTCAAGATCAAATTTATCTAGGATCATGAGTCACTTATCCATACATTGGTTTTGGTATGGTTTAGAGTGCATGTATTTAAGTGGGTCGATGTTAGTGATGACATAGGTTTTGTGATTAAGAAGGTAATGATAGAGTTTGGACTCCACAAAGACTAAGGTGAGGAAAAGTTTCTCATGATGGGTATACTTAGTCTCATATTCTATAAATATGTGGCTAATATAATAGATGGCTTACTCTTTATTTTGTTCATCACGATGAGTGAGCATTGTCCCTAAGGAATGGTATGTGGTAGATATATAAAGGTAAAGGGGATGATCTTATTTATGAGGAATAAGAATAGGTGGAGAGAGGAGGTACTCCTTGATTAAATCAAAATCTTGTTGATAGTCCTATATCCACTTAAAAAAGTTGTATTTCTTGAGGATATGGTGAAAGGGTTGAAATCAATCTAATATCTTGGAAATGAAATGATGGATAGATTGGAGCTTTCCTTATAGGCTATAGAATTTTTTAAGATTAGTAAGAAGAGGCATCTCCAAGATTACTCTAAATTTGGTAAGGTATATTTAAATTCCTTGAAGAGAAATGATATAGCCAAGAAGTTTTCCTGATAAGACCCCAAAAATGCACTTCTTGGGGTTGAGCCTGATATGATAATGGATTAGTCAATCAAAGATGATTGTGAGAATGGCTAGCTAATATTTATGATGTTTGTATTTCCCAAGGAGATCATCCACATATTCCTCTACAATTTTATGGATGAGATCATGAAATATATAGGTCATGGTACACAGATAGGTTGCTCTAAAATTATTTAGACCAAAAGGCATGACCCTATACTAGAATGTCCCCCATGGGGTGATAAAAGAAGTTTTATGTTGATCTTTGGGGGCAATCAAGATCTCATTATATCTTGAGAAACCATCCATGAGGGATAACATCTCTTGGCTAGTTATAAGATCAATAAGTTGGTTGATGTTGGGAAAATAAAAGTCATCCTTTGGGTAAGTGAGGTTGATGTCACAAAAGTTGATGCAGAGGTGAAGTCCCCCTATGGGTTTGGTAATGGTAATGATGTTAGAAACCCATTGTGTATATTTTATGGGTTGAATAATATGAAGCTTTTATCACACTAGCTTAACCTCAGGATGGGTGACAATGTTGTGGAGTGCAATAGAAGGGTCAATTATGGTCATATCTTGATAGGACCAAGCAAAGGCTATGCTAAGATCATGAAAGAAAGAAGGGTAATATTTTTTCTCTATAAAATTTAAGGATTAGCCTATTTTGATGATATGGGGGTTATCCTAAGTACCCAAGTTGACATCAATGGTGGATTCATTTAGCATGGTTTGGTTCTCAAGAGGAAGGGATTTATGAATAAAATAATTCCCCACATAGAGGTAGCTGAGAATAGAATCATCATCCTAATGTTAGATGGTGTTGATGGTAGGAAAACCCCTCTCTATCATTTCAGGATGGATGAAAGGAAGGGTTTTAGTTTGGCCACCCTTTTGATAGGTTAGAGGGCCCAAACTAATGTTATTAATCAAAAAAATTTAGATGGGATAATATCAGAGTCTTTAGATGTTAAGGGAGATGGGGTTGGTGAATATGGGACATCCTCATCATAGATGGTGGTGATGTGTTTTTTTGAGGTGGGTTCTTCTAGTGGTATGAACCCATGGTTGAATAGCTCATGATATTTTTGAGTTTTAATTATGGGTAACTTGTAAGGTCCATATTCATAAAGGTTGAGACCAAACCCGTTCTAAGATAATATATAAAGGTAAGCTTTTTTAAATGCTAGTCTGTTGAGATAAGAGAAGTTAAAGGTGAATGGTCAGATGGATGAGGTAGTGGCCAAAGTGAGTAGTGGCTGATCAAGTACCTCATAGATGAAATTTGTTTGATGGTTGGTGAACCTGAAAGGGATGATTGTTTTGATGTTGGGATCATAGGAAAGGTCATGCTTGAGGTTACCATACTCTTATAGAGTATGGAAAGCATCCAAGGCTAAAATATGATACTCCCCAAATGAGATACATTGGAATGTGGACTCTAAGGGGTCCTCTATGGGAATCTAGGAAAAAGGGATAGATGAGCTAGTTAAAGCTTCATCACCATTATGGATGAGAGTGTTTCTTGTTTTGGTTGGCAGTGAGGTGGTGTTGTTAGTAGTTGATGGTGAGGTGGATGAAGGAGGTATAATAATGTCATTAGGATGATATGTCATATTGTAAGAGGAAAAAGGACTTAGGTCAGCTTTGATGGTAACAACTTGACCTTCATGTTCAAATTTGACATATTGATGTAAGGTGGAAGGGACATAAATCATGGCATGGATCCAAGGGCATTTGAGCAACAAATTATATTGGAACTTGACCTCTATAATGTAAAATAGTTTGGGAATGGTGTGAGGTCCCAAGTAGATATGAAGGACAACTATCCCAAAGGTTTTGGCCATGGTATCATTAAAGGAGTAAAGAACCATTGTGTTTTCTGACAAGATGTTCTTGGGTAACTACCTTTGGTCATAATTAAGGAAGGAGATAATGTTGATGTTATCTCCTTCATTGATCATTACCCTTTTGACATGGGTGTGATTGATGTATGAGATAATGAAGAAGAGAGGATAGGAATCCTCAAGATGAATAGGAGGTATTTTGAAATCCTGAAAGGTGATGAAAGTAGAAATTTGGAGGGCTCCCATAAAGGGTGCAAGAGGTTGAAGGTCATTTAGTTGAACCTATATAAATTTTAGAGCCTTTATAATGCCTAAAAATGGTGAGGTGAGGTGTTGATTAGTTCATAAAGGCTCATCTTTATTGTGTTTGGTGAAGTTATTTCAACATGATACGTTGGATGGATTCAAAAGGGTTGGAGGGAGAGGGTCTTAAAATAGACAGTTTGGATTTTGGTGGTTATGAAGGTGAGGTTAAAGGTGTAGGTGTTTTAGATTGGCTAGAATGCTAAGGGGTTGAAAGTGATGTCCAAATAATGGAGACTTTAGATTTTCCTTTGTCCTTCTATTGGACCTACAATTAGGTAACCATATAAATAGTGTGGATGAGGGGATTTGTCAAGTTTGATGGTTTTTTCAATTCCTCCCCCTCACTCTTGGATGAGAGTGGGGGAGTAGGTAAAGGTTGAGTAGGTTGGGTTGATGGTAAGATTGGTAATGGAGATTCATATAATAATATATCATCCTCATAATATAGGCTATGAACAAGTTCTTGGAGAGCTTTACAGTTCTTCATTTCATGTCCCAATGCCCTATGGTATGCACAAATAACATTATCATTGAACCAAGAGGGTTTGGTAATAGATGGGTAGAAAGGTTTGATAGGTGGTAAACTAATGGAATAGTTTGGCAACAAACTTTATAGGATAGTTGAATAAGATTCATACAAATGTGTTGGAGGTGATGGGATTATAGGTTTAGGGATGGGAGCCTTTTTAGAGGTAATTTTGACCTTAGAAGTTGGAGGTGGTGGAATGGTTCTAGTTAGTGTTTGGGATTACTTAGTTATGGTTGAATTTGA
This sequence comes from Torreya grandis, assembly GCA_037957365.1. Taxonomy (NCBI): domain Eukaryota; kingdom Viridiplantae; phylum Streptophyta; class Pinopsida; order Cupressales; family Taxaceae; genus Torreya; species Torreya grandis. The sequence goes on from JARHVA010000314.1 coordinate 5,938,781, forward strand.
GGTAAATGATGTGGAGGTTAAAAATTTAGATGATTAAGGGTTGGATATATGTGGGAAAGTAGAGGCAGATAGGTTAGTTAAGAATGAAGGAGAGGTAGAGGACTTAGTGGGTTTTGGTTTAGGTAAAGAAAATGGGGATGGCTTACTAGAAGAAGAATAGGTAATTAGGATGGTAGAAGGATGGGGTCCTAATATAGAAGGCAAGTGGGAAGGAGGTGGTATGGGTCTAGTTGAAGGTTAAGGTTTTGACAACTCTACCTTCTTAATTGGTTTGATTGGGGGTTTCTTTGGTGGATTAGATGGAGTTAAGTCTAACTTCAAAGAGGGGTGAGTTCGAATAGGTGTGGAAAAAATTCCAATATTCTTGATAGGTTTAGTGAGAGAGGCATAAGGTGATGCTAGATGAAGGTAGTTGGGATAGTTTGCCTATGATTTTTAAAGAAGAGGTATTTGATGGATGGGTAATGATGGGATTAAGGGTGGATTCAAGTGAGGTTAAGGATTCATATTTGTTTTGGTAAGGGATATCTAGATGATGCTAAAAGGTAGCTCTATCAAAGTTGGGTTGAGAAGTGAACTCCAGACTTTGGACTAGTCTAGAAAAGGGCTTGTAGATGGGTTTGGTTTTCTAGTCATTGGTTTCAAAAATAAATCCCCTAGGTGGAGAAGAGGGAATGGTTCCTCCATACTTGTTCTTGATGGAAGGTTATAAATTTGGTATTTTGGTGGATGAGGTAACCCTCTCTTGATAGATGGTTTCTAAAGAAGGAATGGATTATTATATGATGGGGGAGGTAGTTATGGTATCTTTAAGTGCAAGAATAAACATGGTTTCTTCCTTGGTTTGGGTGTCTAAAGGAATGGAGGGTAGTCTTTCCACTTCAATGGTGGATCAAAATAAATGGTTAAAGAAAAGGTTGTCTCCTTTGGTGTTCCATCAAAGGAGAGGTGGATGAAGCTAGAGCCTCATTAGGTAAAGAGAGAGGGGTGGTTGATTCCTTTGTTTGGGTATCCAAAGGAATAGAAGGCTAGTCCACTACTTTTTTAAGTGAAATGGAAGACGAAATAGTCTTGGTAGTAGTTTCCTCAACAATGGGCTCACTAATAATAATGTTGATTGTATGTGCACCATTAGAGTGAGATGATTTGGATTAATTATAATGATGATGAGTAGATGGATCATGATTGGGATAAGGTTAGAAAAATATGTCAAAGGACTTATTAGGAGGTGCATTGGGATTATCAAATGCAAGTTCTCTGCTATCAATTAAGCTTTAGACTAGACTTTTGAAGGTATTGCATCTATTTATGTCATGTCTAATGACTTAATGAAAGGCATAATGGTCATTCTCATTGTACCAACCAGGCACAGGGTGAGAAGCATCAAATTTTTGAGGTGGTTTGATAGGTGGAAGTTATATGAGGTTAGATTTGAATAATTTGTCCAAAATTGAAGAATAAGACTGCCCTATGAGAGTATATTATTTTGGGGGAGCTCATTTTTGGTTTCAATTTTTTTGGTAGGTAGAGTTAGAAGAATTAGTTTGATGGGGTTGGTTGATAGTTGGTGGTGGGGTAGTCTTTAGGACAACTAAGTTTTTATATGATTTTGCTTTGGATTGGTTAATATTTTCGGTGAGGTAGGATCATAGGATTTAAATCTAGAGTTCTTGTTTCACAATTTTAATTCCCCTTCATCAATGGGTCAATTTTCAAGTTTACATGCCATTGTAAATGCCTTGTCAAAAGTTATGAAATTTTGAACTTGAAGAGTGGGGGAAATACATTTGGCACAACCTTGAGAAAAGATTTCAATCAACTCAGGTTGGGGTAGTGAAAAAGTAAGTTGGTTGATGAGTCCTCTCCATCTAGATATGAAATTAGCAATAGATTCATCATCAAATTGCCTAATAGAATAAATAGAGGTTGATTATAGAATCCTTTTTAGATATATTTACTTAGAAATGTTCTAAAAATATTTGGGCAAGTTGGGAGAATTAAAATATGGAGTGTTTGGTAAGGGCACTATACCAATCAAGGGCTAGCCTTGATAAAGACATGGGGAAGGTACGAAGGAGGAGAGCATCATCATATGTGATCAAATAAAAAGAGTGATTAAATGTCCTCAAATGTTGTTAGGGGTCCTCCTTACCTTTGAATTTGGAAAACTTAGGTAATTCTCATTAAGGAGGATAAACATAGATAAGAACAGATGGATGGATGGGTTCATTATAGATTTGATCATAGGATAAAAGGTTATGAGACTTGGATATGAATGACTTAAGGTCAGGCATTTTGTCCATTAACATCTAGACTAAATCCATTTAAGGTTGTGAAGCAACATACTAAGGTGGTAAGTTTTGTTGAGGTTGGGTGGTAGGAATGTATGGATAAGTGATCGAGGGTGCTAAAGAAGTCATATATTGGTAAGCAGTGATAGAAGGTTCAGATAGTGTCACATAAGGGTTGATTTGGTGTTATGTATCCTTGTGGGTTAAAAACATATGGGTAAGATGTCATGGGTGCTTTTTGTGAAGCTCATAGGGGTCAATTTAGAGGTATGTTTGGGTTGGTGGATGGTGGTATGGATGTAAATTGGGTTGGAGGTATGAAAGTGCTACTTGGTTATTGATGGGTGGTAACTCTAGTGCTAATAGGTGGGAGGGTTTGAGTTATGGAAAGTACCAAACTCTGAAGTGGGTTACAAGTTGGTGGGTTGGTAAAACTAAGGGGAATGTTAGAAATAGGGGTAGAAGATACCCCCATGGTAGAAGGAGTATAGGTAATAAGAGGTAAAGTTGATTTGAGGTTGGAGGTATTGGTTGGGGTAGTAGGTGTTTGGTTACTAGTTGGGATATTGGAAGGAGTTTGGGGGGTGGTAGTAGGTGGGGTATTGGAAGAATAAGAGGCTTGGGTGAGCATGGGTTGGGTTGATGTGGCACCCACCAGAAGATGGGAAAGCATACCATAGGGAGGATCTATAAGAGAAACTGAAGAAAAAAGGGTATGGTTAGATAAGGTGTTTAGGTAATGATGAAGAGTCATGGGGTTATTATCAAGGAAAGTAGAAAAATCTATATTACCCTCTATAATGATTGGAGGCCTAGTGGAGGGGGAGAAAAATGAGGGGAAACCTCAGCATCATAGGTATATTCTATGGAGGAAGAAGAATAAGGTGGTTATTGGTTATTTTGATTCCTCAACTACTATCTAGTAGAGACCATGAGGGGAAATAGGAGATAAAATGAAGAAAATCACATCTCAAAAAAAGAGAAAGTAAAATAAAAAAATCAAGGATAATAAAACATAAACTAAAGTGTATTTAATAACCTAGTGTTATTTTTAAATCACTTTTGGCTTATGCCTTAGAAAGTGTGAAGAGAAAATTTGGTTTGTAGATCAGGTACTAAAGAGGAAATCTAAGGTTGGTTTTAGGTTGTGTTTAGGTGCTCATGATAAAAATCTATATTGATCTTTAGTACATGGCTTGGTATTGGGGCCTACCCCCTCACTTCACACACTACAGTGATAAGGGTGTTGGGTGCTTAGCCAAAATATACTAGAGAGATGAGTTGGTTCTTCTCTTGGTAATTACCTCTAAGTAGGATTCTTGGGAAGGGGTAAGGTTTACCTCTAGGTGATGAAATCCTAGTCAAGCCTTGTCTCAAGTATGTTTTGATGTGTTGATTGGTTATGTGGTTTGGATAAGTGTGTGATAACAAGAGTGAAGACTATGATTAATTACTTTTATTTTAAGTTACTAGATGAACTAAGACAAAAAAACAATCAATGTATTCAAAAGGATTATTTTAAGCCCAAAATAAATTTTAGATGTCATTTGATGAGCATAAAATAAAGGATGCTAAGTCCCACCAGGCATGCCAAAATGTTTTAGTTAATTTTTGCTCATTTTATAATTTGTAAGCAAGTATTGAAACTAGTAATAGGGTGTGTAGAAGAATACCTGATAAAGTGCACATGAGAACCAAATGATAGTAAAAACTCCTCTTTGTCTTGGAATGAATAACCTATAAATAAGAAAGACACTAGAAAAGAGGTTGTTAGATGGATGGTTAAGTGGACTACCTAACACGAGAAAGATCCAAGAAGTGTATGCTTGTTAAGAGGTTGTCAATCCATTGTTTATAATAATTAAGTTGATATAAACGAAAATAAAGAAAATTTGCATTCAAAAAATAGAAATAAAATTCATGTTAGATGAGATGAAAATAAATTGTATATTAAACAAAAACACTAAATATAGCAAAAATGGGTTAATACTTGTGCTAAGATAGTTGGGGTCGAGTTCAAAAAATCAAAAAAGTCTTTGAGAATAAGTAGGAAAACAAAAACAAGGAATGAATGGGGTCAAGGGGGTGAAAATAACTTATTATTTTTTGTTATAGTGACCATTAAAAATTGGGTGACCTGTTGATGGTTGGGGCTAACCGTCGATGGTTGAGTGACCATCAATGGTTAAGGTGACCATCAATGGTTTAGCTAACTGTCGATGGTTACTTGTGTGATTTTGGAAATGATACAAAAAGGATTATAGATTAAGTAATTGGGAAAATAGAGATCTATTATGGATTAGGGGAATGTAAAATAAGATAAATATATGTATGGATAAGGTAGGGAGGTTAAAAATGAAATATATCAAAGGAAACAAGAATGAGAAACTTATAACTTGGTGGTAGAACGCTAAATCAATTTAGCCAGAGTGATATTACTTTGGCCTTATAAAGTGACGTCAATAGATATTTGGGTCTCTATTCATGTTGCTTACTTATTCAAAGGACACTAAATACCTGTATACAATATATCTTGAATGTAGATTGCTCTATTTTTGGATCTCTTTCTTCTCCTGCTTCTCTCTTTTTATATAAGGAAGTTACTAAATGTGTAGGAGGAAGTTAATAATTAGATAGAGGAGAAATTTTCTAATTATGATGCTTTAAAGCTAGTTTACATCACAAAATGGAAGTTTTTAAATTTGTCGTGCTTATCTCGTACAGTTGGTAATGCTTTAAGCTTTAAAGTAGGCTTGAAGACTTAACCATTGATGGTCAGGATAACCATCAATGTTTGAGTTCTAAAGGAAAAAGGGTTAAAAAGGAGTGATTTAAATATTTAAGTTAATAAATTAATAAATAGGCAAAGTTAACTAGGTGACCAACTAGCTTCAGGGTCAGGCAGGGGTTTCAGGTGTTTTGACATCTAAAACCATGAATTTTTCAAGTGTCTACAAAGTGACCCCTACTTTAAAGAACTTTTATTTGTTATAAAATGATGTTTGGAGTTGATATTTTAGGTTTTAGATTTAATTTAACAAAGTGATCATTGGTGGTCACATATAACCATCACTGTGGTTAATAGATAACCATCGGTGGTCGAGTAGAATCAACCCAGTTGATAAAGACTATCGATGAAAATGTGTAGACCTAAAGGCAAAACCACAAATGAGGAAAAATGTTAGGTTAGGCTTAGTTATTTTAAATATTGACAAAAAGCTACAAGGCAAAGTTTATTTGATGGATTTAAATGATATTAAAACTGATAAATCAAAGAATGAAATGACCAAAAGAATCAAAATGAAATCTTTAGGTATGTTTCTACAACTTGACCATTGATGATCACACAAAGTCAATGGTAGTTAGGAAAAATCATGGGGACTTAGGATCTAATCATTAGTGGTTTAACCTGACCATCATCGATCACTATGTAAACCTAAAAATTTAACAAAAATGAAATATAGCCAAAACAAGGTTATAAAATCAATTTTAGAGAGCTTCAAGCATCCAAATGAAGATTTAAAATATGATTAATGATATCCTTTCTATGTGGAATGTATTTAGTCCCACTGGGTGTACCACCTATGATCTAGTAATTTGACTCAAGAGAGGAGGTTATTATGGTGTTAGTTGCAAAAAAAATGAAATAAACACACTAAACAAATTGACATCTCTAGGCCTAGATCATGGGGGGATTTTAGTGAACAAACAAAATGAAGACAACTAAAATGTAAAGAAATGACTTCTTTACTTTCCTTGATTATTCTAAGATAATGTGTTTATTGGCTTTCTTAGATTGTGCTCAATAGGTCTTCATCAATAGGGCTTGTCTATCTCTATCTCCTCTTAGCACCATGGTTGGCTTGATGGTTTGGCTTTATTTTGTTATTATAACACTATGTATTTACTTCATGAAATCCAATCTAGAATTATAACTCTACTATGTTCCAAGATCTCTAAATGAAAAACTTGAGGCTTGCTTTTATAGGCTTTGAAATGACTTGAAATGGGTTAAATATTAACCTTAGTTGTCTTAGTTAACCCTAATTAAGGTTTAAAGGTGTACAAATTCTCATGATTATCATGAATGGGTGTGCATTTGAGATATTTTACATTTGGATAACTTGAAAAAAGGTAATGATTCATTCTTGAGATGCTCTTTAGGATATTTATTGAATTTTCCTTTTTGGTAACTGATTTATTAGCTTATGGATGAATTGAATTAGGCTTAAGATTAAGATTTTAAAGTTAATTAACCTTTGTTAGTAATTTGAACATTTTTTCAAGATTTTGATTTTATTCAATGTGCATTTTTTCAATTTAATTTATTTATAGGCCAACTTGATTTATTCACATGGTTATGAAGCCAAATTTGAGACTCTTAAAAAAATTTAGGCTATATTTTTAGAGGTTCATAAGAATTTCTCTTAAGTCAAGTATAAAATTGTTGGTGGCTAGTTTTAGATGTCTACAAACATAGTTAAAGAGTCAAAGGAAAGGTTGATATAGGAAAATCAAAGATCTTAAATAAATGTTTCTCTTATTCATATTTTTTATTATACACATTTATTTAGAATATTATAGCTCAAATCAAAGAGTTATCTAAGGTAGTTGTTGTTTACTCCTAGAAAACTATATCATGAGGGACACTTATACACACTTAATGAAATGAAATATTCAACCTAATTGCATATAATTAATGGTGTTTTTTAGTCATCCAATATATATTTCACATATTATAATAGCATACATGATTGATAATAAGAAGGAATTATCTTTAGCTTTTGCATACTTTAAATTACTGAATCAGCCAACAACCAAGGAAATAAACACAACTAATTACATATAACTAAAAGAGAAAGACATCAACACAATTGCATGGCAATTAAAAATATTTCTTCCTATAAAAATAAAATTTCCAATCAACCTCTCTTCCTTTGAAAATGAGAGGATTACAATATAAAATATTTGGGGAGGGGTCACCTCATCCTCCAAATCCATGAAAAATTATAATATTACATATTAATGATAATTGGAATGAGAGTTTGAATTGATGTAAATTGTGCATGCATATTTAAACTTAGTCAAAACTAAGTATTTTAAAACTAGACTCACTCTTACAAAACTATGCAATATGTGAATGTTTACAAAATTGTTCAATCAACTATTACACATCTTAGTTACATTGTCAATTTACATGCAAAGTACATATAAAAATAACCAAATAAAACTAAGGTTTACTAGATGTTGGGGCCTATATGGTTGAACTAATAGTCATTGGAGGGACTGTAGTGGAAGGTGTAGTTAAATTGGATGATCCATCCATAGCTTATTTCTTTTCTTCTAGTTTCAGGTAGTGTTTGTATCCAACTCTATGTTATAACCTTATTGTGTCCATATTCAAATGAGAGGGCCTATGTACCCTGGTGACCTGCACTAGTAAGAATGCATGCTCCATCTTGCTGGCTCTAAATTCTACCCAAAATATCTCTACCTTGGTGAACTTCTTCTTGGTAAATCATAGTTTTTATTCAATTTATTCTAGTGTGCATCCCTAGAGGTTTTGATTAAATTTGGTTGACACCTGTTGGAGTTGTTGATCAAAACTAGCATTACTTATTAATTTACCTATGGGATATAAGACTTATGATATCTTTAACTCGCTAAAAAATCATAACAATTATTTTTATTGATATGTTAATTTAGGAATCAAGGCTTGCATGCTTGATACCCACTCTCAAACCTATAATTTCCTAATGACCATCAAATTAAGAGTATTAATTAATTCCAATGATGTCATTAAATCTAAATGGCCAAAATCCATATTGCTGGTGTATAATACAAGTAAATTCAATTTCTTCTGCTCTTCTTTTAAATAATTAAATAATTTGAGAATTTGAATAATGTGAGGGGAAATTTCAACCCTCATTGAAATACGTTTCAAAAATATTATATAATCTAAGAGTTATGTTTTTTACATCACCTTCAATGGCTCTAGGAACTTGCACTGTTTGTTGATACTCTTGTACTTACTCTAATTCCTATTACATCTCTTACCTAGCTTGTTTTGTTCCCTCATGAATTTATATTAAGGCTTATGTATTTTCCTAAAGATAGGCTTTGAAATTTTCATTATATGTAAACTACCCAAGTCTCTTGTTCTTTCTCTTTGATAATGAGAAAACATCCTACATTTCTTCTAAGACCAAGCCTTAGCTAGATTCATCTTCTATCTTCCTCTTCTTGACCCTTTGGATAACTTTTGTTAATTTGTCAAAAATGGAGCTTATAGGGAGGAGCTCAGAATTATCAAATTAGATCTTTGGGAAGCTTGGGCCTCCAAGTCCATAAACCACTATGGAATTACCAAATATGTGGTATCTACTAGCTAAATGTCCCCTGAGGACTAAATTAATGCCTCTATATGTAGTGGGTCTAGCAATGATAGGAAGTTTATCTTAGAATAGTCTACATTACCGAATTGAGGTATTGGGTGGATAATGTATGTAGGCTTCTTCTTCTTAGATTTAGTAGAAATAATAGGACCACTAGAAACCAGATGAGTTGAATAAATAGTTCCAACACTAAAAATAGTATGACTTGTAGATATATTTAATGGGAATAGTGAGATCCATAGGACCCAAAGGAAATGCATCAGTAGTGGTTGGATTAATTGGCACCTCACCTGATTTGTCTACCTCCATTGGTATGTTTCTTTTGACCCATGGAAGACTTAATATTTTAGCCTTTTTCAATTCCTTGTCCTCATCTTTAGGTTCATTCTATGGAACCTCCACACTTGTATTATAAGGAGACTCTACTGATGAAATAGGGTCCATATGGGCTCTTTCTTTTCTCATGTAGTAGATTATTAGCTTCCAGCCATGGGAGGATTTTCCTATGTGGTGGAAGTGTAATGTTTATGCTTACAATAATAATAGTTGAAAAATAATTCAAATACATTTGTCCTCAAATTTAGAGGAATAAATTAAAATTGGTTTCTATTCACCTCCCAAATAGGTTTTAATGGTAGGTACTTTCCCCACCTCTTTCTCTTGCTTGATAGTTTTAATTACAAGTGGTGGTGAATCTTAGGAAGGACCTTCTTGTGGATAACTTAACATAATAGGTGCCTCAACCACACCTTCCTCTTTCTTCATAGTTATCATCATAGTGGGTGGTAATCTAGATGATGTTCCTTAGTCCGGTGGTTATTGGGTTGGCTAAGAGGTATAGTAATCTATAGTTGCCCATCTACTAGGAGGTAGAAGTATGGTATGTGTCTTCACAATTGTAATGAAGGGATCTCTTTGGATGATTCTTAGATGATCCTTTATCAAACCAACCATGCTCTCCCTTTCCATCACCTCAACATCATCTTTTGCATTCAATAATATAAATTCATGCTCATAAGGTTCATTTTATTATGGTATGCCTAATCCTTGGATATGCTTCTAGATAAGGCCATGAGGAAACTAGTTCCTATGTGATAGAGATGCCAATGAGTATAACTCTCTAGTTTTTATAACCTCTCCAAAATGTTTCTTATTTGTATAGCTAATGTGGCCAATCATAAAGGAAGACCTATGGATCAAACCTTTTTGTTTCTTCTTCATGTCTTCATCTATGCTCTACTATAGTTGGTAAGTTATCTCCTGTTCTACCAATTTATATGGAATGTACTTGGGGAGAAATAGAGGGTCAACTTTGTGTCCTACTACCATAATTATAGTGTAATTTAGGTATAGCTAGTATCCCCCCTTGTCTAATTTATCTACTTGATTCTCTCTAAAACTTGGTTTAATGGTTCTTAATGAATTTCTCTCAATATTCAAGGGTAGACATTTTTGAGTATGCAGATGATATTCCTCATGTAAGAGTAGATATGGAGGAATAAATAAAAGTCACATACCTAATTTTTAATTCAGTCTAGAATAGGGATCCAGAGTGATCTATTATGAAGGTATATGGTGGCCATGATTGCATCTAATGTATACATCTAATTCTTATCACTATCATGTTGATATTTAAAATCTAAATGACTTTCCACAATAATGCACAAATTGGGCCAAAATCACCAAAACACTATAATTTTGTCACACATGTCACTTACATGTGCCAATTCACATTCAAAGGAGAGAAAATGAGAAACTAAAAGGAATGGTCAAGGCGTGTATGTACCTGGATGTAGTCTACGCACCGTAATCTAGACGTTGTGAGAACTCCTCTTTTGTTGTGGAGGAATGACACCTAAAAGAGATAAACACTAAAACACGAAGGACGTTAGTTGATAAGAGGGTGGATTGCCAAGCAAAAGCTTGGTCCTAGAAGCGCTAAGGCTTCTTGGAGGATGACAATCCACTGTTTAAGACAGAATATGATAGAGACAAAAAAGAGAAATAATGAAAGATGTGAAAAGAAAGAACCAAAAGCAAATGCATACCTGATAAGTTGCAATCTACTAAACACAGTCGCCGACATCGGTGATATTGCCGGCGTCAGTCAGTGATGTCGCCGATGACGGTTAGACTGCCGACGTCGGTAGGGGAAGTGGACGAGGTCAGTCAGGGCAATTGGCTAAGAACAGGTTACAGGGCTAGTTTCTGGTCTGCAGAATGGATTTGGTCTCGTCTGAGTGTCTGAGGGTCTATGAGGGATTCAGAGGGATTGTTTAGGATCTAAAGGATTGAGAATCTTATCAGGAAAAGAGGTGAGAAATAGGAAAAAAAGCCTTTCAGCCTTTCTGTAAAGCAATTTAGTCAGGTTGATTAGATGGGTCTTAAGATGGTCTGCAGGTCTTTGATAACTTATGCTGAGTTGATTGGATAGAGGGTGCTGCCTAGAGAGAGACTAAGGGAGTGTCAGAGGCAAAGAAAAGGGAATAAGGGGTGAGAGAAGGCTTTTTAGCCTCTTCGGGAAGAACAAGGAAGGTTGGGTCAAGGATGCTTGGAATAGACAGTAGACAGAATACTAATATATTTGAAATGATATTAAAATGAAAATAGTACTAATACTTAGCTGTGATATGAATTGGCAAAGGTGGAGAAGCTATGTTTCAGTTGTCACTGGTGATGGAGATATCATGTAATCCCTGTGCAGAATGTTTAATGCAAAACTGTAGTGCCTAGAAAGTGCTGCCAAGAATGCTGATCCCTGCAAGAACACCAAGAAGCCTAAAACACTGAAAATCAAAAGCACGAGAACTTTGTTTTGCTGGAAGAAGATTCGAGAGTCGTGATTAGCTTCAGAGATTAGCCGATTTGTGATTGGGATCGTCAAAGGGTCAGAAAATTTGGTTAAGTATAACCAACATCGGCAATTCTGCCAGTGTCGGCCGACATTTGATCGACGTTGGTGGGTGCAAAATGGGCAAAAAGAGCCACCAAGCCCATTTTTCATCCGCCAAGTGCACTATCCGTTGGAGAATGTCAAAGGTTGGGCTAAATACGCATGAGAGTTGGTTAGGCAGTTAGAGAGAAGTAAGAATAGGTCTTGGGTGAGTCATAGGATGGGAATTAGTCCAAGGCGAGGTGTCCTAGGCGAGGTGTCATGGGTGATGTGTCCAAGGAGGGGGGGTTAATTCACAATAAGTTTATTATTTTAAATTAGTAATTGCATGTTTTAGGAATGGGTTAGGAATGGACCAAGGGGGAAGGTGACCAAGGGTTAGACACTATTTAGGTGTCTACATTTGCCCCTTTTTGTTTTGTTGGTTACTCTAAATGAACTGCAAGACAAAAATAGGAGTCAGTTTCCCCAGGTATGGGATAAGGTTGATTTTGTCTTGTTGGTTGTTCAAGTAAACTGCAAGACAAAAATAGGAGAGGGTTGGTTGCCTCGATTATGGATGAGGTATCCCCCCTCAAAGTAGTAGTCGAGAGAAGGGAACCTAGAATCAGGTGCTGATTTGATAGAGATTGGATGAAAAGGGGAAAGATAGAGTGAGAATGCTGCAAAAGTTGTGATTGTACGTACACCAATGCATGAAATGGTCAGGTCAAATTGTCGCAAGTCGCGAGTCAAAGAGTGCCAAAATTGAAATAACCAAGCCCCAACATTTAGTCATTTGCTTATTGGGTTATTCAATCTAAGCTGAAGCTCTAGTGGTCATCGTGTTCCAGGTATCCCAAGCTTAGGAAGTGCTTTCGAAAACATGAAAATGTCACAAGTAGTGCAGATCAACTGGCTTGCGATCCTATACTTGTGAAGGTTAAAATTTTACGCACAATTTTGCTAACCAATCATGAGGTAGCATATATGCAAAAACAACCAAGGCAGAAATTACTTTTGGAAGTAGTCGTGGATAGAGGAGATGGTCATGATCTCCAATGTCTGGTGGTCGATGGATGGAGGCAAAAGTGATCTCAATTGTGCCCCAGGGGGCCAAAATGACATGGTCTGGAGGACTGACTAATTGGGGGCATGATTTTGGGGCAATGGAGAAAAAAAGGAGGTTGGAAGGATGTCGACGTCGGTGACAAAAATTGACGTCGGTTGCCAAAAATGATTGACGTCGGCAAATGTCGGCCAACGTCAGCGGATTAGGGCACGCAGATGCCGACGTCAGTGGCCTGCCAAATCTGACAAAACTGGATTGGCGGCCCACCAAAAGTCATTTGTGATTATTTGACTGAGAGAAAAAAGGTGCTCTGGATTTTGAGGAGTGAAAGTGACTAATAGTGAGCGAATTAGCGGTGTGAGGTGGCAGAGTGAGATTGGTGGAGAGAGGGAGTAGATTAGAGTTTGATTGGAGGTTGAAGAGGCAGTTGTGGGCTAGCCAGAGTTTGAGGTAGAAGTGATGGCAGAGGGCAATAGAGGACCCACGGGAGGTCCCCCACTAGCGGCACCCATTGTGCCACCATGCCAGCGATGCCGAGATGAGGTAGGAGGGTTTCTAAGCCCTTTGGGTTAAATTTTTGTTTATATTTGTTGTTTGAAATTTGTGTTGATATGGGCAAAAAATGAGGGGGGAAGGTAGCTAGGAGGGTGGAAAAGGGATCTAAGATAGGTTAGGGGGTTTTTGAGAGGGTTTTGGGGGGTGTAGGGGGGATAAAAGGGGAAGCCCTAATTTTTAGGGCTCGCCCCATTCAGCCCTAGGGCTGAACCAGTCGCTGATGTCGGTGATTCCGCCGTCATCGGCTGACCAGTGACCGGCGTCGGTCACTAACCTACCGACGTCAGTCACTAAGTGACCAGCATCGGTTAGGTGAGTGCCATTGTTGGCACGCTAACCAATGTCAGTTGGCTACCTGGTCAAAAGAGGAATGAAAAATGTTTAAGTCGAGGGGTCGAAGTTATGCCAAGGGCTTCTCAGGTGTTGGGTCAGGAATAGATAGTGAAAAAGGAAAAAATTTTAACATGAAATTGACTTGGGTGGATGCAGGCAAGGCTGACTTTGATGTTGTGGGATCGCCTCTAGACATTGCTGACGTGGATGCACAGAGGGGTGATAGTCGATGAGTGGGCGCAGATGAGCGCAGTTGGACTTGGCGGGCTATGATGCTACTGCAGAGTGGCGCAGGATGTCAGTTTGATGGTGGAACTGATCGAGCAGTGGGATCATTCCACCAATACTTTTCACCTGCCCACAAGAGAGATGACAGTCATAGTCGAGGATGTGTACCAGATTTTGTAGCTACCAGTACACAGAGTAGACCTGTATGCGTGCTCGAGAGAGGTGCATGATATTCATATGGTTATGCTTTTTGGAGAGCACATCATAGAGATGAGCTACCACTTAGTGAGTTTTGCATATGAGCCTTTGTACGTTGTAGATGAGGGTGCACATCAGCTAATGGTGCTGATGATGATAGGCATCACAGTGTACGTGTTGCCAGATGCAGAGGGCGGCAAGTTTTCGGTCGCTATGACCAGAGTTTTGCTAGATATGTTAGAGTAGTGGATAGTGTTTGCTTGGGCACCAGTGTTTTTGGCCCAGGTGTATAGAGAGCTATGGGGTATCAGTCGGCGTCGATGATACAGCTTGTGTATGGGCCACCTGCTACATTGTTGGGCCTATGAGCATATAGTGGTTACCCATCCTCTTGGCCTCTCAGTGGCAATTTTGGCCGGCTTCAGGGTCAAATTCTGGCGGTGGCACGAGGTGATGGTGTAGACACGGGTAAACGGAGTGGTCAGAGACATTGACCACTACAGAGGGGTACTAGAGGCCCTAATTCCTGCAGACATCATCTAGAGACCATACTTGGTTTATCCAGCATTCAGAGACCAGGGAGAGCAGCTGGTTGGTGTGCAGAGCCTGAGATGGGTTAGGGGCAGGTGAGCTGGTGAGCTCGAGAGAGTGCCAGCAGAGAGAGTATAGTGCCAGTATGGGATGTTACAAGACGTACCTCCCGCATTCTCACTGTACAGACGGGATGACATTGAGGCACCACTCCCACTACCAGAGGAGATAAAGGGCCCAAATTTTGAGGAGTTGCCAATAGGACCTAGGGTGGCTGACCCAAGTTGTACAGAGGCCTACATGGCATGGTGGGTAGAGAAGTACACAGGTTTATAGGTAGGGCCACAGCCAGATCCATAGGCCATTACCAGGGAGCAGGATACAGCCTACAAGGAGAGGGACACTGCACGGTAGGAGAGGGATGCGACACGGGCCCAAGTCACAGTTTTTTAGGGATAGTTGGCAGGGGTTACAGGGTAGTTGATAGAGATGATGAGTCGAGTGATAGTGTTGATGGGTCAAGTCACACTGCTACAGGGACAGCTCGTCATAGCCCAGGCACAGGCAGCAAAAAGATAGGTTTTAAGAGGACAAGGTTCGATGTAGTAGCCATCACAGCATCTGGCATTTTCACAGGGGCTAGGACAATTGGCATCAGTGTAGCTAAGTTAGCCACAGCCACAGGGGTCATTACAGGGCATGGTAGCAAGACAGATGGGTCCACCACAGACTGTATCGCTAGTTAGATACAGTGATGCACTAGACAAGATTGTGTATTATGAGAGGGCCATCAGGGGGTTCCCTTAAATACAACAATACTCTGAGATGAGGGTAGAGCAGAGCCAACAGAGGTCTATGTCTCGAGCGATGGCTTCTGGGTCACACAGACGGCACCGATCAAAGGGGGGAGAGGATACAACATCTTCCCAGCCACCGCCACCACCACCACAGCCATAGCCTTGAGGGCAGACCTTGAGATTTATTTTTGATGTATATACCGGCCTACGAGCCATTGATGTGAGATGTATGAGAGAGAGACAGAGGCACAGATTTGTGCGATTGTATAAACATTGATATATATATATGATGAGATAATTGATCATGGATGTGTTTATGAAAAATGTTGTGGATGTGTTTGTATGTTATTTTGATCTGATATATGTTTAGGATTATGATGCTTAATGATGATGGATGTATGATTAAGATTAATGATTAATGATATGGATGAAAATGATTAATGTTAATGATTATGAAAATATGTGATTGTTTGTGATGTGATTGACAGGTGACAAAAAAATGTGATGGAAGAAATGCGATGAAGGAATGCGATGAAGGAATAACCGAGCTAACCCCAAAAGACCCCATGTCAACTGAGTGCTGCCTACATAGCCCTTGTCATTAGGGCCTCAGGCCAATGTAGTTCTCCCAAGAAGGGAGGAAAAAGATCGAAGTGGTTGATTTTGGTCATGATAAGGATATAGCATTTCCCATTTGTTTGAGGGTACATGCTTGAAATGATGAGGAGAAGATGATGCTACAGCCTTTTCCAAATGGTGTATTCTATAACATTAGTCAGGGTTTTTCATCCCTAGCAAATATCCATATTCGTGATGGATGTTTGCTAATAATGAATTGCAGGTCAATTTATGTTTCAGCAAGTAATGATTTATGCTTGACATAAATTATGTGGTTTGAAAAGAGTTGGATTGAATAGTTTTGACAAATGATGTGGTTAATCGTGACCAAAGTGTAAGCAGAAAGTAAAAGGCATGAGCACCCTTTTATTGACAAGGACCAAAATGACAACATAGATAGGGGTTGTTAGAACCAAGAGCCCCATTTATGCGTTGCATCGTTGACCATGAGTTATGTTAGAGCGGTAATCGAATCACTTTTGACATTAAAGTGAGCTCGAAGTCCCTTGAGTAAGTGATATGATAGGAGGAAAGGGTAACCCATTTTAGAGTATGGATAACTTTGCCCCTTTTTATAGGAGACCTTGAGACAACTACAAGTCAAGTCCATGACCCGGTTTTTTTTTTTTTTTTTTTTTTTTTTTAAAATATTTTGAGCGGACTGATCAATGCGGGAAGTCCACATAAAGATGTCATTTGTTTTGTGGTCATTTGTGAAGCTGATCAATGTGGGAAGCTTCTAAGAGAGTGTTGTTTGTAGCAATATTTAGTCATAGCCATCCTTCGAGGGAGTGGTTTATACTTTGCTTTATAGATTTTGAATAGCTATCCTTCGAGGGAGCAGTCTATTAGTTACAGCAATGATAGTGTAGTTGTCCTTCGAGGGAGCAGTCTGCTTTTTGATTTGGTTTTGTGACCTTGGATATTTTGACATCTTGATTTATTTTTGATAGAATGTTGAGTCATGGACAAGACTTATAGAAGGTCAAGGGCTCCCTTTTATTAGGATGAAGCATCTGTACGTCATAAAAGGGTTGTAGAGGATTTTGTTAAGGAAAAAAGGGTGGAATGGATTGAGGATTAAAAGGACAAGGATTGCTCAAGGGATGAGCTCAATTTAAATGTCAAGTGGATGAGTACTTGACTAATAGTAGAATGGTCGTAGATGCAAAGCATTAAGGGGCTCAGGGTCTGGTCAGCCTTCAAGAGAAGACAGACGATAAGTCCCTGATCCATACTTGTGCATGATGATATAAGGTCTAAGCCAATTAGGAGCAAATTTGCCTCATTTACTCTGTTCCATATTGGTCACATGTTGATTCTCTTTGAGGATGAGGTCTCTGATATTGAAATCTCGTTCTCGCAAAGTTTTATTATAGGCTCATTTGATGCAATTTTGATAGACATGGAGATGATTGAGGGCAGCGAGA
Source organism: Torreya grandis (assembly GCA_037957365.1). Classification (NCBI taxonomy): domain Eukaryota; kingdom Viridiplantae; phylum Streptophyta; class Pinopsida; order Cupressales; family Taxaceae; genus Torreya; species Torreya grandis. Next base: position 5,956,101 of record JARHVA010000314.1, read on the forward strand.
CGACGCTCATCGAGTAACTCAAGTTGAGCTAATCGATCTTAATGAAAGTCATCATTAGAAAGAATGATATGGAGTGAAATGCGAAGAGACAAGATTTGTACTTTGAGAGGTAAGACAGCCTCTGTTCTGTACACTAGAGAGAAAGGGGTAGCACCTGTAGAGGTTCGGATGCTTGTGCGGTAGGCCCACAAAGTGAAGGGTATTTGAACGTGCCAATCCCTTCCAGTGTTGTTGACCACTTTCATGAGAATTTTAGTTAAGATTTTGTTAGAAGCCTCGGCCTACCCATTTGGTTGTGGGTAGTAAGGCAAAGAAAAGCTGAGTTTAATGCCAAAGGAGTCGCAGAGTTTTTGGATAGTTTTGTTTTTGAAGGACTTTCCGTTATCGGTGATGATTTTGTGAGGTACACCGAAACAACAGATGATGTGGGTGTTGATGAAGTCGACAATCTTGTCGGATTTTGTGGAGACAAGAAGAATAGCTTCCACCCATTTAGTGAAATACTCAGTGGCAGTGATGATGGATTGATGATGAAGAGACGAATGAGGGTTAATCTCACTGATGAGGTCTAAGCCCCATTATGAAAAAGGCCAAAAATCTTGAGCGACTTGTAAGGTGTGACTAGGGAGATGAAGCAAGTTAGCATGCTGCTGACATTTGATGCAATGCCAAACATAATCGCTACAGTCTTGATGAAGAGTGGGCCAATAATAACCCAGGTGAAGGATGCGCTTGGCAATCGAGTTACCACTGAAGTGTCTGCCACAAATCCCGTCATGGGCTTGTTTAACAGCATGAGAAGCTTCAGTGGAGTTTAAACAGCGAAAAAGAAGGCCGTCAAAACCTCTTTTATAGAGAAGGCCCCCTAGCATGGTATAGCGAGCGGTGCGCTTGATGAAAGCCCGCCGTGCATTGCTAGAGAGGTTGGGAGGAATGAGAGAATGAGCCAAGTAGTCCTCAAGTTGTTTATACCATACATCTTGTGAACTAGAGTCTATGGTGTGGACGAGATTGATGTCAGTGGAAATGTATGAAGGCAATGGCACACGATGTACCATGACATAAATTCTTGATGAGGATGATGATGAAGAAGGAATATGCGAGGCGAGGGAAGCCATGGTGTCAGCAAACTTATTCGTAGATCGAGGAATAGTCTGCAATAAATGATGGTTGAAAGATGCTAGAAGAGTGTCAACACGGTGCTTGTACCTTTGTAAAATTTTATTTTTACAAAGATATGAACCATTGATTTGATTGATGACAAGTTGTGAGTCACCGAAGATGTTAATGGACTTGATGTTTAAAGAAAGGGCAGTTTGAAGTCCCAAAATTAAGGCTTCATATTCGGCCAAATTATTGGTACATTCAAAGTCGAGTTTGAAAGACAGGGGCATGGGTTCACCTTCATGTGGAATGAGGATGACCCCCACACCCCCATTGAGTTGACATTTAGAGCCATCAAAGAACATCGTCATTTGGTAGAATGTGTCATCAGTCAAGAGAGTGGTGATAGATTCATCGAGAAACTCGCACTGAGAAGGTTGATTGTCGGGAAGAGGGGCATCCGCTAGTTGGTCAGCAATTGTTTGCCCTTTTATAGATTTTTGCTAGACAAATTCTAAGTCAAATTCAGCAAGAAGCATGAGCCAATGAGCCATACGCTAGTTTTGATATGGTTTAGAATGCATGTATTTAAGAGGATCAGTGTGGGTGACGAAAAAGGTTTTGTGATTGAGAAGATAGTGATGGAGCTTGGTAGTGGCAAAGACTAATGCCAAACAGAGTTTCTCGATATGAGTATACTGAGTTTCATAGTCGACAAGTGTTCGGCTTATGTAATAGACTGCTTTCTCACGGTGTTGCTCGTCTTGATGCACGATCATGGCACCTAACAAATGATTGGTTGCTGAGATGTAGAGGTAGAAGGGTTGGTCGTCTTTTAGTGGAATAAGGACTGGTGGAGAAACCAAATAGCATTTGAGGGCTTTAAAAGCTTCTTGGAAATCTTTATCCCATTTAAAGGAGATGTCCTTCTTGAGGAGGTGATGAAAGGGTTGGCAACGGTTAGAAAGCTGTGAAATGAAACGGCGGATGGATTGGAGCTTCCCTTGTAGACTGCGAAGTTGCTTGAGATTAGTTGGAGGTGGCATTTCGAGGATAGCACAGATTTTGGCATGATCTATCTCGATGCCATGAAGAGAGATAATGAATCCCAGGAGTTTTCTGGAGAGGACCCCAAAGACACATTTCTTGGGGTTAAGACGGACCTGGTACTGAAGAAGGCGAGAAAAGATGATCTTGAGGATAGTCAAATGGTCATAACGAAGCTTAGACTTGCCAAGCAAGTCATCTACATAGTCCTCCATGATTTTATGGAGGAGATCATGAAATATGTAAGTCATGACACGCTGATATGTGGTTCCTGTGTTTTTCAGACCAAAAGGCATGACTCGATAGCAGAAAGTTCCCCATGGTGTAATGAAGGTGGTTTTGTGTTGATCTTCTGGTGTAATCAGGATTTGGTTATATCCTAAAAATCCATCCATGAGTGATAACATCTCATGGCCAGCTGTAAGATCAACAAGTTGGTCAATGTTTGGAAGAGGAAAGTCGTCCTTGGGACAAGCTAGGTTAAGGTCGCGATAGTCTGTGCAGATCTGGATCCCCCCAGTCGCCTTGGTGATAGGAATGATGTTAGAGACCCACTACGGATAATCGATGGGTTGGATGAAGGAGACACAAAGAAGGCACTAAAGCTCTTCTTTGACAAGAAGTGCAACACGAGGATGCATTTTGCAAAGCTTTTGCCTAACAGGCTTAGCCTCTGGGTTTGTGACAATGTTATGAGTGGAAATGTTAGGGTCGATGCCAGGCATGTCAGCGTAGGTCCAAGCAAAGGCTTCGCGATTTTTGAGAGAAATGTGGTATAGTCGATCTGCTCCTGGGTGTCTAAAGACTGACCAATCTTTAAGACATGAGGAACATCAGAAGATGAAAGGTTAATGTCAATGGTTGATTCATTTAACATAACCTGTGTTTTAGAAGGGAGGGAGTGCTGAATGAAAGAATCATCGGCACCCATATAGGTAAGAATGGCATCATCGTCTATGCAATGGACTGTGTTAATGGTTGTCGATTCATCATCTATCATGCTGGGATAAATGAGAGGGAGAGACTTGGGAACCCTGTTGAGCTGATAGGTTAGGGGTTCCAAGTAGATGGTGTTTATGCAAAAAAAAACTAGGAGGGATGGAAACCACCGACTCCATAGGTGAGGATGGAAGAATAGGCGAGTCTGGAAAAGATTGGTCGATGGTGGGTTCGGGGCAAATATTTGTGAAAGCCTCAGTGGGTTCTTGGAAACCCAGTCCATACCATTTCTTTGCATTATTGTCATTGGGTGGTTTGATAGGCCGATGGGAGCCTTATTCGTAGCGCCCAAAGCCAAAACCCTTCCATGCACACCTATAAAAGTAGGTATGTGCAAAGGTGGGGTTGCCAAGAAAGGAGAAATCAAATGTGAATATTTGAGGTGAGGAGGAAGGATTTGATTCAGTAGGAGCATGATCCAACCCCCCATAGATGAGATTGGTTCGAAGGCTAAGAGGTCCATAAGGAATGACCATTCTGATCTGACAATCATAGCTTGGGTTTTGATGAAGCTGTCCATACTCTTGAGGAGTCTGGAACATGTCTAGAGTAAGTAGGTGATATTCCCCCAGTGAAATTCTTTGGAAGATATCATCCATGGGGTCCTTGGTTGTTAATTGAGAAGATGATGTGGTGGCAACCGCTGTTTGTGTACTAGTTGATGCTTCTGTGGATGGAGACGATGTTTGGGTCAGTGACTTGAGAGGGATAAGAACGTCGTTGGGTCGATAGGTTGTGTTACAAGTCTTAAAAGGGGATGGGTTAGCAGGAATGACATGGACTTGTTTGTCATGTTCAAATTTGACACAACAGTAAAGTGTTGAAGGGACGCAAGCCATGGCGCAGATCCAGGGTTGTCCTAATAGCATGTTATATTGGAATTCTCCCTTAATGATGTAGAAGAGCTCCGAGATTGTGCGTGGACCAACGTGGATATGGAGAACAATAGTGCCAATAGTGTTAGTGGTGGTGTCATTAAAGGATCTAAGGATTGCATCAGTTTTCAATATGCAATTCTTGGGAAGAGCCAATTGATCAAAGGTGTGGGTGGAAATGATATTAATGCTGGTACCCCTGTCAATCATAACTCGTTTAATATGGGTTCAATCAATGTAGGCTATGATGAAAAGAGCAGCGTCCTAATCTTCCAAGGTAGAGGTAGGAATTTCAGAATCACTGAAAGTGATAGAGGCGACAGGGGATAAAGAATGGACTAGGGCAGCTAGTGGTTGAGGGTCTTCAGGTTGGACTCCCGCTGCCTGTAGGGCTTTGATTAGAGCCTGGCGATGTTGGGGGGAGCTTTGAATAAGGTCATATAGGGTCATCTTCAGAGGCATTTGGTGAAGTTGTTTTATCATAGAGTCTTTGATTGCCTCTGAAGAAGGGGGTTAAGATGCACCTAAGATGGAAATCTTGGGTTTCAGTGGTTGATGTCACTAGACAAAAGGATAGGTCCAAGGAATAGTAGCTTTTTCTTTTGCCTTGTCCTTTTGTGACCTAGTGGTTATATGGATAGCATCGATTTCAAAGATAGGAGGTGAAGAAGGGGTCATGGCCTGTTGGTGAGATGTTGATGTGGTTGAAGAGGTTGGATGGGAAGGTGTCGAGGGTCGGTCAAGAGTGTCCTCAAGGAGAAGAGTGTCTTTCTCCATATAGCGGTGAATGACTGCCTTGAGGGCACATCAGGTCTCGGTATCGTGTCCTGGCGTATGATGGTATAAACAAATCTTTGTATCATCAAACCAAGAAGGTTTTGACCTGAGGGGTTGGAATGGTTTGATAAAAGGAAGGGTAATGCTAGAAGTCTATAAAAGTTGGCATAATATCAAAGCATATGAACCTACTAAGGGGTCAGTGCCTGTTGATGCATGACGCGCTGGTGACTTTTGCTTGGGGGATGTTGAAGAAGGTTTTTGTACCACCTTTTGGGTTGGTGGTGCGGTGACAAGTGGAGACGGTACTTTCTTCATGAGAGGTATCACCTTCTTAGGAGAGGGTAGGCTGGAGGTAGGTAAAGGAAGCAAAGGAGGCAACTAGTTTTGATTGAGGGTCAGAGTAGGGAGCACTCTGATTAGGGTAGAAGGATGAGGACCTAAAATGGAGGGTAATGTTGATAGTGGAGGAGGGGTTCACTTCTGCGGTCTGGAAGTCTTCTTTGACTTGGTTGGAAGACTACTTTTGGTCGAGGTCTAGTCTAAGTCCACCTTCACTTGTGGGTGAGTGAGGGTAGGATAGGGTGAATTCCGAGTGACTTGATCAGTTTAGATGGGGTAGATGCAAGTTTAGAACCGGGAGTCTAGTCTTTGTTGAGAGTCTTGGGAGATTCTGCCTTAGGAGGATTGGCAGCATGAGATGAGAGGGCACGGAGATGTTGAAGAGCTTTAAGACGCTCCCACAATCCCTGATGCTCCACTTTCCTTGAAGGGAGAAGTTTGATTTTCTCCACTAGTCAGGAAAATGGTTGAGAAGATGTTGAATGAGGTTGGGATCCTTGAGAAGATGTGTTAGGTGTGGCAGTAGTCTCAGACCCAAGGTGTGTGGGATTTATAACCAAATTATCATTGGTCAAAGAAGATGGAGAGTCGGGTTCTTCTCTTGGTGGAGAAGGAACTGGAGAGTGTGGCTCCTCAAGCGGGTAAAGGGCAGGGATTATAGTGCCCTCCACTTGCGGTCGAGGAGTGGGTAAGGTTGGGTCCTCCATAGGCAGTAGGAAGGAGGATGGTGAGACCGGTGGTGCTGGTAAGGTTGAGGCATCCTCCAAGATGAAAGAGGTTGATGGAGAACTAACCGGAGAAAGAGGTTCATCCACATGTGATGGACTGATAGATGGGCTAACCTCTTGAGGTTGGTCGGGGATGAAGGGCGAGACCGTATTGACCGTTCGAATGTCATGTTCATGAGTGTTGTCAATCAAGGTCTAGACATTATTTTGGGTCGGTGGATGATTAGGGAATGGTTGCTTGAAGATGTCGATGCCTTGGTTAGGAGGTGTATTGGGATTATCTAGAACAAGCTCACCTTTTTCAAGCATGTCTTGGATTATGTTTTTAAAGGTTTTACAGTTCCCGTGTCATGACCTTTGACATGGTGGTAATTACAGAAGTCATTTCCCCTATACCACGCAGGGATGGCGCGTGAGGGATCAAATTGTGGTGGTGGTCGAATCTGGGGGAGGTTGAGAATCCCTTGTTTAACAAGTTTTTCTAGTATAGATGCATAAGATTCTCCAAGAGGAGTATACTATCATTATACGTATCTCTACTGGAATTGATGGGTGGCACTCTGAGATGTGGATGGCTCAAGTTGATTGGTTGAAGAGGATGAAGGTCTAACGACCACAGCGTTAGCTGAAGCTTTAGACTTAGGATTGGATGATGAAGGTTTAGAAGAAGAAGAGTCATTGGTCTTAGAGTTGGTATTTTTGCTCCACAACTTGACTTTATTCTCCTTGATGGCACATAATTCAAGTTTACAGGCCATCGTGAAGGCTTCGTCGAAGGTGCGGAAGGTCTGAACCCGTAAGGTGGAAGAAATATGTTTGGCGCAAGCTCAGGAGAATAGTTCAATAAGTTCAGGTTGAGGTAAGGAAAAGGAGAGTTGATTGATGAGGCCTCTCCAACGAGCAATGAAGTCAGCTATAGATTCATCTTCGAATTGGCGGATAGTATAGAGGTCAGTGATCGAGACCTTCTTGGTGATGTTAATGGAGAAGTGATCAAGAAAGAGCTGAGCCAGCTGTGTAAAGGTGAAGAGGGAATGGTTGGCAATAGAGCTATACTAGTCAAGCGCAGTGCCAGAAAGGGACATAGGAAATGTATGCAAGAGCAATGCATCGTCATGGGCAATAAGGAAACATGCATGTCTGAATGCCCATAAGTGCTGCTGTGGGTCTTCCTTGCTTTGAAAGTGAGAAATTTTGGGAAGCTCCCACTGGTTGGGGTATAGTCTAATCAGAACGGAAGGATGAATGGGCTCATTACAAATTTTCTCATATGAGAGAGCATTGCGTGAGCTGGAAACAGAGGTCTCTAGGCTAGACATCTTGTCCATCAACATTTTGATGATATCTGCTGACAAATTGACGGTTGGAGCACCCCCTAGATTATAAGGTGCTTGAAAGATATTGGGAGGGGCATATGACGTGGTTGGTTGCGTAGACACAACATATGGGTATCTTGTTATTGGAGAAAAAGTTGGAGCCAAGGGCACTTGTGTTATGGGGTTGGTAGGCACAAGTTGGATAGGGTCCGTCAAGGATGGTTGAGGAGTAGCCACGCTTGTTGACGGGTAAACAGTTACTCTTGTGTTGATAGATGCAAGAGTAGGGGGGATAGAGACTAGTAGGTTTTGGAAAGGTGTGGGGTTTGGTTGAGTATTTTGAGGTTGAGGGAGTACCGAAACCCCCATGGAGGTAGGTTTAGATGGAGTGGCTATGTTTTGAAGGTAAGACACGGTTGGGTTATTGGTGGAGGTGTTGTCTAGTGGTTGAATTATAGGTGTTGTTGATGTGATTCTTGTCTCGATTAAGGAAGTCGGCATCCCATAGATTGGGTTGCCTAGGGAGTCTTGTGTTTGGCTATGCGCGAGATAGTGCTGTAAGGCTTTGACGTTAAGGTCCAAGAATCATACGAAATCTTGGTCCCCTTTTGGGACAATAGGAGTCTGAGGCGCGGTTGGGCGAGTAGGAGTTCTTTCAGTCTCTGAGTGGAACTCCATTATAGGACTGGTTATAGATGGTGAAGGTGGAAGCGGTTGTTGACTAGCGTGGTCAAGGAGAGCCTTGGTTTGACTACGTGTCAAAACCATTCAAGGCAAGAAAGGGTCAGGCTTCAGAAAATTATGTTTTTTCAGTTTCAGAAAACTAGAATGAATGTTTAGACAGCCAGAAAGTTGGATTTTAAGCTTACTATTTTTGGAAAAAAGAAAATGGATAGTGACCGATGTCGGTATAAAAACTGATGTCGATGAATAAGACTGCTGATGTCAGTTTGATAACTGATGCTGGTGCAGAAAAGTTGCCGACGTTGGTTACAGAACCGATGTCGGTTACTATGTTTTCTAGAAACTCAGAAAAAAGTTTTTGGAAATGAAGAAGACGTCCTTACCAGCTCAAAAAAAATAGATAAAAATAGAAAATAAGATGAGAACAGGCAGATCCTAGCATTAAATTCTTAGAAATAATTTTATTAAGATCGTGTGGCTTATGCCTTAAATGTGATGTTTGAGGAGGTTGGCTATTAGAAGGGTCCTAGAATAGGTAGTCTAGAGATGGTTTTAGGTATGTTTAGGCGCTCAAAAGTCTGTGTTAGGTTCCGTACATGGATTGGTGCTAAGGAGCAAGCTCCCCTCACTTCACGATTCCAGTGGTTAGCTGGTCTCGCTTAGCCAAAATATACTTTCCCTATAGTTTAGACTCTGACAGAAAATAGAGTGGGCTTTCCCCTTGGTGGTGAAATCCAAGTAGGATCGTCGGGATGGGTAAGGTATCCGCTGGGTGATGAAATCCCAGTCAGGCTTTGTCTCAAGTGAGTTTGATGTTTAATTTAGTGCACATGGTCTGGTTGTGTAACATCAAGTGATCTACGATTTATTCAATATGTGGTTTACTAATTACTAAGTGTGAACTAAGAAATGCAAGCAAGCAGAAATGGAATGCAATATATTTTAAAGCCCCAAATCGAAATGTTAAGTTGGAATGAAAACAAGTTTGAGAAAGGGTTGAAGGAAATGATTTTTTGACTAGTCTAGAAATGCAAGAAAAGAAAGAAAAAGTTCTTTTTATTCCTACTTATGATGTTTTTTAGAAAAGAAGAAAGAGGTGAAGAGGGAGAAACCTAATGCACCTAAATGAACAAAGAAGGAAAGGAACCCAAGGAAGGCCCTAAGGGTCCCACCGGGCATGCCAAAATGTTTCTATGCAATTTTGCTTTCACATTCAAAGGAGAGAAAATGAGAAACTAAAAGGAATGGTCAAGGCGTGTATGTACCTGGATGTAGTCTGCGCACTGTAATCTGGATGTTGTGAGAACTCCTCTTTTGCTATGGAGGAATGACACCTGAAAGAGATAAACACTAAAACATGAAGGACGTTAGTTGATAAGAGGGTGGATTGCCAAGCAAAAGCTTGGTCCTAGAAGTGCTAAGGCTTCTTGGAGGATGACAATCCACTGTTTAAGACAGAATATGACAGAGATAGAAAAGAGAAATAATGAAAGATGTGAAAAGAAAGAACCAAAAGCAAATGTGCACCTGATAAGTTGCAATCTACTAAACATAGTCACCGACATCGATGATATTGCCGGCGTCGGTCAGGGATGTCACCGACGACGATTAGACTGCCGACGTCGGTAGGGGAAGTGGATGAGGTCGGTCAAGGCAATTGGCCAGGAATGGGTTACAGGGCTAGTTTCTAGTCTGCAGAATGGATATGGTCTCGTCTGAGTGTCTGAGGGTCTATGAGGTATTTAGAGGGATTGTTTAGGATCTAAGGGACTGAGAATCTTGTTAGGAAAAGAGGTGAGAAATAGGAAAAAAAGCCTTTCAGCCTTTCCGTAAAGCAATTTAGTCAGGTTGATTAGATGGGTCTTAAGATGGTCTACAGGTCTTCGATAACTTATGCTGAGTTGATTGGACAGAGGGTGTTGCCTAGAGGGAGACTAAGGGAGTGTCAGAGGCAAAGAAAATGGAATAAGGGGTGAGAGAAGGCTTTTCAACCTCTCTGGGAAGAACAGGGAAGGTTGGGTCAAGGATGCTTGGAATAGACAGTAGACAGAATACTAATATATTTGAAATGATATTAGAATGAAAATAGTACAAATACTTAGCTGTGATATGAATTGGCAAAGGTGCAAAAGCTGTGTTTCGGTTGTCGTTGGTGATGGAGATATCATGCAATCCCTATGCAGAATGTCTGATGCAAAACTGTAGTGCCTAGAAAGTGTTGCCAAGAATGCTGATCCCTGTAAGAACACCAAGAAGCCCAGAACACTGAAAAGCAAAAGCATGAGAACTTTGTTTCACCGGAAGAAGATTCGAGAGTCATGATTAGCTTCAGAGATTAGCCGATTTGTGATTGGGATCGTCAAAGGGTCAAAAAATTTGGTTAAGTATAACCAATGTCGACGATTCCGTCGGCGTCGGCCGACATTTGACCAACGTCGACGGGTGCAGAACGGGCAAAAAGAGCCACCAAGCCCATTTTTTATCCGCCAAGTGCAATATCCGTTGGAGAATGTCAAAGGTTGGGCTAAATACGCATGAGAGTTGGTTAGGCGGTTAGAGAGAAGTAAGAATAGGTCTTGGGTGAGTCATAGGATGGGAATTAGTCCAAGTCGAGGTGTCCTAGGTGAGGTGTCATGGGTGATGTGTCCAAGGAGGGGGGGTTAATTCACAATAAGCTTATTATTTTAAATTAGTAATTGCATGTTTTAGGAATGGGTTAGGAATGGACCAAGGGGGAAGGTGACCAAGGGTTAGACACTATTTAGGTGTCTACATATACATCTAATTCTTATCACTATCATGTTGATATTTCAAATCTAAATGACTTTCCACAATAATGCGCAAATTGGGCCAAAATCACCAAAACACTATAATTTTGTCACACATGTCACTTACATGTGCCAATTCACTTTCATGTATCCTTGATTGGAGAAATGTATTTTATGGAATTATCATCTTCTCTTAATTCACCTTAAGTCAAATTATGACTAAGCAAATTGATGCTTTAGACCATTGAAATATTCTAATTCAGTCATACACATCATGTGCTGTAATGATCTTGATATTCAATATATGAAGAAATACCCTTAAGGTAGGGAAACACCATATAATAATCCTTTAGGAAGGAATAAATCCACAATGTCTCTTTGAGGGGACAACCTCTGATATCCTCTTACAATAGAAGACTCAATGCTTACTTGATATCCTTACCATGATAATCATCTCCTATATATATACATCTATCTAACCCATGGATGGGTAACCTCCTAATCCCAATGTAGGCTGACCATTACCTAATGTACTACTTCCACAAGTTACTCTATTATCCTAATATATTATACCCATATAACTAACTAAGGGGATGTGTGCCACATGTCGGCATCTCCATCAACCCATATACATCAATATATCATATCCCTAGGTACATAGCATTACTTCCCTCTTTGACGTGTTTCGTCACCAAAACATAGGAAGAAACCAAATAATGAGTGTGCTTCAAATCATTTCACACTTGTCTCCAATATCGATCATCTAACCATCCATATGTGATCTTGGTAGGTGATATCTCTCCAAGCTTGTGTCCAAAATCCATTATGATCCTCTGATTTCATTTATGATCATAATTATACTACTTTGGTGTCCAAGCATAATTATTCCTCTTTTTATTCCATGTACCATATTCCACTGTGCTACTCTGATTCCAACCATGACCATAGTAGGTATTCTTCCATGCATAGTCATAGTGATTCCCCCATTCATTCCATGTGCCATAGTATTTTTTCTTTGGATTCCATGCATATCCATAATGATTAAAAATTTTATTTTCTGTATAAACAAAATGATTGTTATTATGACACTTCCTCACCTGGTTCCATGATTATTTCCTCTCATGATGATGTGGGTGTCTATATACCTCAGCCTTTTCCAATACTTTAACCTTATCCACCTTTTCTTCTACCTCTTCCACCTTTTCCTTCTTTGTCTCTTGAGTAGATGAAGTGCTCATTTGTAGTGTGTCTTTATCTATATCATCTGAATCTTCATCATGTTCTTCATCACCTGTTTCCATCTCATCTTCACGATCTACCTGGATTGATAGTGGTGCCTTTTTCACTATGATATCTTGTAAAGTGATCTTCTTTTTCTTATACCAAAACTTCATGAACTTTTTTTGAACATTAATATTCATTGTTCCCAAAGTCTCTAACCATGGATATCCAAGAACTATATCCACATCATCCATATCTAAATCATAAAAATTTGAATGCAAAACATATTTTTCCATCACGAGCTTCAAATCTTCAAACATTGAAATATTCTTACCATCTACTTGAACCTCTTTGATATTCTTTTCTTGAACATGTAGATGCTTGGACACATTCATGTTGATAAAGTTATACTTAATGGTAAGGTTTATGGACACAATAACCCTTTTCTTTTGAATGCATCCATGAAATTGAAAAATTGACTCAGATTTCTTTGGAGCCAAATAATTTGAACCTTTATCATCCAACTCTTCTTCTTCTTCTTCTTCTTCTTCTTCTTCTTCTTCTTCTATTACTTCTATTTTTTCTGTTGATTCTTCTATTTCTTCTTCTTCTTTATCATCATGATTTTCTTCCTCTTCTACATCCTCTTTTTTGTTTATATCCCATTGATCTAGGAAGTTTTTCTCCATTACTTCCCATGAATAATACTGTTGCACAAAGCTCAATTCATTAGTCCACCAATGTTTTGCAGGCCCAGACAAAGAAAAACATAATTCTATTTTCCATAAAAAAAAATTAGTATCTTCTCCTTAAAATTGATCCACCATTCTCTAACATCAACATCATCTTCCCCTGAAATTTTTTGCAACTCCATGATCCACAAAAAAAATTAAGGTTCATGAAACCCTAAAATATCAAAACTGATCCATAAAATCGCAACAAATCACTCCAAACAACTCAAAAAATTATGAATTTTTGACTGTACTTCTATTTTATCTTCTTACATCTTCATTAAAAATTTTGAATAAAAATTTCCTATATTTCAGAAGATATAGTGAAATTATTATAAAAACTAAAATAGCAATAACTCCCTCAAAACGAATAAAAAAATATCTATTTTTATAATATAACTTATTTGAAATATTATCCATATCTAGTAAAAAATTTGTGGAAAAATTCATAACAAATAAAAAGTTATTGATGATTCAAAAAAAAAAAACTAGGGTTTTGTTCCACAAATTGCCCAAATCGAAGCTTTGATACCACTTGTAATGATCTTGATATTCAATATATGAAGAAAAACACTTAAGGTAGGAAAACACCATATAATACTCCTTTAGGAAGGAATAACTCCACAATGTCTCTTCGAGGGGACAACCTCCAATATCCTCTTACAATAGAAGACTCAATGCTTACTTAATATCCTTACCATGATAATCATCTCCTATATATATACATCTATCTAACCCATGGATGGGTAACCTCCTAATCCCAATGTAGGCCGACCATTACCTAATTTACTACTTCCACAAGTTACTCTATTATCCTAATATATTATATCCATATAACTAACTAAGGGGATGTGTGCCACATGTCGGCATCTCCATCAACCCATATACATCAATATATCATATCCCTAGGTACATGGCATGTGCATATGCCAATTTATGTTTATAATGCACTAAATAGGGTATTACCTTGTACATAATTGACACCTTCCTCTAATTCAAGTCATGTCAAATTATGACTAAGTAAATTGACATTTATAACTAATTTAATTAAACAAGTAACCAATTTCTAAGAATTATAAAAATCCTAAGTAAAATCACTTAAGCAAAGTAAATTAGATTAGGAGCTTAAGTGAGAAATCCATGGAAAGTTATTGAATATCTATTATTGGAAATTCATAATTCAAAATATTTGGGCCATGATGTCACCCATGACATCATCACAAGGGTTTCATCCAATAATCATTAATGGAGATAAATATTAAGATTAAGGTTACCCATGCCTTATTAATGTTCCATTATTCTAAATATTTTTGACCATATTTATTACTTCTCTCCAAAATTAAACAGATTTGTGACCCTCCATCTTGATCTTGAGTTGGAGGGTCAAAAATAAATTAGTTCATTTTGTAAAAGCTATAAATACATGATCCATGACCATAACCTTTAAGCTTTATTTGTGTAATGTTATGAATAAATTCAATAAGCTATTTTTAGTGTAGGAAAACTATGCAAAAATATCACTAGAGAGATTCAATCATCCTTTCAACATTGATCAAATCAAGAGATAAATCCATTGGTACAAAGAGAGATGTATGGATACGTTTGTAATACCTCATTGACAAATACTTGGAGCACCAAATCCAAGCACAAACATGTTTAATAGACTGATCTTAGAAGAGGGCCACTTAGGGGAGATATTGTTCATGTTTTATTGTCTAAGCTTCTTGACTCCATTTATCCACACCCCTCTAGGGACTATACTTAGAACATTATGTTCTTTATGCTTTGTCATTTGTTTTATGTCTTGAACACATGAACTAACTTGCTCTACAATCCTATTCTCCATTTTGGATGCCTAGTAGGAAAACTCAAAATATTATTCTAGTTACTTATTATTGTATTCTTTTGTCAATTTTTGATACTAACTTTTATGAAAATTGGCTAAAAATTGAACAATTTTCATGCTCAAGTCTATTGATTATAGAGTTACAATTTTTTTTTCTGTATATGCAAATTCAGAGATAGAAACTATGAAATCAAGCTGGAAAATTATGAAATTGCCTCAATAAACTATGAATTCATCCCTATTTAGGACCTCTACTATGTATATATGAATTCATAGAGATTATTTATGAAATCAACATTGGTAAATCCAAATTATTTCTATAGCTTTTTTGGGTTTTTCTATTTTAATGCTAAATTGAAAATTTGAAAAAAATAACTACAAAATCACTATATATATTTGAAAAATCATTCTATTCTATTTTGTTTTGTATTTCATTTTTTTAGTTTTCTAGAAATTACAAAATCATGATGAATTTGTCGTTGTGAATTCATTTAGAAACTATGAATTTGGAGCCTAAACTTGTGAAATAACCCTAGACAATTATGAAATCATCTAATCAAGCATCAAAATAGGTGATAATTACTATGAAATCATCGAGGTTAATTATTAAATTAGTGAAAAAAATAGTGAAATTGAACAACATAGTTATAAAAATTTTAGGTAACTATGAAATCATTTTTAGGTGATTTATGTGTTTTTTGGTCTTTTGTATTTTTACTAACCTACAATTTCATAGTTTACACTTAACTATGTAACTACAAAGTCATTTTAGATGGCTATTTTTTTATGGTTTAAAGCTAACTTGTAGGCTACCTTTAGTATTTAATCTAGCACAAATTAATCCATTAATCAAAGGGAAAATATTTTAAACACATTAATGCATCTTTTTCACATTTAATTTGGTGCTTTAAAAACCTTGTAAACAACTTTCAAAGTTTAAAAAAAATTCAAAATTCATTCATATTTCGATAAGTGATTTACAAAGAATAATTACATTAGATTTAGATTTCTTAAGAGAAATTTTCTTTTTGTTATTTTTTTTATCACTTAGTTTTATTTTATAAATCGTTGCACGTATGTTCTCCCCTTGTCCCCTTTAGGTAACTTGGGTGACCAAAAATGCATCATTTTTACTTTTTTTTATTGTGTCAACTTGAAGAAATGTGGCATATGCTCTCCCTTTATTCCTAGGGACTTGGGTGACTCAGAAACAACCTAGTTATTCTATCTATTTTCTTGTATTAGGTTGTGAGCAAGAGTTTGTCACCTCCTCACAAGTTATTTAGGAGGAATTTGAGATGGGTTTTCTTCTCCTAACATTGTTATAACCCCACTTATTTTATGGGGTATATAAATTGAGTGTGTTAAACATATGAGACAATGGTTAAGTGGTTAACTTTACTAAATGGAAGAGTACTTGGTTCAAATGGTAGTCTAGGCATCATACTTTACTAAGTAATACATGGCTGAAGTCATTGTGTAACAGACAATATCCTTACATAACAAGCTAACCAGTTTGAATCCACTGATGGATATATTTTGTGACTAAGTGTTTCAAGGCACTTGTGGACCATTTATAAAAACCAAGTTGAAAATTTAGCTTAATTGACCCCATATTGTCATGTATTATCCTAAAAAATGTTGAGTTACTTCGGTGCTCTAAGTTCCTTATGAAATATCAGTTCTTGAAAGATGGAGGTGGATTAAAAATTATACCTACATTCATTATTTTAATTTTAGATTAACAATTAATTCCTTTCAAAATCGTTATATCAATGGAAACTTTGGCATATATTATGCACACCACATGTCAGTTTAACATAGGAACATGCACTTAGGTTCTCATTCTTATTTACTTGCATTATGAGTATAAATAATGATGTCATAAAAACAAAACAAGTCCTAAGTCCTCTCAACCAAATTTCAAAATCTATTTTTCAAGTATCCAATCTAAAGATAAATAGTTAGAACTTGAGTCTTGCCTATCAATTGGGCTTGAGTGTTTTAATTTTTGTGTTTGGGTTGCATCAATTGGATATTTTTTTATTTTATTTTATACTCTTACCTAAGTGAAATTCTTATTCACATATTTTACACATTTTCATTTATCTACACATTGAGGTGTTACGACATATAAATTACCATTTGACACTTAGCCATTTCTCATAATGTTACATCTATCATTTTAAATAATAGCCTTTGTCTCACTTGGTATAATTACATTGCCAATTTAGATTTTTTATTTCAAACATAGGTTTTATTTCATTAACTTATGCCTTAATTTTCTATACTGTTTGACTTTCTTTTCTATTATGTGCAGTTACACTTCCCTTTTTCTTCTAAAGTTTGAAGTTGGATTTTCTTGCATTAATCATATACACTAAGTTATTGGACCATTTGACCTTCTTATGATTTAATGATAAATACCAAAAACTATTTCATTTTAATTTTATATGGTACCAACACTTTTTTGACTTAGATTTTCTTGTATTAGCATACACTTTAAGTTTTAAGATTGTTCTACCCTCTTCTAGTTTGTTGATGTTGACCAGCCAAGGTCAAACATTCTAAACACTTTATTTCTTTTCATTCTATGTTGATACATTATCCAAGTTTATTATAAAGTTTCTAAGAACCATTTTATAGTGTTTTCAAATTCTAAAATTAAACCAAAACTACATTTTAAACATTGGTCAAAGAGTGAGTAATATTTCAACCATGCAAAGTTACACTCATAGTGGGGTTGCTTATGACCCTAGTTATGATGAGGAAAAAATTTATGATAAAAAATAACACTCAGTAATGTATGAATATATCCCTCCTTTTGTGGGATCAAGATAATGTCAATACATTGACAATAACCCACTTGAATACCAAGATGAGGATCTCTTAAGATTGATAAAATCAGGAGTTAGACTCCCTCTAGATTTTCTAAAAGAATAATTACATACCCTCATTTCAATAGAAGAGCAATAGTAAAAAGTAGTTATTAAACAAAAACAACCTCGTACTCAAGTTCCCAAACCAACCATTGACTCTTTTATTAAATGTAAGGGTGTATTGATGGATTCCTACCAAATAGGTCATATTATTACGTCTATGGTATAAAAAATTAGTTAATGATATGCATATCAACTTGTTGATAACTTAACAACTTCTTTAGTTGTAACCTCATTTAAAAAACCATGATTTTAGATAAAAATTAGTTACCTAAACAACTAGACTAAGATAACCCTACCCATGAGGTATATCCTTTAACTCTTCTCAAACAAGTTATGCCAACAAATGATTAAAACCAAATTCCACTTGATACATAGCATACATTCTTTAACCATCAAGAAACCATTTCTAATGCACAGAATGTACCTAATACTTATAATCAAGTTTTGTATAACTCCAAAAAATAATCATTTAACAATACACCTCCCTAATAATTGGTGGATAATTTATAGAATGTCATACCAACTTATTATAGTTTGTGACAATAACAAGTTCTACTTGTAAACCAATAATGGTACTATCTTATTATGAATCAACACCAGGTTCCTAAAAATCAATAGGTTCCCTATAGTTCACAACAACAAATTCTTCATAATTAGCATTAGATACCTAGGGATCAATATTAGATCCTTTTGAATCAATAACATCATACCTATTCTTATGTGCCTCAAAACTAGAAACAAATGATAAACCAAGCATAGAACTTGGGACATAGGGTACACATTTCAATAGGACTATGTTGGTAGGATCCATTCCTTCCCATGTCAACTCTAACCAAACCTATCAGTATATAAACAATTAGCATAACTATCTCCTTCCCCCACAAATTTCTCCAAATATCCAAGAGTGGAACACCATGAAGGAAGTAGACTCAAAGCTTCAAATAGGTAACCAAACCAGAAAGTACAAGTTTGATGAGATATACCCATACCCATTTGACATGAGTATCCTTAAAGTACCCTTCTCACTTTATTTTTAGGTACCTAAATTTGATGAATATAAAGGGAAGGGTGATCCTAGAGAGTATATACAATCCTTCTTTGTTACATTCCAAGAGGTAGCCTACATTAGAGTGTATTTATTGTGCTTGTTTTCATGTAGCTTGGGTGAATAAGCCTTAGAGTGGCTCCTCATATTGCCTAAAGGATCAATAAAGACTATCAACAATTTATCAAAAAATATCATTACCACTTTTCTTAATATATTAAACATGAGATTATAGTAGTAAATTTATACAAATCTAAACACAAGGATGGAGAAAGCTTCATGACCTAAATACAATGGTGGAAAGCACTATCTAATCACTTCCAACACAATATAGAAAATAAATAGCTAATTTATATCTTTTCATATAACCTACACCATAAGGTTACTCATAATTTGAGACTCATTTATGCCAACACATTCAAGGAAATCATTGACAAGGGCATACAAATTGAGAAGTCACTTATTGTTAAAGGCTTGGTCGAGATATATTCCCAAGCTCAAACATCACATCAAGCTCTAACACCTACTTAGACCAATATTATTAAAAATATTAAGGTCTTTTAAAAATAATAATAACATGGTAGGTAATGGATTTACTGAGTTGTGACATGTGCAAATAGTACAAGCATCACATATTCAAAATACACCTCTAAATCCACCACTCCAACTATAAAGAGCTCTACCATGTAGAGGATTTCCTAGAAAAAGGTCATTTTATGACCTAGGGGAACTCATTGAGTTTATATTCAAGAAATTAGTGGCTACTAATATGATTATTCAACTTGTGTTAAAACCCTTTCCTGACAATCAACCTAAACTTGACTAATATAATGAAGATGAATTTTTCAATTTTCGTCATGTTATTGGCCATGTAGTTTATAGAGGCATGTAATTAATCCTAAAATTATTTAAAACTTGTTAGAGAATGGAGATATTTAGCTAGACAATAGACTTCCTCCTAACACCAATTATAACATAGGTATCTATAAATATCCCTTTCCTAAACATAACGACCAACAATAGAGGAGGAATCAAAACCAAGGCCAAGAGCATAATCAATAATAGAATCAAGGTTACAATCATAATCAAAATATAAATAATAATCATAATCAATATCATGACACTCAAACCAATCAAATCAATTACAATGTTGTCATATGATTACAGTGGCACTGTAGGGTGTATTATAGTAATCATGTCATTACTATTAATATCAATTCATGTGGATCAAAACATTAGTTATTAGGATCACTATCTAGTATTTCAAGTAATTACTCACCTTAGTTTCTGTAGGTTACAATTTTAGACCTTGTCATTCTTTTAGTTATAATAACTCCCTTCTAACTCAAAATTATGCAATCACAACTAGACAACCTAAATTTATCTTCCATGGCCCTTTGCCTTCTTCAAACATTGATCTTAAGCCAAACCTATATCAATCAAGACCAATCTTGAGCCAGAAAATGTACCAATCAAAACAAACCTTAAACCAAACATTATACCAATTATGACCAAACCTACTCATCCCATTGTTGATAATCCATATAGTATCAGTGAACAACTAATAAAAAAATATGTGTAGATATATATACTAGATCTCTTGCATACATATGAAGTTAACAAGACCATACTAAATGATTTCCTCCAATATTCCATTATACCTTATGACATTATCATAAATAATTCCAAGTATTTTTGGGGCATTTGTCTCTAAGACAACATCTTACCTTCAACCAAGGAGATATTTCATCCCTTGGTCCTATGCATAACAATCCCTTGTACATTGAAGCCATTATTTCCCATCATAAAATCAAATGGCTTCTTATATATAATTGCTCTAGATTGAACATAATGTCATTGAAATTGGTCCAAACATTGGGGTATATGGTGACAAATATGTGATCATATACCATCACCATCATGGCATATGATAATGCAAAAAGAGAATCTACAAGAACCATTTATTTACCAATCATTATTGGTCTTGTTACCCATGATACCATGTGCCACATCATCGATATATAACTACCTTACAATATACTTCTTGGTCATTCTTAACTCTATGAAGTATGATTAGTCCCTTCCACCCTACATAAATGAATAAAATTCCCCCATTTTGGTCTATAGGTCATTATTTATGGTGATTTACAGCCATATCAATATTGTAAACATATAGAAGATGAGTATGGAAACTACACCTATTATCCTAAAACTAAGTTGGCAAGTAAGAAAGGTAAAGGAGTGGTTTCTAAACCTCCCAAGCCTAATTATATCAACCCTAGTGACCTTGATTCCACTTTTTTTTTTCTTTCCCTCTACCATGTCCACCCATTTCACTATTTAGGATAATGGTATCTCCATGTATAATATTCATGATGCATTCCATATTGGATAATTACCTAAGTCTCGTAAGTCTTATGGTCATCCTAAACCTTCTTAAAATCCTAGTAGACCCAACATGATTTTTCAAAAGAAAAATAAATCCACTTTATAGGGGCCACTCATCTTTGTACTTGATACATCACCAATCAAGATCAGGACATCAATGCCGAGGGAGGTTATTTATATGGTGATGGGTTTGTTAATTATTTCCAGAGTGTCAAGTATCATATACCAAATAATATCATGGATAGCCTAGACTATATAGGAATAGGATTCAGATCTAAGGCATAATAAATTATTGAACTTATTTTAATGGTTAAACCTATGTGTAATTGAGGTCTTGGATTTACACTTCTTGGGGGTGACTCCATTGATTTTGAAAGTGATTCTTCTTCATCAACCAGCAATAAAAATCTTAGAACTAATGTATCATCCCATTATAGTGCCTATGATGAGATAAAATATATTTATTTATGTTATTTTAATGTCATAATGACCATTATATCCCATTATCCCCTTAAACTTCATTATCATGGTCTAATCAATTCAGACCATCAAGACTTTATCATATCACTAGATGACTTTTATAATGAGGAATCTATTGTTGAGTTCATTGGCCTTCAAGATGAATTAATAATGGGTGATCATAAACAAGGTTTTGATTTCCATTTGAACCCTTTTGCCTATTTTGGAGAGTAGGCAAACTTCCTTAGTCATGATAAAAGTAAAACATCAAGATCCTCTAGTGAAAATCTCTTTGGGGCACCCTTGGATCAAGGAAAGAGTAAAGAGAAAGATAAGTCCTTGAGTGAAAAACTATTTTAGGAACTCTTGGATGTGAAAGTTCACCTCTCTCCTTAAGAATCGCAATGTCCACCTAGTCCAAATATTATGATTGGTTCTAGAATTAGTTCAAGAACAAGTTTTTGAATACCTTACTCAAGATTTTCTTGAAGTGTTTGCCAACTAGCCATTACCTATCATAGTTGATTTTAATTCCTCCTATATGGGTGGAGAACGTGATTAATAGGTAGTTGAAGATCATCCATTTTCTTCCTTGCCTTTAATTCTTGAGGACAGCTCAACATTACTAGTCAAAGATACTATGGAGGTCAATATTGGTACATATGATGATCCCAATATGGTTTATCTAGGTGCATCCCTCACTATCAAGGAGAGTGAATTCATTATTACCATTATCAAATATTTAATTGATATATTTTCATGGTCCTACTTAGACATGCCTATTATTAATCTTTCATTAGAGTTACATCACCTGGTTGTCCATCCAAATGCAAAACCAATTAAGCAAAAATTGTGTAAAATGCATCTATGCATAGCCATCCTAGTCAAAAAGTAGTTAGAAAAGTTACTAGATATAGGGTTCATTCAAACACTCTACTAATATTAGTGGATCTCTAACATCATCCTAGTAAACAAAAATCCACAAGGTATTCACCTATGTACCAATTTTAGAGACATTAATAAAGCATGCCCTAAAGATGATTTCACACTACCTAACATTGGCATTATATTTGATTCAATGGAAGGCTATGAAATTTTATTCCTTATGGATGGATTTTCTAGGTATAAATAGATTAATATTTCACTAGAGGACCAACATAAGACCACATTCACCACTCCTTGGGGAACTTTTTTTTATCAAGTCATGCCTTTTGGATTGAATAATGTAGGTGCAAACTATCAGTATGACATGACTATAATCTTCCATGACATGATGCATGCCATTATTGAATACTATGTTGATGATATCTTAGCAAAATAAATAACATGTTCAAGCCACCCTAATGTTCTAAAGAGAATCTTTGAGAGGCTGGGTAAATACAAGGTGTGTCTTAATCCTAAGAAGTGTGTCTTTGGCATCACTTCAGGCAAGCTTCTAGGGTTCATTATGTCATAAATAGGTATTGAGGTATATTTATCTAAATTTAAGGTTATTTTTGAAATACCTCCTCCATCCAATTTTAAATAGCTTGATAAGTTATAGGGAAAAATTCAATCAATACACTATTTGATATCACAATTACCTAATAAGTGTCACCCATTTACACACCTTTTTAAGAAAGGTGTCACATTTTAATTGGATATAGGTTGTGAACAAGAATTTACCAAATTAAATACCTACTTGGATAACCTACTAGTATTAAATCTACTTATAGCAGACAAACCTTTAATCTTATACATTTCAGCAATAGAACATGAACTGGGGGCACTTTTGGTCTAACATGATAAACAAGGTAAAGAGTTTACAGTATACTATCTCAGCTAAACATTAATAACTTATGAGCATAATTATACACCTATAGAAAAGGCTTATCTCACAATGATGTTCACTTCCCAAAATATAAGGCACTATATGTTGAATAACGAAACCCTTATGATAGCCAAGATTGATCATCTTACTTACTTGTTGGGGTTCTAGATTTACACCCTAGCTGAGGAGGGGATTATTCAAATCTTCCTACTCAAATATATTCTAATATGGGAATGATCCTTGGTTGTGGGTATCCTAAAAGTGGATCAGACCTCTAGAGAAGGCCATCTTCCTTCTAGATTTATCACCTAAACTAAAATTGACTAGGAAAAAGGAGATATAAATGGGTAATAAAGCATGAAAACATGTAAATGAGGTGATGCACCAATAATGTGATTGTTCATCCACTCTATCTAAACTTCTAATAAACACTAATGAGATCAGATCTACAACTCCAAATGGTTGTATATGCATTATTATTTCATGCAAAGGTTCACCAAATGATCAAAACCTAAGGGAATTGATGGGGAGGCCTAGTTCAAGGCACTAACCAGTTAATATATCCACTTATTAGATTTAATCAAATGACATTTAACACTAAACATGACTTTCAAAATAATATAATTTAGTAACTAGGTGATATTCAAATTTTGACAAGAAAGAGATTTATACCACATATGCAAATCAATTTGACATTAACACACTATACCAGAATCATGAAATCTAAAAAAGAGTCCTTTATTTATCTTAAGAGGTTATGAAGATCAAATCTAGGCAAAGTCAAGTTATGCCCAAGAGAGGGATTAGCAAGCTATTTTCAAGGTTTAGAAGCTTGCATTTATAGAAAATAATGAGAGGGAGGTAACTGTGCATTGGAAAAGGACCAACTACTATTGATACATTAGCACCAATTTAAGGATGCTGTTGAGTTAGGATCTTATCAAGAAGGCACAATTTCAAAAGCCTTGTAAAATAATTGAATTTTCACTATCCTTATTCATCTACCTGGTCATTATCTTGAGACTCCATGTTACTTCCACTTGATCTATTGATGAGGACTATTCCCTTATACCTTGGAAATGATAGAGTCTCACTTGGTTTATTTTGAGTGCTTAGATGTACCTATTCATCGAGGCTATAACTAAGCACAAATCACTTTATAGATTGAAAACCAATCATTTTACTAGTTTTCTTGTAGTTGTTCTATTTATGGAAAGTTTATAGTCCATATAGTCTCACTCTCAACCTATTATGGTTTAAATAAACCTATTCTTCCATTTGAAAGTACCATCATAGTCATGTGATAGCCCCAAAGGGATCGACACTCAACAATCTCCCACTTGGAGACCATTTCTCTTGAACTAAATTTATCATTGCCATGACCGCTAAGGCTAACCAAATATAAACATATTCTAAACTTGTCCAATGTGACCACCTTGGTCATCATATCTATAGGATTTTATCTAGTATGAATCTTCTCTAGCTTCACCAAGTTCTCCTCCAACGCTATCTTGATGAAGTGATAATGTAACTGATTGTGTTTCATCCTCAAGTAGAAATCAAAGTTCTTTGCCAAATGAATAACACTCTAAATATCACTATGTAGTCTCCCAACTTCCTGTTCATACCTTAACTCTCAAAAAAACTATTGTAACCAAATCATCTCTTTGCTAGCCTCTATGGCAACAACATACTCTACCTCTGTGGTTAACAAAGCCACAACCTTCTATATATTAGAAATCCAACTAACCATTGTATCTCTAATAGTAAATATATAATTTATAATACTCCTCTTGCTATCAAGATCCCCTACCATATTCAAATCCACTTTACTATGCAAAGTGGTATCAAATCTGCCATAACGTAATGCAACATCCATGGTTCCTCTCAAGTACTGAAGAATCTATTTCACTACTTTCCAATGCTCATAACCAGGTTCACTCATATACCTACTCATAACTCCCACTACTTGGAAAATATTTGACCTAGTACAAACCATGGCATACATCAAGATACCAACTACCAATGAATAAGGTACCTTGGACATTTTAAGCATTTCAAGCTCCATCTTGGGACACTTCTCCTTTGATAGTCTAAAGTGGCTTACCAAAGGAGTACTAGCATATTTATTATGCAACGTGTTAAACCTTTCCAAGACTTTCTTCACATACTCTAATTGGGATAAAATTAGCTTCTTCTCCTTTCTATCATGAGTAATCCTCATACTAAGGATTTACTTCACTGCACCCAAATCCTTCATATAAAAAGAGTCACTAAGTTATTTCTTAAGTACATAAATAAGTTGTATGTTCTTTCCTACAAATAACACGTCATCCACATACAAGTATAATATAATAAAAGAACCATCATCAAAATGTTTGATGTACATGTAATGGTTAGAATTACACATTTGATAACCTTGTTCCAACATAAAACAATCAAATTTATTATACCATTACCATGGAGCTTGTTTTAAGCCATTCAAACTCTTCTTTAGTTTGCACACATAGTTCTCCTTCCCTTTGACCTTATATCCTTATGGTTGATTCATATACAACTCTTCATCCAAATCACCATGAATAAAATTAGTTTTCACATCTAACTATTCTAAGTGCAAATCCTCAATTGCAACTAAACCAAGAATAGTCCTAATAGAAGTCATTTTTACTATAAGAGAAAAAATCTCATCAAAATCAATACCTAATTTTTGCACAAACCCCTTGACCACCATCCTAGCCTCATACCTTTTTCTCCCTTCATCTTCTTCTTTTACTCTAAATATCTAATTGTTTGGTAATGCACTCTTGCCCTTAGGTAGCCTTACTAAATCCCACATTTGGTTCTCCATGAGAGATCTATTCTCCTCATCCATGGCTTGCTCTTACTTCATCCTATCATCTACCTATATTGCTTGATTATAACACTCTGGTTCTCCATTGTTAGTGAGTAATAAATAATTAAAATAAGGAGAAAACCATTCAAGTTCTCTTCTTACCCTAGAAGACCTTCTTACCATAGGAGTTTGGGTTCCTTGTGTAGAAGGTTCCTAAACTGATTCATTAGATACTCTGCCATCCACAATGTCATCCAATACTATGTACTCTTTTTGATCTTATTCCTGTTCCTACAACTAATTATTATACATGAATTTTTCATTAAAGACTACATCTCTAGACTGAAATATTGCTTTTCTTTAATGCTCCATAAATGAAAACCAAAGTCATCCTCACCATATCCAATAAATGTGCATTTCTTTGATTTTACCTCTACCTTGGTCCTATCCTCTTTCATAATAAGAGAAAAATCCTCACATCCAAATAATCTAATAAAATAATAATCAAAATTCTTACTAGACTAAGCTTGTTCAAGAATACCTCCATCCAAAGTCATAGAAGGTCTTTTGTTAATAAAATAAACTGCCATGCTAACTACTTTTCCCCAAAACTATAAAGGTAACCCTGCATGTAACCTCATGCTCCTAGCATGTTCCATTATCATTTTTTTCATACTTTCATATACCCCATTCTACTATGGAGTTCTTGGAACCATACTTTGCCTATAGATTCCATTGTTAGAACAATAATCAAAGAAAGCATTACTACAATACTCACCTCCATTATCTGATCTGAGACATTTCAACTTGAGACCTATTTCATTATCAACCAAGGATTTCCACTTCTTAAAAGTGTTAAATAAATCATATTTATTTTTAATATAATATCCCAAACTTTTATAGTTGTATCATCAATAAAAGTGACATAATAATTGGAACCACCAATAGAAGATACCTGAGCTAGTCCCCATACATTTGAATGTACCAACTCTAACTTATGATCTTTCTTTATGGGTCCAACTTTTAGGAAATTAACTCACTTATATTTTCCATACATGCAATTCTCATATAAGTCTAAATCAATACATTTTAATCTATTTTTAAGATCTCCATGCCCTTATGGCTCATATGACTGAGCCTATAGTGCCACATAGTTTCATTTCCATCTGTAGCAACTAAATTACAAAAAACAACACTACTATTCAAATATAAAGTACCATATTTCTTACCTCTCAAAACCATAAGAGTGCCTTTGATAAATTTCCAAGAATTTGTAGTAAACATTACCAAATAACCCTCACTACCCAATTACCCCATTGAAACCAAATTTTGTCTCAACATAGGCACATGTTTGACATCCTTAAGTAGCCACATGTTCCCATTTTGCATTTACACTTGAACACAACCTTTCTCTACTATCTCACATGGTCCATCATCACCAAGATAAACATGTACTAAATTTTCTTGAACATAATCAATAAAATAATGCCTATGTGGGGTGGCATGAAAAGAATCCCTTGAATATAATACCCAAGACTCAAAAAAAGATCCATATAAATAATTAAGGCATCATGACATGGTTTTCTTGATGTCACATTTACCTCATTAATTTCCTCTTTGTTGGCATTCTTATCCCAAAGTGACCAACAATCCTTCTTTGAGTGTCCACTCTTCCCATAATGCCAGCATATCATCTTGGATCTAGATCTAGATTTAGATCTATCCTTTGACTTTCCATAGTTGACTTTTTCTTGTCTTTTTGCCTCCCTCTAGTTTCAATATACAAGGCATAACCTAAATATGAATCACTATTTCTCTTTCTTCGCATTTCCTTGCTAATAATCATACCTACAACATCCTCAAAATTTAAGCTTCCCTTGGTAGGGACTGTATTACTCACAGCCATAACCAAGTTATCCCAACTATTAGGAAAAGAACAAAAAATCATAAAAGCTCTAACTTCATCATAAAAATTAATTCTAATAAAAGTGAGCACACTTACTGTTGTTCCCAAAATTAGCTACGCTCATTTTTGGAACAACCCCTATGAAACTTCTTTGTTTCATGTTTTTCTCTCTAAGTTCATTTTTCAAGGTGAGTTTTTCTTTTTCTCACATTTGCTCAACTAACATCATTCAAAGTTCATAACGTTACCTTATTGAATTTTACAAAATTCAAAAATTGTTACAATCTCGATGCGGCCAGGGGACAAAGTTTTCATTTTCCCAGAGTTAGCTTTTTCTTGCATTTCTATGCAGAGGTGGCATTTTTTACTGCAACTACATCTGCTTTTATTTTCCATGCAAAGATAGAATTTTTTGCTGCCCTTGCATCCATAATGAAAGAGTGGTGAAATTTGCCTCCCATGCCTCCTTTGAGTTTTTTCCATGCAGGAGCAGTGATTTTCACTGCCCCTGCATTTCTTTTTCCAGCTCTCGTGTAGGAAAAACAATTTTTACCACCCCTACACTACCTCAATTTTTGCACACAGCATTTATGGCCATATTCATCAAGTGATTGGGGGTGATTTTTGCCCCCATTTAATCTATTTTTTCCCCATTTTGATCTATTTCTTCCATTCCTCCTACTTCTCTCTGCCTCTAGACTATCAAGCAAGTGAGAGGAAATGCGTTTTCACTAGATTCAAGCCTCGTTTCACATTATTTTTTAGGTAGGTCTTTGTTTTTGCTTTTAGTTTTGTTTTTCTTTCCTCTTTCTTTTTCTCTCTCTCTCTCTTTTATTTTTTCTTTTGTTTTTATCTTTTTCTCATTGAATGAGTTGATTCTCCCCTGCCGCGCCTTGATCCTCCTCTTCCCTTCCCATTCAACCTTTTCCTTCCATGTTAGGGCAGTGAATTTCAACACCCTCACATTTCCTAAATCCTTACCCATGTAAGGGTGGCAATTTTTGCTGCCTTAACACATCTACATTTAATGACATGCACTAGTGGCAATTTTTGCCATCAATGTGACCTGACTTGAACTAAGTGTAAGGGTGGAAAAAATCACTGCCATTACACCTGACTTGCCTACCATGTGCAAGGGCAATGATTTTTGCCACCCTTACACATTTAACCTAATAAACATGCATTGCCAGTGATTTTTACTGCCGACGCATCCCCTTTCTTCCTTGCATGCACAAGCGGCAATTTTTGATGCCTATGCACTTAGACCTCTTTTCACATGTAAGGGCAAGAAATTTTCCTGCCCCTACATTCCTTCTCCCTATTTTCTCTAACTCTAGGAAATTTTTGTTTTTTTTCATTTTTTGTGCCTGCTCCCCTTTCCTTCCACTTTTTGACCTACTTACACCTCAGCCCTTTCAAGAACACTTCCCTGGTCATGATCACCTGATGTGCAATTTTCCCAGATTGCCATTTTTTCCTTAATTACGCAATCATGACTCTTAACATAGTTCCTCCTAGAGATCTTCCTTCATCAATGTACTCTAGATAAAGGCTCATCCCAATGATTGAAGCTTCTCCAAAGAAGTTGAAGGCAATGAAGTATCAGTATCAAGGTGTTTTCCCAATCACCTCGGTCACTTCTAATGTCGATGACATTAGGGACATAGAGATCAGCCATGTGGATATGGCTGAATTCATGGAGAGAACCAAGTCAAAAAACCTGAGCTTAGAAATGAAAATAATAATTGAGATAAATATTCACCTAGTCTCCTCTTTTCTTGTGGTAGTGCATCACACTGAATTCATCCTCTAATGTGCCCAATTCTACAACAAAGAGACCAGGGCAGTGTCAGATATTGGCGGTAATGTAATAATTTGACTGGACCCTGAGTTCATTGATAAAAAATTTATGTGCCATCCTACTACTAAGGTATTGAAGACCGACTTCATCAAGGCATAGAAGGAATACAACAAAGATCCCAAGAAGGTGAAGAAGTTGATCAACAACAGATGGCTAAAGACTCCCAGAGCCAACTTGTCTAGATGGCCACAAAAAATTTTGAGAAGTGATTTTATAGAGGAAGTTAGTGACTTAATTACTCTTCTTAGTAGAGTATGAGGTCTACCATCTTCTTCTCAATTCCATGAATGGATGCATCCCTTTATCAACATAATTCTCCAAGGGAAACAAGTCATCTTCTAGGGTGAACAGATCAGCAATGCTCTACATGAGCAATTGACAAAAGTGTCTACTACTTCAAAGTTTTATATGACTTCATACTTGGTATACATTGTAGCTTCGATGAGACCCTTTCCAGGTCTGACATTAGATGGAGACAGAAAAATCACCCCTATGTATCAATATTACCCTTAGTTAACACTAAAGGGATTAATCCATCACTTTAGGAGGGTAAATGATGTCTTCTTCTTGATTTTTTGTATCTTTTTGATCCTCAATTAGAATAGAAGAGAGTATTAGATGAAGCTTGGATTGTCGTCAATGATTTCATCTACATGTTTTTATAATTCCCTACCTTTTGCTATCTGTAGGTTGGTTTTTTCCAAGGCTATCCCTATATGTTCCCTAGATTTCCTTCTAATAAATTGGTCCTAATAGAACTGTTTAGATAGATTATTATCACGCAAAATAAACAGATGGAACTTAAGAAAATAGGTTTTAGGTTCCCAATCAAAATTGGCAGATACTAAGTTTTGACCACTACAAAAGCAAGGGCAATGGAGACCAAAATGCAGCTTGTCACCATGAAGCATTTAAGAAAAAGGCCCAATTTTGACTATAGGGGTGTCAAAGACTTGATCAGAAGGAAGACTCAGTTCCATGAGCCCATGATCGAAGACATCTAGATAGATTTAAGAATAGTAGAAGAAATCAGGAAGATGGATTATAGTAGATTGTCTCTGGAACAAATCAAATATCTAGGGCTCGCTAATATTCCTCTAAATCTAGTGGATGATAAAATCTAGTCAATAGTAGGTATCTTTTTGAACAAATCACTAACTCTCCTCTTCCTCCAATTTAATGGTCTCAAAAAGAGTTGACCTCTTTAAAGATGAGATTCAAACCAATATTGGCTAACACCAATGATTAACTAGCGAACAAAGGGATCACATTGAAGGAATTCATCACAAGATCAAAGGCCAAATTCCAAGAGGAGACAAGAAAGAGAGAAAAAAATACAACCAAGAATAAAAGTGATGTTCCTTCTCCTTCTAGGCCCCATAAGCCTAGGATCATCTTTGTTCTAAGAAATCAAAGGTTGCTGAGAAAGAGCTAGAATCAACAGATGTGGGGGTTGAGGAACAAAGCACCCAATAACAAGTAGTAGAATAGATGGAAATAGATGATAGACCTGCAGAACAATAGGGGATAGAAACTCTATCTCCACAAGAGAGGACACAACCAATTGCAGGAGTTTCTTCTTCTCCACCCCAATCCCCTGTTGTAGCTCCTTCACCCCTTTCTCCCATTAGTAATCCTTCCTCTAAAGTTGCATCTCCTTTTGGATTTATTTTTGGTGACCCTCAAGTGCTTCTAGAGATGTTCTTTGATCATCAAAATCCATCCCTAGTCTTTCATCTCCTTCTTTCAACATTGGAGATAGTTCCACCATCGACCAATTAGCAACCGATACAATTATGCCTGCTACACCCACTACGCCTGTTGTTCCCACTAACAGTGTAGATGTTACTCCAGTGACACCAACTATAGGGAATATTGTTACTATAAGTACTTCTACTCTTCCACCTTGGTTGTCAACTTTCACACTGAAAAGGAAAAAACAAGCCATCTCTCTAGATGACTTCCACATCGATAAAATAGTACTAGTGAAAGCTAAGACCCTCAAGAAACCCAAAATCCTTTCAAAAATGATTAAGGATAAGGGGCACAAAAAATTTTAGATAGAAAAACCTCCATAGGATGCAACCCTAGAGAATTTTGACATGAGTAGCTACTCCATTTTTCGTGTTGAGTTGGGGAAAATAACTCACAAGGTCGCAAAGAGCGATTTGCAGTTTACAATGGATATCATGGTCTAAAAATTTGACAAAGAGAGAGAGATGAAATATTATTACAAGGCAAAGGTGGAACAATTAACTGTGATGGTTTGGATATTTACTTTTGCTCCAGAGGTGGTGACTCCAGAGGCCTTCTCCGTAGATGATCATGTTATCCAGAAAGCAGAGAAGACCTACCTGAAATGAAAAGTACTCAAAGATTACATAGACAAGATGCATGCACAAGGGATTTCTTTATTTATAGAGGTGACTGAGAAGATAGGTAAAATGAATAAAATGAGAATAGAGTTAGAAGAACTTATCTCTCTTATTTCTCAAGATATTAATAGCA
Source organism: Torreya grandis (assembly GCA_037957365.1). Classification (NCBI taxonomy): domain Eukaryota; kingdom Viridiplantae; phylum Streptophyta; class Pinopsida; order Cupressales; family Taxaceae; genus Torreya; species Torreya grandis. The sequence goes on from JARHVA010000314.1 coordinate 5,988,291, forward strand.
CAAAAAAATATCTTAGCAAGTGGATAGAGATGAAAAAATTGAAGAAACATACCTTAGTATCAATTAGCATCATTTCCAACAAAGATTCTTATATTGAAATCAAAGGATCACTAATATACAAGATCTAGGTACTTAAGGAGCTGATCAATGACCTTGAGTCTTCCAAAGATGCTAGTGAAGAAAGCGACACCAACCTGTTGAACAAATTGGAGGAATTTCCTTGAAGACTCACCTCTCAATACAACCAATTCCTATCGGTGGAGGAAATGATTCAGGAATTTAAAGGTATGATCCAAAGGGAATTCGAGGAGAAAGAATTCTCAATGACTTTTATGGATAATATTTTAGATAATCAGTTAACCCTAGATAATTTGAGAACTAGGTTAACTAGTCATGCAAAAGCAATCACAGTAGTGAAAGATGCTAAAATCAGAGCTAAGGTGATTTTCAAAAATACTATTGCACCAGACAGTATCAAGATACAGACATCTATCGCCATGTATGATGCTCATCTAAAGAAGTCTGACAGCAAGAGTTGAACTATTCCTCCATTCTCTCTTCTTCATTTTTCTCATGTACTTTGTAATTGACTTGGGACATTCACACATGTACTTTTGTCATGTGTAAATACATGCACTTTTGTAATATGTAATTACATGTAAAAATCTAGAAAAGTCCCAAAGTCAACGCTAACTCATTTTGACTAAGTTTTCAATAATTTAGTCTTTTTCCAATTTTGAAGGTTTTTCCCTATATAGAGAGGGAACCTCTTTTGTAAAAAGCATTTATCTCTAGATAATTGAGAGAAAAATCTCTGTCAAAATTGAGATACTTTTTGAGACTTTGAGCTTAGCTTGTAAATCATATTTTATTGAATGAATGAGAAGTAGGTTAATTTCAGACTTTGTATTGAAATAATTTGTGTTATTTAGGAAAAAGTTCTTACATTCTCTTTCCTGATAATCTCTCATCCATTTTATTGAATAAGCAAAGTGTGTGTATGGAAATTATCTAAAGGCATTCTAAAGGATATAAGGAAGACTTTGAGATGGTGTTATCCTTGTGATCTTTTTATCTGTTGTATTTTTAAGTGAAGACTTTGAGCTTTACTTTACTCTACTGTTACATATGCTTCAGATCAGTGAAGAGGACAATAGAAGACTTTGTGCTTTCGTAGGTTTTCTTTTGAACATAGGTACTACTCATGAAGACTTTCTACCATTTACTGAATACCATTTTTGAAAGAAGAGGAATGCTTTCAGTAATCAACCAGGATCTCTTTTGCTATGTGAACATCATCTCTAAAAAAAGAGAGATGGATGTTGTTATTCTACCCTAAGTATTACTTTCTGTTTACATATATATATATATATATATATAAGCATATAATTGATTCATGGGGAACCTCCCCTTGATGAGAGGAGAGATTTATCTCATTAGGATGTGGTAAACCCACACTTTTTGCTGTATAAATCTCCTTGTAATATGGCTGATATACCCATTTTGCCATCAGTTAGCTGATGACAAAATATTCACCCAACACTTACAACTATATTAAAATCATATAAATGACTATCAATAGAACTATTCTAAAATAAAATCATATTAAACAATATTTTCATAAGAAAATTTTTATTTGAAGTAAAGGGTTTCTCATATAACTTTCCAAGTTTATCCATGAGATCCTGTGTAGTTTTCTCATCTAAAATGTTAAATTCGATAGAAGATGCAAGGCATAACTATATGGCTCCCAATGCCTTCTTGTTAAGTAATGACCAGTCCACATCACTCATATTTACAGGTTGTTCTCCTATCCCCTCTAAGGGGAGATGAAGATCCTTCTGATAAAAGTAATCTTCCATTTGTAATTTCCATAAACCAAAATTCTTACCATCAAATTTATCAACCTTGAATTTGATCTCTTATCCCATAGCTCCCACTCAAGCTAATACACATTCTTGTGATTTACCACTTCAACAAAAAACACCACCAAATCTTTGATACCAATTGTTATGAATTAAAAGAATTCAAAATAGATTTAATTCACCATAAAATCACATAACCAGATTTTAAACGTGTAAAATAAGATTTAATTATGTACTACATACATCAAGAAAACAATTCCTTAAATCATGTTAAATGAAATGAATAACGAAGAAAATAAAACCAATAATAACACACAACATAAATCTACCATGGTTCACCCAATGTGGGCTACATCCACCAAAAAAAAACTCAATAAAATATGTAACAAAACAATATTACAAAGAACCTTTCATAGAGATAGAGTATCTCCTCTTAAATTCATAAATGAATCCACTGAATTACTAATCTAATTCTATCAACAATCATCCACACATGCTATGTTGTACCTATACATGTATAATAACATACCAAAATCTTCTATATTGCACTCTATAAATAATCACATCTACATATTATATTTTGCATATGCAAAACCTATTATATTAAGTCTCATCTCCACCTGTATATATCAAATAATGAATAAATCCACCTAACAAGGAGAAAACTCACCATCCTTATCCAAGATAGGATCTATCCATAACATAACATGTCATATTCCACCTATTCAAGCTTATCCACAAGATCCATCAAGAAGGAACATGCCATCCTTATCTCTCCTCCTCCAAAGGGCACAACTTAAAATGTAATGTGATAAAAACCAACTCATTGAAACAAGGAATTCAATCCCACTTCTAATAAACAACTACCTCCCTAAAAATGAGGAATTCAATCCAAATTCTAATAAACATGGAAATAAATAAAGACAACAATTAATTCCTTAAAAATAAGGAAACCAATCCCACTTCCAATAATATGGAAGTTAATATGGAAATTATTGAATAAACATTTAATAATATTCCACTCACATGTAGAGTACACAAAAAATTCTCTCCCTACATCCTTGGATCTCTATAAACTCCCTAAACATACTATCATAGTCATGTGATAGCCCCAAATGAATCCACACTCAACATGTTCATGATGTTAAAAGGAACAAACCCAATTGACCCACTAGTCTCAGAAACCTTCTAAGTGAATATATAAAATGTTTAACTTGGCTAGTTCACATGATGTCCTAGAGATGTTCTAGATTATTTGGATAATCATGGAAAACTTAGTGAAAATGTTTGGGAAGGTAGCTTTGGACCTCAATATATTTCAATGTGATTTGGTGAAGGACTTGAGATTTAGTGCATAGGATCTTGGTACAAAATAGAAGAAACCCATATGACCAATTTTCTCTAGTTCATCTACGCATTTAAGATATGGCCTCTGCAAATTGCCTATTTAGACTTTCTACCACTACATCCAAATGTCAAGATGGACTTAATGAAGAACCAAATTAACTCCATGTAATTCCATATCTATTCCAAGAACTCTTAACACATCATGAGGGCTCTGCAACTTCTAGACATGTCCTTAGAAGATGACAAATTACACTTGTGGACTTAAAGTGTTTAAAAATGTTTTCAATCAAAATGATTTTCCTCTTTTATCATTGGGTCCTTCTCTCAATTAAGAACATTGTTCACTCCTTGAAATCTTTGTATGTAAGCCAAAAAAGGCCAACATATTTGATGACTTGGCTAGGAAGCATGCCTATTATGCTCAAATTCAGACCATGTACATGACCTTTGACTTATAATAGATAACACATTTATTCCATGACTATAGAAAACCTCTTGATTGGAAAAGATAATGGACTCCACCAAAATAGGGAAGAAAACAAAAGAAAGTATGGAAACTATCTTAAAAAAGTAAATGTGCAAACAAAACACTTATCTAGGACAAAATATAAACAAACTAATCAAATTAACTATGATAAACATGATCCACTAGGATCAAAGGGGAAATTCATGAATTTACTCACTAAAAAAGATGCTACAAGTTGAAAAGTATGGGGTTTATTAAACATGACCTTTGAAAAGGCACTTTTTTTTCTAATTATTTCTCTTAACACCTCCTAAAATGATCCATCAATAGCAAACCAGTCACAAATAAATACAAATTCATCTTGCACTCCTAGATTTTATTTATGTTGCTTGTCAACTACAACTTTGTCAAGTTACATCTCATCTAAGCATGATTTTTGGATGACCTTGTCCTTCTTATCAACTACTAAAAATTCATCCAATTATTCAAGGAGATCTAAATAGTTAAACCAAGCTGCATCATGATTTTGAATAGATTATTCTTGATCAAACTTCCCAATATCTTGTTCTTCAATCCACAACATATCTTTGCAAAGTTATTCAATATATTGTAGAGATTCAACATATATCTACCAATCATATTTTTTCTCATCACTTTGATCAACTTGAATAGGATTATTTTGAAATGTATCTTGATCTTCTTCTAGTGGAGAGATCTCAACATCATTTGTGACATTAACCTATACCAATTTGTCATGGATTTCTTCCAAATCAATACCATTCTTCTTCTACATACCTAAGATAACTTCTTCAATATCAGATACAATCTTAGTTTAAACTTGGATTTCAAGTGGAGTATCAATGAATAACTCTTCATCATACACACTTGAAGCATCTTCTTCACATTCTTCAAGAACTTGATTTGTAGCTACAACCTCTTTCTCTATTTCCCATAGAATAAACTCATCTTGAAGAAGGGAGATGGTGGGAGGGTGATGAAATTAATTTATTTGAGAGGGAATATGAAGCATGGGAGGTTGATCAAGATCATATTTTGGGATCTTCAAGGAAATCAAATCATATAGAGGATCTTGAAGAGGAGGGAAAGAGAAACTTTTGAGAACTTCTATATTCTACTCCTTCCACTTGGCCATTACTTCATCAAGGTCTAAAAGCTTTTTGTCCTCATGGATAACTTGAGTTTGAGGGGTAAGTGGTGAAAAAATGGAATAATAAGTAGGTTTAGCCTCTTGAATAGGAATATGAATAGCATCATGAATAAATTTTTGACTCCAACTATGAATCTCCATTGGCTCACACTGAACATGGTCAAGAACTTTATGAGAATAAGAAACATAAGAAGGTTGGTAAGGAATATGAGAGGGTTCTTGATACAATTTTTCTAAATAAATTTTTTGCCTCTCACAAACCTCTAATTTTTATAATACAAAGCTACACAACTTAAGCCTCTCCTCTAGATCATTAGACACATTCTGGCAAAATTGTTCATTCACTTCCTCATACTAGAAATCTGAACATACTTTTCTTGAATATAATATAAATTTAAGCTCTATTTCATCCATTCTCTCTTGGGTTTCTCATATGTAACATCATATCCATATGGGAAAGGTGAAAACTAGTCTTGAAACTGATATGGTTCATAAGGAAGGTAAGAGTCATGCTATTGGTAATAAGGATCATGGGAAACTTGATAAGGCTCATCATGGCTTTGATAAATCTTTTGGTAAGACTAATTAGTCTCATACCAAGGTTCATATAGATCATGACAAGGATGGTATGATCCATCATATGGTTGATAAGGAGGTATATCATAGGGATTTCCTTCATATATAACCATGCAAATAACATCAGGATAGTGTAATGAAAATGAACTTACTTGGAAACTGCTTGGGCTTTAGAAGAAATTGATTTAGTGTGGAATCACCAAATTATTTATGAATAACACTGCTAGAACTAAAATTTAACCAAGACAATCTCTAATGGATCCCATCAAGTGTGCTAAAATTGTTGGGGTTTTATATTTGCATCCTAGCTGAGGAGGGGATTGTTCAAATCTTCCTACTCAAATCTAGTCTAACATGGGACTAATCTTAGGCTATGAGTATCCTAAAAGTGGATCAAACCTCCATATAAGGTTGACTTCCTTATGGATTTATCATCTAAACTAAAACTAACTAAGAAAAGGGAGAGATAAATGGGTAACAAATCATGAAAACATGTAAAGGAGGTGATGCACTAGTAATGTGATTATTCATCCAATCTATCTGAACTTATAACAAACACTAATGAGATCATATATGCAACTCCAAATAGTTGTATATGCATTATTATTTCATGAAAAGGTTCACAAATGATCAAAACCTAAGGTAATTAATGGGGAGGCCTAATTCAAGGCACTAACTAGTCAATGTATCCACTTGTTAGATTTCATCAAATGACATTTAACACTAAACATGACTTGTAAAATAATATAATCTAGTAACTAGGTGATATCCAGGATTTGACAAGGGAGACAAATATACCACATATGTAAATCAATCTAACATTAACACACTATACTAGAATCATGAAATCTAAAAAAGAGTCCTTTATTTATCTCAAGAGGTTACAAATATCAAATCTAGGTAGATTCAAGTCATGCCCAAGAGAGGGATTATCAAGTTTTTTTCAACACTTAGAAGCTTGTATTTATAGGAAAGCATGAGAGAGAGGGAATTATGCATTAGAAAAGGACCAAATGTTTTTGATGGATTAGCACCAATTCAATGATGCTTTTGAGTTAGGATCTTATCAAGAAGGCATAATTTTAAAGGCCTTGAAAAATAATTTAATGCTCATTATCCTTATTCATCCACCCGATCATTATCTTGGGACTCTATACTACTTCCAATTGATCTGTTGATGAGGACTAATCTCTTATGCCTTGAAATTGATAGAGTCTCACTTGGTATATTTTGAGTGGCTAGATGTACCTCTTCATCAAGGTTATAACTGAGCATAGATCACTTTATAGATTAAAAACCAATCATTTTATTGTTTTTCCTATAGTTGCTCTATTTATGCAAAGCTTATAGTCCATATAGTCTCACTCTGAACCTATTATGGTTTAAATAAACCTATTCTACCATTTGAAATTTATAAAAACTAAGAGCTCAATATATGTGAAGGTCCCTTTATCATCGACAAACTATAAATCTTGGTCCATATTAGGTCTAGAAGACCTATATATCTTTACAAGGCTTGAATGGCAACCCTTGATCCCTAAAACATATATCTAGTTCAACTTAAATTGCCATTTTGAGCTTGATTCCTTTGTTATCACCTTACTTGGGTTGAAAACCATCTCCTTGACCTTCATCAAAATGTCTCGAGGCTCGATATTGATCATTAGTTTTCAAATTTTGACTCAAATTATTGACTTTGACCTTGTTCACTTCATTGATCTGCCTATGTGGATGCCCACAAGCCATCAATTTTTTGCCAACTAAATTTGATTGTACCACTTATACTCAACTCTTTAGCTCCTTGTATTTTTTGATTAGTTTGATTTAACTTGACTAGTCTATATCTAGTTCGCATGACGTCCTGGTGACATTCTAGCTTATTTGGCTAAGTATAGAAAACCTAGTGAAAATGCCTAGGAAGGAAACTTTGGACCTCAATATCTTTTGATGTGCTTTGGTGGAGGACTTGAGATTTGGTGTATAGGATCTTGGTATAAAAGGGAAGAAACCCATATGACCAATTTTCTTTGGTTCATCTATATGTGTGAGATATGTCATTTGTAAATTGCCTATTTAGAATTTTTGCCACTAGATCCAAATGTCAAGATGGACTCAATGAAGAACTAGATGAACTCTATATACTTACATATATATTCCAAGCACTCTTAGAAACCTCATGGGGGATCTACAACTTCTAGACCTATCCTTAGAAGATGACAAATTACACTTTAAGTGGACTTAAAGTGTTTCATAAGTTTTGCAAGTAAAATGATCTTCCTCTTTTATCATTAGGTCCTTCTCTCAATCAAGAACATTATTCAGTCCTTGAAAGCTCTGTATGTAAGCTTAAAAATGGCCAACAATACTTATTATCAAAGACTAATCTCATAAGCCATATGGCCAAGTGGGTTATGTTGTGAGTGAATTCGACATAGAATACTAGAATCAAAAGTTCATAAAATTAAAAGTCTTAGCAGATCAACTTGGTGAATCTTATTTGATCAACATCAAGCCTCTTTCATTTGATTTTCTAGATGAATCAATCATGACCCTAGATGAGGTACCTATTGAGTCTAAGTAATGGACACTATAATTTGATATTTCATGTACCTCCTATGGATCTAGAGTCAGTATTTTATTGGTCACACTTCAAGGGATATTATTCCCATGGAATTTCACATTATCTTCCATTGTACTAACAACATGGCTGAATATGAATCCTTGATTTCTGACTTTGTCTTGCAATATATTGGGATATCAAGAAATTGGTGGTATTTGGTGATTCTCAATTAATGATCAATGAGGCCATACATTAGTACTAAATAAAAGACAAGAAGCTTGTACCTTACAAGTGTATAGTTTTCAACCTTAAACAACACTTCTAGTTTATTCAGTTTGAACAAATACCAAGGGCCAATAACTAAGTGGTAGATGTCAAGGTTGTCATTAGGTCCATTACATAAGTTATTGATGAAGCTAAAGAGTATCAGTTCCTCATGACAATAATTTTTAGCTAGTTTATGTACTATGAGATTTAGAGATAGTATGTAATATTACTATACTAATACCTACATACTTATCTCCAAGATCAAACCCTTCTATTGAACCTTTCAAAGAACCAAACCAAACTATTCCTTCATCGAGCATCCCATCATACCATACTTAGAAACATGACTTATTATATAGGATATGAGGGAATGTTGCTTCATTTTTTATCTTTGGGAAAATCTACGTTAGTGCTTAAAGAGGTCTATAAAGGAAATTATGGGGCCCATACTAACAATATGGGATTGGCTAAAAAAATCCTTTGCATAGGATATTATTGGACCAAAATGGAGATAGATGCTTTCAACTATGTTAGAAATTGTTTTCTTTGTCATAATCATAATAATTTGATACATGCACCTTCACTACCTTTCCAATTGATTACCACACCATGGCCATTTTCAAATTGGGGACTTAATATTATTAGGAAAAATAAACCATACCTCCTTTAAAGGGAAAGAGCACACCCTTAATACTATATATTATTTCACTAAGTGGATAGAAGCCATACCCCTCACTTATATATCTAGCAAGCAAATAACCAAGTTCATTTATTTTCAAATCATGTACTATTATGACATCCCTACCAAAATCATCTCTAATAATGGTTTTTTCAAGAAAAATGATGTCAAATCCCTCTATACCCAATTCAATATCAAACATAAACATTCCACACCATATAACCCGTAAGGCAATGATCAATTTGAGGCATCTAATAATACCATCATTCTAATCCTTAAAAAGATTTTTAATGTCATGAGTCATTATTAACACTTGTAGTTGTTCCCCACACTTTAGGATTATAAAACTAGTCACTAAACCCATATGGGAGCTACATCATACTCCTTAGTCTATGGTTTAGAGGTCATTATTCCTATCGAGATCAAGTTTCCCTTGTTGCATGTCTCACTATAGGATATTATTGATGATGAAGAATATATAATTTATAGATTGCAAGAGTTGGAGTCTCTAGATGAAAAATGTTAGACAACCTTAAACCATTTACAATATTATCAAAATAGGTAACATTGTAATTATAATGAATGCATTCTCTTTAAAACATTTTAATTTGGTGACTTGGTCCTAAAATAAAATTAAAAAAAACACCAATGTTGAGAATAAAAAGAAAATCAATTTTGAAGCCAATTGATTAGGTCTATTTATGGTCACTAGAATTATGGTTTTGGGGCATACAAGTTGGATACTTAATAAGAATAAGAGCTCAAAGAACCCATGAACATATCGTACCTCAAGCATTTTTAGACTTAACTTTTATTTAGTTCCATTGTCTATAAGGTTAATTGATTTAGGAGTACCCATTCTATTGTTACCTAAACCATTCCTATTTTTTACCTAGACCACTCTTATTTATTACTTGAATCATTAAATTTGTTACCTAAACCATTCTAATTCTATTAGATCAATAATTTTATTTTTACCTGGACTGTTCATTCTTCTTTTTACCTATTCTTTTGGTTTATTCTAATCCTATTACTAGTCATGATCTTGATTATGAACCAACATGTATGCAGATAGATTCGATGAATATGTCAAAGGTATTTCAAAGTGATCAACATCATTATCAAAATTAGCATTAGCATCAATAACATATTCTTTGGGTCAATCTCTCAAGGCATCTCAACAAATGATTTCACCTATTCAGTAGTTCCTTGAGACTTTTTCTAATTGTTCTTATTTGTTGTTGTGTGGTATTCCCTTAGACCTCATATTCTTATGTTGGTTCATAGGATCATTGTTTTAGTTGTTTTAGTTGTTGTTTGAGAATCTACCTAAGGACTAGGGTCCTTTGCTATAAGGTTAATTTTATATTTGAACATATTACATTACTTTTCTTATTCCAAAAAACCCAAAAACATTAAAAATGGAAGGAAAATCCCAAAAAAATTCTTAGTTAGCGAATGTGGGATTAACATATCCATGAGAGTTATAAATCCATGTCACCTTCTAGGTGGGTTTCCCCTTTATTCTATTCATCATTTTTATTCTTTCATTATACTCCCCTTTCTAGGATAACTACATCATTGTGAGGTCTAAAAAGACTATCTAGCCAGTACTTGGCTGCATGGGCCATCTCAAGTCATCTTGACCACTCTTGTTTTCATCTTATTATTCCTTGTACTTTTATGCTCTCACCATTTTTTTAGTAATTATGGACTTTTACGCTCTCACCATTTTTTGAGTAATTATGAACCTTTACGCTCTTACCATTTTATGAGTAATTTTAGACCTTTACACTCTCTCCATTTTATGAGTAATTATTGACCTATACACTCTCACCATTTTATGAGCTCGTTCCTTTTTTTACTTTATTAATCATTTCATCTCTACTTATCATTGCATTTTTCCTATCCCAATTCTTGGGAGAACTATATTTGGCCTGAAGTCCATATTGGAACTCATGTCCATGGGACTAAGTAGATAGCTTCCAACTTCCTTATGCTTTCAGAGTCAGCTTGGCCACCCTTTCCTTATTCTTCCATTCCCCCTACTTCAATATCCTTTTCATACTCCAAGCGTAGCACCTTATTCACTACACATAAACAATTGTTGATTGTTTACATTAAGTCTCTTTGTATTCATTACATTGTGGTTTGTGTTTTTTGTGTATTTAGTTTGTGCACTTTTTTATGTGTAGTGTCATGTCTAAATACATTTTGAAAACCTCTTGATTCTTGTCTCAACTTGGGTTTGTGTTGTTTACTTGTGTATTTAGATTATTTTATTGCTTGTTTATTTTTTGTATATTCTTGTTTCCACTTAAGTCTTGATAATTGATATCTTGTTCTTAAGTTGGTTACATTTTTATTTTTAATTTTGGTCCTTTATTTTTCTCATCTCAAACCTAAACATTTACAACTTAAGTTTTGGTATTTATATCATTATTTTAAGTTATAAATATTCATGTTTGAACCAGTCCATTCACAATTTGAAATCCAATGTTATTATAAGTTATTCATACTGATGAAGTATAATTTAATTTTCCATATTAAACACTAATTGACCCAATCTAACAATTCAATGTGGCACCAAACATATATCTCTAAAAACACCATCCTATATATCTGCTACATAACTAGGATATCATCCACCAATCATGGGACAAACATTAGAAACCCACATGACTCTCTTTGCTACTTTAGGGTGTGTATCTCATAGATTATGTATTGATTAATGTTATCCATCCATTTACCCAAAATTTATGGCTACTTTTATATTTATGTAAGATGTGTATCTCCTCAATTAATCTCTAATATCTAGTCATACATCAATCTAAAATAAGGATAAATCAACAATTCATATGCTAATTAAGGATATGTATCTCCTAACATTAGTGTATTTTATCATATCAAAATCATGGAAAACAAATACATATCCATTTCCATATTCTAATTTAACCTCCCCTCATGAACTTATATTTCTCTTGATTCTTCACGGGAGGCTCTTTTTAGCCTCGATTATTCATTTTTGAGCCTTTTTCTTCTATTTATTCCATTTTTTGGCCCCCCTTGTTGAATTACATGTTTATTTATTTTGATCAAGGTCCAACTTGTAAAAATTAAAAAAATTCCATTCTCCCCTCAAGGGGGCATCATAGGTTATCCAAATGCTAGTTGGGGCATTTTTGTACCCCATTTTTCTGTAACTCATGTAAAATTTAATAGAGGGCAAGAATAGATTTTTTTTCTAATTATGATAATTTTAAGCAAACTTTTTATTCTTTGAAAAGTTTTTTCTTTGATGATATGTCTTACCATACCTTCTTAAATAAAATTAAAATATAGACATCTCATTCCTATCACTATCATGATGAGATTGTAAATCTAAATGACTTTCTATAATAATGCAAATTGGACTAAAATCACCAAAACACTATAATTTGGTCACATGTGTCACATACATGCACCAATTCATGTCCATATATCCTTGATTAGAGCAATGCATTTTATGAAATTTTTATCTTCTCATAATTTACTTTGAGTCAAATTGTGACTAAGTAAAATGACAATTTAGACCACTAAAATATTCTAATTTGGCTACACACATCATATTCATGTGCCAATTCACATCTATAATGCCATATATAGGGTATTACCTTATACACAATTAACACCTTCCTCTAACTCAACTCCATTCAAATTATGTCTAATTAAATTGACATTTCTTACTAGTTTGATTAAACAAGTAACCAATTTCCAAGAATTGTAGAAAGCCTAAGTAAAATCACTCAAGAAAAAAAAATTAGATTAGGATCTTAAGTGATAAATCCATGGAAAGTTATTGAATATATATTATTATAAATTCATAATCCAAAATATATGGGCCATGATGTTACCCATGACATCATCATAGGGATGTCATCCATAAGGCATCAATAGAGATAATTATTAGGATTAAGGCTACATGTGCCTTATTAATGCTCCATTATTCAAAATATTGATTACCATATTTATTACTTGTCCCTCCAAAATTGAATAGATTTGAGACCCTCCATCTTGATCTTGAGATAGAGGGCTAAAAATTACTTAGTTCATTTTACAAAAGATATAAATATATGAGCCATTGCCATAACTTTTAAGCTTTCTTTATATAATTTTATTATGAAGGAATAGCTTCAAGAAGATCTTTTTGTTGTAGGAAAACTATGCAAAAATATCACTAGATAGCTTCACTCATTGTTTCAACATTGATAAAATCAAGAGCCAAAGCCATTAGTGCAACGAGAGATGTATGGAGACTATAGACACCTAAATTTCATTTATTGTCAAAATGCACCTAAATATATTTAATAATTGTTCTTTAATTAATTCATCACATTTCTTCCAAATTCAAATAATTGAATAAGTCAAATTAGTTAATTATGCACACTTAAATCCTTATGTTTAAAATAAAAATCTAGATTTTACACCTCATCCAAACATCTTCCACCTTTTTTATCCCTCATCCCAACCAAATCAACAAAATTTTCAACCTCTTATGACTCATCCCCTGAGTTGTCAAGGAAATTAACTTACTCTTGCTAACTCAGTTAATCAACCCCATATTTTTCTTAACCATTTTGAAATAGTCTTCATCCTAATGGGTGAGGACTCATTAGCCACCATTGATCATTTGGATCATTGAAAAAGTTCAAATCATCCTCCACCATTGGATCCTTATCCAAACATCTATAAATAAACTTGTAAATCTCCATTGTCAAGGATCATAAAATTCAAAGATCACAACCACAATCAGGAAATTAGAGCTCTACACATAAGTGAATCAAAATAACTCAAGTAAAATCAAAGACTTATTTTTTATACCAAAATACTTCCCATTCTATTTTTAATTGGAGGAGTGAGCATGACATATTTTTATAAAAAGAGCAAATCAAATGTATATCGCAATGGAGAAAGCTTGTGCATTCAAAGTATAAAGTTTATGATTATTATTTTATTAATTTATTATTCTACCATAGATTGAATTTAGCTTAGATTAGAATTAGTTCACTTTACTTACACATCTAAATTTAATTCACATATTTTTGGCATGCCTGATGGGACCTTTCCCTTGTCTTTTTCATCTTTTGATCATCATTTTTTGAATTTAGATAACATTTCTCATTTGATTTTTTATTGTTTATGTTTGAATTTACATTTAATCTTGCCTTTTTGAGTGATGGTACAAGCTGCAGGTTATTTTTAAGCATTTTTTATTTGACTATGTGTTCTCTTCTATGTAACAACAAATTCATAAGCATCAACAATAAAATCATAGACCTTTAGCAAATTTGTTTAACTACAAAACAAAATTATTCTATTTTTCATTTTTGTGTTTTCTATGTTGTCTATAGGGTTAACAGTGATTTTGTTATTAAATAGTGATTTCATCATTATTTTTAGTGATTTCATCATTTTCAATAGTAATTTCATCAAACTCAATAGCAAATTTATCTTTTCCCACAGCAAAATCATCATTTTCCATAGTGAAATCATTGTTCTTCATAGATAATTCATCATCTATAGTAGATAATTCATCTCTATTGGTGATTAAATTGTTATTCTTGATAGTGAAATCATTTTTTAATGATACGTCTATTTATTTTTTGTTGTCTCCTTTCTATCTTTTTCATGCATTGATTTTATTTCAAATTCACTTTTCTTATCTATCTATGTAATGGCGATTTCATAACAGAGAGGTTTTTTTCACTTTGTTTTTATGGTTTTCACTTTTTCTATTATAGGTTAAATTTTTCTAATATTAAGCAAAAATTCTAACAATTTTCTTGTCGATTACTTGCCAAATAGAATCATCAAAAAGGATCAATAAAAAGCCAATTTCTTTTACTAATGCTTTTGATTTTTATTTTAAAATTTCTTAGTAATTACATCAATTTTTGTTTCAGTATTTTGTTTTTGATTTTTTTAATTGTGTATATTATTTCCTTTACATCACATTGGTGATGAGACATAGAAATAAAAAATGTTTCTTTAATTATCTATGTTACCCAAGTAGTACCCATGTATGCTCTTTCCTTTGTGTTACATGGATGATGATTCTCATAAATCAGAAATAAATACTTTTATTTTTATTTTATTAGGATCTCTATTGATTATGGATTTCACCACCACATAGTAAGCCAAACCCCATTTACCTGTGGGTTATATAAATTAAGATATATTTATTTTAATTGCCTAATCATTGTGTGTTTTAAGCACACCATGACATGAGGGGATTTCATGATCTAATACCCAGGGTTTCAATAGATACCTCAAAATATAATATCATTGATTTTCAAGACACTAAGACCCCTATGGTTTTGTTGGGCACTTTGGGATAAAATCCAATAGTGTGTATCCATTTTATCTATTTATTCCATAGTTTTTACCCTTAGATAAGCTTGTTTAAACCTTAAGCCTAAGATAACCTCTTTTTTCATTAGACTTTGGTACATCAATTAGAAGTTATCAATAAGAAGAAACATTCCACACACCCTCAAAATTGAACTCAATGGGCCTAGAAATGGTGGGATCCTCCATGGTTAGTGCCTTAAGATATTAGGCTACAACTGAGAGCATGAACGAGTCAGTGATAATGAAAGGCCCAATAGTTGTTCATAACCCTTCATCCTAGTTTTAACATTTTATGTGTAATTATTGACTATTTAGAATAGAAATTTCTATTATTATTTTTCTTGTATTTGACAGGTATCTTATTTATAAAATCATTCAATCAAAATTTTAGTCATTTTGGTATTTTTTAATAGTGTCATCCATTATAATAAGCATGGCATCTTGGAACCACAACTAGACCAATTTTATCCCAAATCACAATTAAAATAATACATATTATAATCCAAGGTTTAATCCAAAAAAAATTGATTCAAATTCATACTTGAATCAATATCAAATCAATCATCAAGCCAATTAAAATTTATATTTGAATATGTATTCAAAATCAAACATCAATCAATCAAATCAAAATATGGATAGTTATTCAAGCTTCCCAACCAACCAATTCAATCCAAATCATAACCAATCCATTTTTAACTTCAATGTTTATTCATGTTCACCCATGAAACAATATCAAGACTTTATTTCAAGGACAACATCAAATCAATTCTTAGGCTATAATAATTAAAACTCTCTAAATTATTTTTCCAATACTACACAATCCACATATCAAATGCCACAAAATACAAATCAAAATATGTACATACATCCATATGGTTATAATCATAACATCAATATAAGTCAAACCCTTGGTTCACCTTCACCATCATTTTTTGATATTCATATGTACCAAAATACATTCACCAATTAAACTCCAATCTAGTCAAATCTAACTATATTTCATCCAAATCAATCTTCCCACTCCTACGCCCATCAAAACCAACTATATTTCATATAATCATCAAAATCAATAATTTGATTTTGAATCCAATTCATTCCAAAACTCAAACCCAAAATTCATAAATCCACCCACATTCATAAATCCATAAAACACATATACTTCCAATTTTAACACATACCAACCCTTCCAAAATCAAGCCACTTCCTCAACACAATTTGTTACTAGTGAATATCAAAACTTTCCAAAATAATAGCATTCTATCACTAGTGACCCCATCTTCCAAAATCAATCAAATTTTCCATCCACTAGTTATGATCCCAACACCCATCTCTATATTAACCAAGAATTATCTGATGCATAGTACATTAGAATTAACCCACATCTATTCATATTTGAAAAAACTACTTACAAATATGTCAAGATATCTCTCCTGAGTCTACTCAAACCATATCATTTCCAAATAAAAATCATAATCTTTCATCCATTATCCACCAAACAATTTTTTTTGATCAAATACTTATTTTTGATAAACACCCAAACATCATCTAATCCACCTATCATCAAAATAGCATATAAATTCAATCCAACACATAAGACTCTACATTTCCAAAAATATCTTCACCCTAAATCCAATATTTCTAAGAGATAAACAAAAAGGAAATTTGGTAATAAAGCAATTTAGCAAACCATCCTTATGGCCACATCCAAACCAAGATCTAATTTATTATCAAAATCAGATGTACAATTTATTTTAGGATTAAAATAAACATCATCATTAACATCAACATCCACTTTGGTCCCAACAATAGTTTTATCAATAGACAATATTGAAAATACTAGTAAAAATAGTATAAGGAATAAGCCTCATCCAGCTTCGATATAAATCTTGTAAATAACATCAAAGCGGTCTGTTCCATCTCCATAAACATTATTCTTCCTTTTCATATTAACATTGCACTACCTACACATTTCAACTAGAATCCATAAAAATGGACCTCATTGGACTTATCCCATGGAAACATATCAATCATAACATCTATAAAAATCCAGGAAAGCATCCCATTTAAAGAAATGCTACTTCACCAACCACTACTTGAAGTTCCAACAAGGAATCCAAATACACAAATCAATGAACAAATTATCTCCTTGTTGCTAAATGACAATTACATCACAAACAATGAAAACATTAAGTCAATTAGGAAAAAAATTATGTGGAATGATCTCTTAATGACAATCCAAGAAAGAATCTTAATTCTCATTTTGCACACTTATTATGCTAAACTAGTAGAATGGCATTACAATGATTTGGATCATGATTTTGAGATTAATTTTGAAGCACATCCTAGTAGGTTTGAATATTCTAAATTTGCCAAGGAATTAAGGATTATAAATACTTATTTATCCTATTTTGACTTTTGTAGTATTTAGTGGTTGATCAATATTAGTTGGGTAAGATATATTGGGTTTTGTACATATGGAGAGATTATTAGTCTCTAGTACTTGATACTCTTTAATAACATCGCTTGTAATCCTTATAGAGAAAGATGTCCAGATTTTGTGATGGTTAGAAGAACTATTAGAAGGTTTCTAGTGTTCATATTCACTATCAAACATATCAATGTAGGTCTCTTTGATAATTACATTTTTACAAGAAAAAATAAAATTAACACAAAACTTTGTTAAAGAAATTTATATCTAGACATATTCATTCAACAAGGATTCCCAAATAGAGAATGCCTCTTTGGATGGTTTACTAACAACTCCTGGTGGGCTCAACAACTTCATCCTACTCAAGTGATAATCAAAGTAAATAATAGAATTGAAATAGAAATTGATGAGGAAATCTAATCAAAATAGTAATGACCATCTATAGTTGGCATGGGATGACA
This sequence comes from Torreya grandis, assembly GCA_037957365.1. NCBI lineage: Eukaryota > Viridiplantae > Streptophyta > Pinopsida > Cupressales > Taxaceae > Torreya > Torreya grandis. The sequence continues at coordinate 6,006,498 of JARHVA010000314.1, forward strand.
AGCTAGAAACATAGGAAACTTATGCATCTTGTACAAAAGAAAATAAAACAAAACACAAAAAAATCATAAAATCACAAAAATACCAAAAACATAAGTTGTTGTTTATAAGTCCCTTAACACTTAGGGGCAATCTGTTTACACCTATATTATTTTCATAGTATTGCATCATATCATCATGCATGTTTATATCTTGTATATAAGATGTTATGTTTAGTGATGTTTAATTGTCAGTTCACATAACACAAAAAATTTAAATTATATCATATTATATCATTTCACTATTTTATACGACCATCTTATCTCATGAAAGACATTTTCAAAATTAGCATTACATTAGTTCTTGTCTTAGTTATTACAAGAAAAGTAAATATTTTACTTTACATTTTATTTTCCAAACTTAGACAATACTAGCCCACATCCTTGTTTATAAGATTGTCCATGACAGAGTCTACTCTTATGGTTCTCTTTTCAGTAGACAATATTAAACAAGCTACAATAAGAAATAGGAAAATTTTACATGCCTATCTAGGTCTTCAGTGATAAACCCTTACATCTTACTAGTCATATGGGCCTAAGATTTTGGGTATAATTCTCTTATAAAATTAAAAAATCCTTATTCAAAACTTATCAAAATCAAAATCTGTATCTCTCACCCTTTTTTGATCTTCAGTGTTGAGCCTTCATATCTTCCTAGTTATGTAGGGTTAACATTGGGGAGATATATCCTTACTCTCCTATTTATAGTATTTTATGATAAGCCCATGATTCTTCTTGATCACATGAGATTACATATAGGGGGTCATAAAAAAATTTAATTAAAGGATGATCAAATAAATATTTCTTCAAATAACTTGTTTACATGTCTATGCTACAAAGGGTAGACTTTATCCCATTAACCAATTCTATCAGGGATAGCTCTATCTACCTATGTGATCTATGCTATTATCATGGTAGTATCCTATCTTAAATCATTATCCTCACTATTAACATATACCAATGGAGTATCTCCTCTAACCCTCTGCTCTATATCAACATCCATGTCCACCCCTACCTCATTCAAAATATCAATATCCTCCATATCTATGATCTACACATCATGCAACTAACTAACCTCCCCATCATTTCCTCTACCTCATACACATTCTCATTATCATCCTCTATCACCTATAATATCCCTCTTTATCCAGGTTCCTAACCCTATACCTCATGGTTTTCTAATCAAACTAGCCACCTACCTCTACATCCACATTTGTGGTGGTGCATATGGCATCATCAATTTCACTAGTCTCTATTAATCCCACTAATATACATACCCATCAACCACTCTAACATCAATGACATCTCTCTGATCACTCCATCTAATAGTCTATAATTATGTCCAGCTATGATTATCAATGGTTGGATCAATCGCCATACTCCACAATGGTCTCTCCCTCATAAAATGTGAAAATATGTGTGGTCTAGCTAGTACATGTTTCCTCACACCAAACTATCTCATCACCCTTTTTGGGCAATATCTCTCTATGATATAGTTATTTCTCCTGATGAGGTCTTTAGGTGATCTAATCATCACCTACCTCATCCATCATCCTCCTATAAAATTCTAAATCTCCTAAATGTGGTATGCATGTCCCAATAATCACATTCTATCCATATGCCAATGGCTCATCATCTAAATGTGTGCTCATATGTCCAACTGGCCTCTCAATCATAATGTGTTCCCAATACCAAACCTATAGTAATTTAGATGGCCCAATATTTATCTGACCTAAATATACAAAATTATGTAAATCATGGTATAAGTGTGCTAAAATACATGGACCCCATGTGAATCTCTCTCCCATCTCCATCATTTCTCCAATCACATATAACAAACTAATAAGACATAATCTCACACTATTATCAAGAAGTAAAATGCCACTAACAACAACCATGAGTACAATAGTTAGATAATCCATATATATATCATTACAATAGTCTAAATCGATCCCACCCCTAACAACCAAAATTAAATCCTCACCAAATATCTAGTATAAAGTAATCTCCTATGGACATTGTCCCTAGTGAACATGTATACCTCATATTAGGATACCCAAAATATGATACACATTCTCTAATGTAATAATCATCTCCCTTTTTAGTAATTTAAATGTGCTCATCTCAATGTGCCACCTCTCTACCAATGTTGTCAATATAGATCTATCTGCTTGAACCTCTAGCATTTATGCAATGTAGAATAATCCAATCACCTCTAAAATGTTAAACTCATACTCAATGAAGATCACCATCCACATCATCATTGTAGATATTTTCTCCCACATCATAAGCACTATTAATACCTCCTACACATCATAAATAGTAGCATTTAATTAGTTTTACTCAGCATTATATTAATCATTATCATTACATTATAAATCCTTAACCATAAAAATAATAAAATCAAACAAAAACATTTTCAATCTATTTAACCTCATTCACTTTTATCATTATCTACAAAATAGTTAGTACAATTTTGGAAATTCACTCTTGATCTTTACAAATTCACTTCTAACCATTTTTTACAAAATTTCTACTACACCTAGTGAAATTGCCTCTCAACTCGATAATTTCACTACCATGTTTAGTGATTTCACTGCTACCTAAAATAGTGAAGTTTCCAATTTCTCATAAAATGAATATGCTACCCTATTCAACAATTTTGATGCTATGTTTAGGGATATTATTGTTTACCCCTAAAAAATTACTGATTTTGATATAGAAATTGCCATTTTGATAACAGTGATTTTGCTTTCTCTAACTTTAAGCACTAACAACTGCTAAAAAATTCAAAAATTTTAATAATTCAAATAATTTATCAGAGGCTTACTCTTCTTAGGTCTATGAATTGTCTCAATCACTCCACTTGATGCTCATGGTTTGGAATATGGTCCATGTTTCCTTGCACATCTTAGAGTAAATATCTCAAATCATAATTCTTAGCAAATAACCTTAGAAATCAATTTGCACAAATGATTTTCTAATCCCCATTTCTTCTACTTATATTCTTCTCTACTACCAAATATTTCCCCCTCCCCATCCTCTCATCCAATTCATTTTTCATCCATTCATTTTTTAAATTTCCACAAATAGTAAATCAAATTATTTTGAATTTATTTTCAAAATATTATAACAATCTCTCAACGTGAAATCCATAAAATCATTTGAAAATTTAAGATCTTTTTTCTATTTATAGATCCATAATTTATTATTGTTAGGATATATCATTCTCACACCTATTAAATTGGCCCTTGCATCATCAACAACAATAGTAAGCATGCAATATCTGAATGGTCATACTATTGTTTTTAAAATCCATACTCTAGTTTTAATTAACTAGGGTCAACCTTTTTATGCAACAAAAACATTGTAAATTTGGCATCAGTTCTAGCATAACTTGATTTATCATTTCTCCACATCTCTTAGTTCTCTTAGTCTTTTCATCAATTTTGAGTTTTTGTTCAATTTATCGCATAAACCCTTGAGGGGGCATCATCACACTCATTTTCATTTATTTGAGGAATTTTTTTCCTTTTTAATCATCAACACTCTTCTTCTACTATTCTTTGAAACAATATTACTTCACAACACTATTTCAAAGAGTATAAAATTTAGAAAATTAAATTTCATTTAGTGTTGACATGCACCTAAACCTATTTAATAATTATTCTTCAATTAATTCATCACATGTATTCCAAATTCAAATAATTAAATAAGTCAAATTAGTCAATTATGCACACTTAAATCCTTGTTTTTAAAATAAAAATTTAGAATTTTCACCTCACATCTCCCACTTTTTCTCCCTCATCCCAACCAAATACATAAAATTCTCAACCTCTTATGACTCATCCCCTAAGTTGTCAAGGAAATTGACATAGTCATGTTGAATCAGTTAACCAACCCCATGTTTTTCTCAACCATTTTGAAATGGTCTTCATCCTCATGGGTGAGTAATCATTATCCACTATTGATTATTTAGATTATTGAAAAATTCAAAATCATCCTCCACCATTAGATCCTTCTCCAAACATCTATAAATAAACTTGTAAATCTTCATTTTTAAGGATCACAAAATCAAGATATTATAACCACAATCAAGAAATTAGAGCTCTACACACAAGAGAATCAAAATAAATCAAGGAAAATCAAAGAGTTATTTTTTACACCAAAATTCTTCTTGTTCTCTTTTACATTAGAAGAGTGAGCACCACAAATTTTTAAAAAATAGTAAATTGAATGTATATCATAATGGAGAAATCTTGTGCATTCAAAGCGTAAAGTTTTTTATTATTATTTTGTTTGTTTGTTTCTCTACCTTAGTTTAAATTTATCTTAGATTAGAATTAGTTTAATTTATTTAAAATTCTAAATTTATTTCACATGGAGATGCTTATGCTACTACATTAACAAAGACTTGGAACACCAAATACAAGCATAAACATGTTTAATGAATCGATCTTGAAGGATGGCCACTTAGGGGAGATATTTTTCATGTTTTATTGTCCAATATTATTGACTCCATTGATCCACACCCATCGAGGGATTAGGCCTAACACATTATGCTCTTTATATTTTGTTATTTTTTATGTCTTGAATGCATGAACTAACTTGCTCTGCAATCCTATTTTACATCTAATAGATAGGGCATCATATGGAAGTGGACACTAGTGGATTTTTATCTTTATTAAACATCTTCTCTTAGAGTCTACCATTGATTATTTATCCCAGGGTGAATGTGAGTTTAGAGGTCATCAATAGGTCTAGTAGAGTAATCCACTCAAGATGAAGGAAGTAATTGTTATTGTAATAATGTAGTCTATGAAGCAGTGCCATCCCAATGTGGACTCCCATCCTAAAATTGGTTATCAGCAAGGAATTCTTGGGCTTGAGAATTACCACCTCTCCAAGAGTAATCCATTTTATTAATGTATTCGCTATGCTATTTGTTTTATTCCATAATTTGACTTTATTCCCATTGAATGTGGTGTCTCTGATGGATAGTGTCATAGTATCAATCTTCACCCTAAGAGAGGTTTCTTCAAGTCCTTTCTAATTGATCTATAATATTGGGACAACCCCAAGCTTTGGGTAGTCTATAGTGGGGTTAAACCTCTAGAGAAGGTTGGCTTCCTCTTGATGCTCACCTAAGATTATGCTTGCACAAGGAAAAGGGTTAAAAGGGGGAAAAGGGATCCTAAGAAGGAAGTAGGTGATGCACCAAAAAAATATGGCACTCACATGAGCTTGAACCCACACTAGATCAACATAAGACAACTATAACTCACATAACCTCATAATCTTACTAATTACATAGGTATTTCATAGAAGAGTTTTAGATATAATACCAATCTAGACCTGTAATAGCTTGAAAACACCTTAAAAGAGGCAAGAATAAGGATAATGAATTAGGAAAATTATCCTTCATGAATTCATCATGAAAAATCATACTAAGCACTAATAAAAGGGAAGAGATAGGAGAATATCTAATCTTATTGCTTCAAGAGATAGTTCTTACAATATTTTGATAGGGTTTAGCCTATCAAATGAGCACCCTTTTACAAGAGTCTTAATTAGTATCCTTATCTCCTAAAAAGGTAAAAGTTTTAAAATCTAAGAACCCTTACCATAGAAAAAAGAATGGGATCATATAAAAAGAGGGAGAAGAGAAAAGAGGGATCATGGCATTCAAGAACAATTAATGAGCTACCACCTATCAAGGGATGTTCCACCACCTTTGATCTAATTGTTAAGGTGTGGAGCTAAAAGCTTCACCTATGAGCGAGTTTGATAGTTGTAGGTTTACACAGTCACCGGAGTCGGTCAGGAGTGACCGACATTGGTCAGGAATAGTTCAGGAGATGTCGGTGTCGGTAGGAATCAGCTGACATCAGTCACAAGCAAACAGGTAGGAACCGATGTCAGTTACCTGTGCGTCCAAAAAGCTATTTTCGTGGATAGAACTAAGTGTTTGCATGATAGGATTAAGTCATAGTCTTAAGTCCACATCTCTATTATTAGTAAGACTATTTTAGAGCCCTTGTTTAAGAGGCATAACTATTGGTTGTAAATGCATGCTCATGTTTCCTAATTATTATATAATAGGATAGTTCTTCTTAGCTTATTATATTGTAATGTTGAAAGAACAGTATAGAATTGTATATGTGAATCATTCCAGGTTGTTGGAGTTGATTGTAATTGAGAGAGAGAGCTCTTGAGGGAAAGAGATCTAGAGAGAGATCTGTACATTTGAGAGAGGTGTGGAAGAAAAGAATTTTCTTCAATTGTATTCCTTCTATAAAGAGTTTAATATAAGTTTTCAAGGTGGTTTCTTGTATCTCTTATTGTTTGCTATTTATCATTCTAGTTACTTATCATTCTGATTTAATTCTACATTTATTGCTTTCATAAGTGTAATCAACATTGTTGGTTGATCCCCAACAAGTGGTATCAGAGCTTAGGTTCACTAACAGGTGGTTCAAATCTGTGTAGTGTGTATTGATTACAGGTTACTCACAGGGGTTTCTGCAGGGATTTTTGTTTGAGTGGGAGAAGCAATGGTAGAAGAAAGTAAACTGAGAATGGAGAAGTTTAATGGAAAAAATTATTAACATTGGAGAATGTAGATAGAGGATTATCTATATCAGAAAGATCTATACTTATCATTAGGTGGGATTGCAAATAAGCCCACAGACATAGATGATGAAGAATGGGAAGTTCTTGATAGAAAGGCTCTGGGGTCTATAAGACTGAGTCTGGCATCTACTGTGATATCTAATTTATCACAGGCAAAGTCTATGGTAGAGTTAATGACTACTTTAGCAAATTTGTATGAAAAACCCTCAACTTCTAATAAGGTATATCTTATGAAGCAGTTATTTAATTTGCGTATGTAAGAAGGTGGATCTATATCTAATCATCTAAATGATTTCCATGGAATTGTAAATCAGTTAAGTTTAGTCAATATAGTGTTTGATGATGAAATTAAAGCTCTTTTAATATTATGTTCTTTGCCTAAAAGCTGGCATAGCTTAGTAATGGCAGTTAGTAATATTGTATCTACTTCAAATATTTTAAAAGTAGAGGATGTTGTTAGTGTTATCTTGAATGAGGAAATTCATAGGAAAAGCATAGAGGGAACATCAGGGAACACTTCATGTTTTGAGAGCAGGGGAAGGCAAAAAGAGAAGAGCAAGAGGAGATCAAGGTCTAAGCCAAAGGTGAGCAGTAGATCCAAATCTAGAAATGGCAGGAAGCCACAATGTTGGAATTGTGAAAAGATTGGGCACATAAGCAGAGATTGCTGGTCGAAGCCTAAGAAGGACAATCAACATGAAGGAAAAGAAGAAGAAAAGGTTTCAGGTATTGCACAAGATGCTTTAATATTCTCTTTGCATAATAATATATAATCTTGGGTTTTAGATTCTGGTGCATCTTTTCATGCTACCCCTAATAGAGAATATTTTAGTGACTATATCCATGGAGATTTTGGAATAGTGTATTTAGGGGATGATGAGCCTTGTAAAATTATTGGCAAAGGAAAAGTGCAGCTGAAAATGTAGAATGGAAACACATGGGTGTTGAGAGATGTCATGCATGTTCCCAGCTTGAAGAGGAATTTGATTTCTGTAGGAAAGTTAGGGGATGAGGGTTGTACAGTAACTCTCACAGCTGAATCTTGGAAGGTGACCAAGGGTGCACTTGTAATGGCCAGAGGTAAGAGAGTAGGTACTCTCTATTTATGTAATTGTGTTACTAAAAATTCTCCTTCTGTATTATCTACTTCAGATGTGGATGCAAAATTTTGGCACTCTAGGCTCAGCCACATGAGTGAGAAGGGAATGTCAATTCTTAAGTCAAAAGGTAAGCTTTCAGATTTGAAAAGCATAGATCTGTATTTTTGTGAGCACTATGTTTTTATAAAATAGAAGAGAGTGAGTTTTCTCAAGACTAGGTCAACAAAGAAGAAGCATAAATTGTAGCTTGTTCACACAGACGTGTGGAGACCGGCTCAGGTTGCTTCTATTGGAGGATCAAAGTACTATGTTTCATTCATAGATGATGCTACAAGAAAGGTATGGGTCTATTGTATTAAGAATAAATCTGATGTATTTGAGACTTTTAAGATTTGGAAAGCTATGGTTGAGAATGAAATAGACAAAAGATTGAAGTGCCTAAGATCTAACAATGGTGGTGAGTTCTGCAGCTACATGTTCAACTGGTATTATTATATGCATGGAATCCATAGGCAAAGGATGGTTCTAAGGACACCTCAGCAAAATGGAGTTGCTAAAAGGATGAACAAAACAATAATGGAGTGTGTAAGGTGTATGAGATTGCATGTTGGTTTGCCCTTAGAGTTTTGGGCAGAAGCTGTTGACATTGTAGTGTACTTGATTAATAGAGGACCCTCTACAGATCTGGATGGTGGAATTCTAGAAGAGGCATGGACAGGTAAAAAGATAGATCTCTCATTTCTCAAAGTTTTTGGTTTTGAAGCCTTTGTGCATGTTGATAAGGAAAATAGAAAGAAGCTAGATGCTAAGTCTATGAGGTGCACATTTATTGGCTATGGCTCTGATGATTTCAGATTCAGGTTTTGGAATCTAGGAACTAACAAGATAATTAGGAGCCGTGATGTTGTTTTCAATGAAAAAGTGATGTATAGTGATTAGCTGAAGAAGCTGAATCAATCTAGGCAGAGCAATGGAGAATTGGACGAGGTAACAGTCCAAAATGAGCTCATGGGAAAAATCAATCACAAATAGGAAAACACAGAGACTGACGTCGGCCAAGAAGGAATAGATGTCGGTAGGATAGAAACTGATGTCAATCATATAATGACCAATGTCAGCTAGGTAGGAACCGATGTCAGCCAGGTAGAATTGATGTCGGCCAGTTACAGGCCTAGAAGTGACTGAGGTCGGTCACTGTCAAAGAATTTAGGTGGACAATGTGTTGTGAATGAGTCTCAAACGCCCATCGGGAGGTAAGAAAGGGTAAGTAAACCTCCAATTCGATATTCCCCTTCATTATTCTATTTATTACTAACTGATGGTGGAAAACCAGAGAGTTTTGAAGAAGCAATATAGGTAGAATCCAAGAATCAGTGGGAGTGTGGCATGGTTGAGGAAATGGAGTCCTTAAAAGAGAACCAAACATGGGATTTGGTTGAGTTGCCAGCTGGTAAGAAGACACTAAAGAATAGATGGACCTATAGATTGAAGGAAGGTGAGAATGGATAGATGAGATATAAGGCCAGGTTGGTAGTGAAAGGATTTGCACAAAAACCAGGTATTGATTTTGGTGAGATTTTTTCTCTTGTTGTTAAAATGACTTCTATACAGACTGTACTGTCTTTAGTTGCTATTGAGGATTTGCATCTTGAGTAGCTTGATGTTAAGACAGCGTTTCTTCATTGAGATTTGGATGAAGAAATATATATGGATCAGCCGGAAGGATTTGAGTTCAAAGGTAAGGAGAAGTTAGTGTGCAGATTGAAGAAAAGCTTGTATGGCCTCAAGCAAGCTCCTAGACAATGGTATTTGAGATTTGATAGGTTTATGACTAAGCATGGCTATAGTAGGTGTCAATCTGACCATTATGTGTACTTTAAGAGATTGAATAATGGTAGATATATTATTCTATTGTTGTATGTAGATGATATGCTGGTTGTAGGATCACACATGCAGGATATCTCTGAGCTTAAGGTGAAATTAGCTCACACATTTGCCATGAAGGATTTGGGAGCAGCAAAGAAAATCCTTGGCATGAGCATTAAGAGAGACAGGAAAAATCACAGGTTGATTTTGTCTCAAGAGGATTATGTGAACAAGGTGTTGAAATGGTTCAATATGCAGGATGCAAAACCGGTAAGCACACCTTTGGCTGGACATTTTAAGTTGAGTAAAGAACAATGTCCTATTTCACATGATGAGGTAGAGTACATGAGTAGAGTTCCATATTCTTTCGAAGTAGGGAGTTTGATGTATGCAATGGTGTGTACTAGACTAGATATTACCCAAGTAGTGGGAGTTGTAAGTAAGTATATGGCCAATCCAAGTAAGGAGCATTGGAAAGTAGTTCAGTGGATCCTTAGATATCTGAGAGGAATCAGTAGTAGGCATTTGTGTTATGGAGGTTCAGATACTTCTCTACATGGTTATGTAGATTCAGATATGGCAGGTGATTTGGATGGCAGGAAGAGCACCACAGGATATGTTTTCACTATTGGTGGAACGGTGGTTAGCTGGATATCAAAGTTTTAGAAGGTTGTTGCCTTGTCAGGTATAGAAGCAGAGTATATTGTAGTCACAGAGGCTAGAAAAGAGATGATATGGATGACACGGTTCATGGAAGAGCTTGGAAAAAAGTAAGAGAGTTGCAAATTATACAGTGATAGCCAGAGTGCAATTCATTTGGCTAAGAATTCAGCCTTTCACTCAAGAACCAAGGACATATAGCTAAGGTACCACTTCATAAGATAGGGATTGGAGGATGGTGAGTTGAAGCTAGAGAAGATCCATATAGATAAGAATCTTTCGGATATGTTAACCAAGCTAGTTACAAAAGAGAAGTTAAATATTCATTCAACTTCTATTGGTCTTCATGATTGAGTTGAAGATGGAGGAGCTAGAAGATGTTGCTATACAGGTACTGGTGCAGTTGTTTATCTCCAAGTGGGAGATTGTTAAGGTGTGGAGCTAAAAGCTTCACCTATGAGCGAGTTTGATAGTTGCAAGTTTACACAGTCACCGGCATCGGTCAGGAGTGACCGACGTTGGTCAGGAGAAGTTCAGGAGATGTCGGCGTCGGCAAGAATTGGCAAACATCGGTCACAGGTAAACAAGTAGGAACCAATGTCGGTTACCTGTGCATCCAGAAAGCTATTTCCATGGATAGAACTGAGTGTTTGCATGATAGGATTAAGTCATAGTCTTAAGTCTGCATCTCTATTATTAGTAAGACTATTTTAGAGCCCTTGTTTAAGAGGCATAACTATTGGTTGTAAATGCATGCTCATGTTTCCTAATTATTATATAATAGGATAGTTTTTCTTAGCTTATTGTATTGTAATGTTGAAAGAATAGTACAGAATTGTATATGTGAATCATTCCAGGTTGTTGGATTTAATTGTAATTGAGAGAGAGAGCTCTTGAGGGAAAGAGATCTAGAGAGAGATCTATACATTTGAGAGAGGTGTGGAAGAAAAGAAGTTTCTTCAATTTTATTCCTTCCGTAAAGAGTTTAATACAAGTTTTCAAGGTGGTTTCTTGTATCTCTTATTGTTTGCTATTTATCATTCTAGTTACTTATCATTCTGATTTAATTCTGCATTTATTGCTTTCATAAGTGTAATCAACATTGTTGGTTGATCCCCAACACTAATTAGGACTAATACATCATAGACCAACTAGCCTTCATTTACTCCAATAGTCATTAAGCTCTTTTCACTGGTTGATAAATCTACATTAGAAGACAAGGGTTTGTTTTGTAGATGATGGGTCATGATCCTTACTAGAAGGGAAAATCCTCAAAGCTTTTGAAAAGCATTAAATGCTCCATTATGATACTCTAATCCCTAGATCTCTTTGTTATGATCTTTGATGCCATCTCTACTTACTTCATTATGAGGGTAAGGTCATTATATCTATGTACCTGATAGAGCCATTCCCAAGTCTACTTTTTATGGTTGTTTATCAGAGCTAGGGCCATATTAAAATATGAGACACTCATTCTTAGTCACTTATCTACCCCATTTCAATATCCAAACATAGGTCCTTATCTATAGTTTGAAAACTAATCTCCTTATTTGGTTTTCCTATAGCTATTAATATCGATAAATGAAGCTCACCATGTGGTTTGGTCTCATTTTGACAATTTGTAAACCCTTGATCTATATTAAGTCTAAAGAACTATTTTATCTCCATAGAACTCTAATGGTGACTATTGACCAAATTTGACTTTTAGGTCAAATTAGGGACCTATAGGTAAAAACATGAATTTTAAGTGTTAAGGGTCTAATAAATATGTCACAAGGTTTTTTATAGGTTAATTAATGTCATTTAATGTTTTAATAGCCTTGGTCCTTAGTCATTTTAGTTATTTTGAGTCATTTTGAGGTTTAAAAAGGGGTATTTAATGAGTTGTACAAATTCCTTAGGAAGTGTGAAGGTTTAAAAAGTTTATGTCATGTTCCATGTGTCCTCACATGTCTTAATCAACTATTAGTAACTCAAAGTGGTAGGTGCTTCAGAAAAAAGAATAGTTTTCTTATAAAAAAGGTGAGTTTAGCACTTGTACAACCCATGGGGAAGTGTGCCATGTGGGATAAGATCATGTTATGTCTCTTCATATTTTCCAAGCTTAGTCTCATTTTTGAAGTTCTCTTAAAGTTCCATTTTTGGCTTAAAATTTCTTTGATCCTTTTTCACCCTTCTTAGCAAGTAAAAGCAGTCTTTAGATTTATACTTGGTATAGCTAAAAAAGGAGGTTTTAAATAAAAAGCCTTGCAGAGGTGAAATTAAACTTAGATACCTTAATTTAAATATAAATATTTTTAATAATGTTGGATTTTTCTTCATGAACCATCTTCATGAAGTTGATTGTAATTTTCTACTTGTTATTTCATGCACCCTATAGGTTTTTATCCATTTTGATCAATTCCATGAATTATAGCTACTAAGGTTTCTTCTAAATGATTTTACTTCCTCCTAAAATTATTCCCATGCTTATTTTCATGTTTTAAGGTGTTTTGATAGGTCAAGTACATTAAAGTTGCAATAATACACACCTTTTTTAGTTGTAGGTAGTTTTTCACCATTTTCAAAAACTTCATGCTTGTTCATGGTTTTAAAGAGTTGTGAAAATTTATTGTTCATTTTTTAAATTCAATCATGGTTCCCTTTACCTTTCAATCTAATATTATAATGAATGTTCCATGAGGGTGTATTCATAAAGAGTATGAAGCTAGTTTACCCGTTGACTATCATACACATGCAATCATGATGAAGCACATATATGGAGCCTATATAACATGTTCATAGAGTCATGAGTAAGTTTCAAAGGTTGTGAAACATCTTAATGTAGCATAAGGTAGTGGACTAAGTTTCTAAGTGAATAATGGATTGTGATATTCATCCAATACATTCACTCACACCACCTTCCACCATTAATTGCAACTATAGTTGCATACAGGAAAGTAAACATTATCATGATGGGTATGATATAATTTCCATTTATAAAACATCATAATGATTAATTTGGATACATTAAGGGGAGGAGGGGGGTGCGTGGGGGTGCATGGGGGGAAATGACTATAAATTCATATTCCATGAGTATGATTCATAATTCATGATTCACTGCTTACATACAGCCCAATATGCACCTACAGGTGCCTTCATGGAAGCCAAATATGTTGAAAATATATTTTTGAGTTGTGAAAGGTTTTGAAAATGGGAAAGGTATATTTGAAAAATTTTAAAAGGTCCAATCACTAGTCAAACTCACAAGATCATAATACTGCTTAAAGGTGCCTTATTGTTTGTATACTAGAATGAGTGCCTATAGGTGTTCCTAGTAGAGAATGATAAACTCTCAATGGAGGAATTTGGAACATGAAAAAGACTTATATAAAGTTATATTATATTATTTTTTCATATCAGATATACTTTAGGTCTTAAATGGGTAAATATTAGTGGATAAACCTTACAAAGGTAATGGCTATGAACTGTAGGATCAAATCCCCAAAAAAGCAAAATAAAAATCCAATCATGTTTTGGGAATATCATACAATAAGGTTGAAATAACTATTAAGGTATCATAATGGCTTGGTTTTATATCCCAATAATAAAACAAGAACCTTGAAAATAAGGATTTCAAGAGGATAAATGGATATTAGTTTTTGAAGTGCTCAAACTTTCCAATTTATGCACTGAGAACAGTCAGTGTTACCTACAAGATTGATCTATAAAGAGACCTATACATCCAAAAATTGTAAACTTGGACTATGTTATTATGATGGAATGATTAAAATTGGTAAATTTGATATTAATGACCTAAATATAATTAATAAATGAAAACATACTATTTTTTAGACCTTAAAACACACCTATAGGTGTGTCGAATCCTAAAACACCCACCTTGAGCTAGGTAAATAGGTAGTGACCCAAACCTGATATATAGTTGGTGTTTAAGGAATTAAAAGTGAATAAAATTATGGAATATATGTTATATATATGTCATTATTAATTTAAATTCTTTAAACACCATGATTAATCTTATTTAAGGCTGATACCATCGATAGGAATCTTAAGGGTAGGGTTTCACAGTCAAGAGAGAAGAAACTCAGTTTGTGAGCTCAAGGGACATATAAAGTGTATAGAGAAGTTGGAATGATGAAAAAAAATTGTGATAACCTTATTAAAATCCATTATCACATTAATTATCTCTAAAAAATTTAAACAAGCCTATACAAACCCCTTAGGACCCTATGAGCACCTACAACCATTATGGTTGATTGTTACACAAAGTAAGCTGAGAAAGAGGTCCCAAGTGATGATCTAAGGTCACCCAAAGTGAAAAAATGGTTATAAAACATGTATTAATGATATTATAAGATATTAATAACTCTTATACATTATATAAAAGGTCAAATCATGCATGAATACCTATAAGCATGGTGTCAAGAAGCAGGACACAGTCAAGGTAATACGCTCAGCCTTGACTAAGCAGGAGTGTAAAGAGCATGTAAAAGATTAAAAAAATAAATGGAGATGGAAATACATAAAAATATTATCATGATATACTCATGGATTTATATTTATAAACAATTAGTAAAAAATGAGCTCTAGAACAAGCAATGTACAATCCACAACATGAAAACCCTGCACACACTCACTTTATGTAGTCAGTTGTGGGTTTTTAAGGATTTGAAAGGGAAAATGATGTCATAAAAAGATAAAATTATGTATTTAATACCCTTAAAACCTATATAATATCCTAAAATATTCAAAATTTTCTAGTTAAATAGGGGAGTGCCCTCTATTTTATCTCAGACAGAGGGCACTACCTTTGTGCATGTAACCTATAGGTTTGAGAGATGAGTAATAGGGTGAGACCAGGATTTTTTTTAATATTTAAAAAATGTTTGGTAGGATTTATAAAAAATTTAAAAACATGATAAATACCTCACATAAATATGGAACCCAATATAATTACCTACACTCTTAAGGTTACAGACAGGCTCATGAGGCATGGTTATGCCTAGAGGCTAAACAAGGGGTTAGTTTCAATTATAGATACAAGTGATATTTAAAAAGAATGGGATAATGTTTTTAGGATCATATCAGATATGTATAATCTTATTTAATTAAATTAAATCAAATTAGATGGCCTAGAACATAAAAGGTTGTTGGTAGGCCTATTGAGCATGCTTAGGCCTAAAGCCAAATGGAGAACCATTTCCATTTATAAGATGAGATATGCTTACTATCCTATTATATAATTATTATATGGTAATTATAGGTATTTATAATCTTTAAAATTTTATATTAATCAAAAGGAATCCATTTTTGGACTCAAAACCAACCCAAGTATATGCAAATTAGAAAAGGGAGCTCAATAGGATAACTTTAAGTGCATGTATCTCACTCTATTATTTTCATGGAGACTCAAGTAATTTATATATGTTATATATGGTCCTAAATACCATTCTTGTGGAATTTTTTTTCAAGCTAAATTTCAAGTTTTTATGAATGAAGCTTAAGAGTTCAACATATGCTAAAACCCTCCTAAACCCTTGCAAGTGACCAATTTGGAGAAATGGAGTTAGAAAGCTAATTCAATGAAATATTTTGACTAGAACGATGATTAGATATTTAAAATTAATCCCTAAAGATACTCCCCATGCTTTGTGTCTATACGAACTTGTACAGATAGGGTATAAAACAAGGTATTTTTTACTATTTTATGTGTTTTTTAGGCTATAGGAGGTTTCAAGAGATGAAACCAACTTTGGGCAAAGGATTATGACTTGGTATAACCCCTCATGTCCATTTAATTCTTAAAAAAAACTTCTAAGTGTGAAAAAAATACTTCTCATCTCATCCAATCAAAACTATCATAGTGGACAAGTTAATGAGAAGAGTGGAAAACTTCAAATGAGGTGATTTTAAAACTTGTCATCCATTCCATCCCATGGATTTGCATGGAAAATTGAAGCCAATTTTGAGGCCAAGTGTGCAGGGTACATGAATAAGGAGTTTTTTGGACTATAGATGATGATATCTCATTTTGGGAAGGTTCTAGATGACTAGGCCTACAACCAATGCATGGAGAGGCATGTCTAATATAATTACCATTATTTATAATCATCATACCTATCCATATTCATTTTTTGGATGTTCAAATAGGTCCAAATCATGAAGGTAGTTTTCTAATCCATAATGAGGAGTTTCATGCCACTTTTCATGAAGTTTATGACTTGGATGGAAACTTTTGCTTCCTGAACTTGCATGGTTCATCCCATATCCTCTTATAATTCATAATTAATTAATTCTCTTAGTTTTAAAAGTGTCCTTATGATCCTTGGACTTCTCTTTTCTTCTCCTTCTCTCAAGTTCTATAAGAACTAGTTATTTTGGCCATTGTAACTTGTGTTCCACCTAAGTATGGTGAAGCCCTACTCATTTACATACAATTTGATCAATAAGACTACTATTTTTTATCTCTTCATGGCTGTTCTTAGTGTGTTTTACTTGAATGTTGGATCTTACTTGGTGAAGACTATAAATTCTTTAGCATTTTGTCTCATTCTTGCATCCTATTTATAGTTGGAAAGTTTCTTCTTGTAGGGCATGTGAAGTGTTCTAGGAAATGTCAGGGATTGAGTGAGTTAGTCTATTTATTAGTTCCATTCAAGGCCTCTTTTATAATCCTCCTAGCTTTTCACATTTATCCATAACCTCATAATGTAACATTTATGTGAGAAGATGTAGATTGAGGAGTGTATGCTTGGTTAGTCCTTTATTCTCATGTGTAACATGCTACTGGTTGGAAGTCATCATCTTATTTGGTGTATTACCTCCCTTAAAATAGTTTTATTTTAGTTATCTCTTTCCCTTTCCCCCCCCCCCCAAGTTTAGGTGTAGTTGTAATCCAAAGTGGTACATCAAGGGAGTTATCCCTATCTAGAGATTCACCTCATCCTTAGGCTATACACAAGCCTAGAGGTGTTTCCATTGTGTCAATTGGATGAAGAGAGCTTAGGCATCTCTTTAAAGGGTGTAAATCCAAGTGACAATAGTTTTTGGCAATCCTAGTGGGACTCTTGCTCTAAGAGGTTGAAAGATTTTTGGTGTTGTATTTTAATAATCAACATTTAGAGGGATCTATTTAGGAATCAATAGCAACTCTAAGGATAATTAGATGGTCAAGGAGCCCAAGTTTCCTTTTGAAGATTGTTCATAACTTTTTTATTTGTGTTCTTTCTTTTAATGAGGTTTCATGGCTAATTATGGTATTGAGATTTGTCTTACACAACTTGGTGAGACATTTCAATATTATGCCATTCCCTATCAATAAGAACAAGTTATTAATCATCCCTATCATGAAGTGTACCAACTTTAACATGAAGTGTATCAGCCCATTCATGAAGTCTATTAGCCTACAATTAGCATTCTCCATATCTTACTCTAAGTCAATCCATTTCCACCTTCATACAAACTCTTTTGGGATAACAGAATCATATGTTAGATCTTGACACATAAAGGGGATATGATCTAGAGGTTCCTAGTCATCTTATCCATAAAGTGAGATATGTATTAGAGTTGGTCAAAAGAGAGTGGGTACCTATTGAGAGAGCCAATTGGAAAATGCTCATAAGTGAGATGGTTGATATGAGTGGCCTAGTTTCTTCCTTAGAGGATAGGCTAAGAGTTCATGAAAGGTAACCTCACCAAACCTATCAACCTTCATATCCACTTCCCCAAGTTTCCTATCAGCCATATTTGATCCCTACTCATGAGCCCAATCAATCTTATCAAAGTCACCCTTTTCCTAATCATTTGGAAGATAAAGTTGAAAAGAAAAACCTTGTTTTTGAAGATAATCTTGATAGGCAAATTGAGTTAGATAATATACATATGCATTAGTGTTAGTAGTAAAGGAAGTGGATTTAAATTCCTCATTGTCCTCTCACATTGTATCCCCATCTCAAGGAGTGACCCCTAGATATGAGATTCCAAGTTGTAGACAAGGTCAAGAATCCAAACCTAAGGAGATTCCAAGTTCCTTAAACACTTCATCCACTCCTCAAATTGCATCACCACCTCAAGAAAATAATTCTAATCCCAACATTCTAAGTTGGAATAAGATAGTAGAGTTATGGGGAAAGAAAAAAGATATAAGCATTATCAACGAGTGTGAAGTTATGAATGAAGTTGATCCTTTGCAAGTTCTCCCACACTTCTTCAAGAAACCTATTACCCTCCATATGATCCCTCTTTCATTACTTATCCTCATGATGATTACTATGAAATTAAAGAAAGGCTTTTCCAAGAGAACTTAGCCAATCAAATTGAAGAGTTGGAGTCAAGGATGAGGTTGTTAAGTCAAGGTGTGATAGAAGGTTTAAACCCAAAAGAAGATACTATGCCTAAACACACCTCATCTAACCTCCCTCAAGAGAGTTCCCAAGTTGAATCAAATGTGAATGAAGGGATTTTCAAGTGGAAGGAAGATAACTAATCCATCTTAACCCAAGTTCTACCTCCCCTTCCTCAATATCTCCCAAAAGAATCCCCAACTTTGTATTCTCAATCTGATTTTGAGCCCTATGTTCCACCTCCACCAACTATTTCATCTTTTTCTCATCCCATCACCCTTTTCCTTGATGGACCTTTGGTATGGGAACCTAGAGAAGTGAATTTGGTTAAGAAAAATTCATAACTCTTGGTTGAAGAAAGCCTACCTCATTGGCAACCTCATTGGTCTAGGTCACATGATTTCAAGATGCCTAGTCTTGGCATCACCATGAAGGAGAAAGAGATGGAGGATATTGAATCCCTTGAATAATAATCTACATATAATCAAAAATTTATGGATAATAATCTCAAGTGTGAATATTAATGTGATATTATGTATGGAGAGCAATTTTAAGTCTTTCTCAAAAAGGTTAAAGCCCCATAAAACTCTCTTGAGACCAATGTGCAAGATGTTATTCTTGAAGATTACCAAATACCTCAGCCTAATATTGAATCACCATCAAATTCACTAGAGATTGAAGAGTACCAACTTGATTACATCATACATCAATAAGAGAATATTGAAGATGTAGTGGTTCTAGATGATAAAGAGGACAAGGATGATTTGTAGCTACAAATGGAGTTCTTTCAAGGGCTTGAAGAATTTTTCCAAATTGAGAATCAAGTACATGAAAACATGAATAAGGAGGCTTCCATGGATGATAATGACCAAGATTGAGAATAATATTCAAAGCTCCTTGATGAGCTAGAAGAACTTGCAGCTGAGAGGAAGCCCAATCTTATTGAGAGCACTATGGAAGTCAAGAAGGTATGCCTTATTGAATCACCATTTGAGGTTGTAATTAAGGATCCATTTGAGGAGGTAGAGTTTTTTTGGATGCAAGAGGAATAATTTTACTTTTCAGACCTATTTAAAGATGGTATAATTGAGAACATGGAAATTGAAGTGCCAAGAAATAGGTCTGATCCATTAAGTGTTCAATATAAAGAGCAACACGTTTTACACCATGTTTCATCTCATGAAGAAGATGATACAAAAAACTTTCCTTTTGATCCTGGAAAGGGAGAAATTCTTATTTTTTAGTTGTATATAGTTATTTGCTTCCTATTTTTCCTAAGTACTTTGAGCACATGTGTGTTTGCTTTGTTTGGTGTGTGTCCTTTATTTTATTTGGTTGAGGTAATTAGTGGTCTTGTCTTGATCAAAGACTATGGTCAAAGGTCTCTTTATTTTGTTTCAAACTTAATATGACTCCCTAAACCCAATGTACTGATAAGTCTACTAGTCTATTTAGTATGGTAGGCATAATACCCCTATGAGTCACTAATTTGTTAACCAAATTTGACTTTTAAGTCAAATTAGGGCACCTATAGGTAAAAATTTGACTTTTAGGTGATTTAGGGGTATAATACATATCTCATAAGGTGTTTTATAGGTTAATTAATGTCATTTAATGTTGTGATAGCCTTGGTCCTTAGTCATTTTAGTCCTTTTAGTCCTTTTGAGTCATTTTGAGGTCAAGAAAGGGGAATTTAATGAGTTGTATGGATTCACTGGGAAGTGTGAAGGTTAAAAAAAATTATTTAATGTATCCTCACATGTGTTAATCAACTATTGTTAACTAAAAGTGGTAGGTTATTGAGAAAAAAGAATAGTTTTCTTGGGGAAAAAGGTGAGTTTGGCACTTGTATAACCCATGGGGAAGTGTGCCACATGGGAGAAGATCATGATATGTATTTTAAGCTTACCCAATCTTATTTACACATTTTAAGTGCTCTATTAGTTCCATTTATGGCCCAAAACGTTTTTACTCCTTTTTCACCCTTCTTGGGAAGCAAAATCAATCTTCAAGTTTATACTTGGTACGACTAGCAAAGGACATTTCAGATAAAACACATTAGGGAGGTTAAATTAAAATAAAATACCTTCATTTCAATATAAATATTTTGAATAATTTTGGCAAGTTCTTCATGAACCATCCTCATGAAGTTGACTATACTTTTCTACTTGTGGTTTCATGCACCCTATATGTTTTTCTCCATTTCGGTAAATTCCATACAATATAACTACTAAGGTTTCTTTTAGATGATGTTGAATTACTCCTAAAAGTATTCCCATTATTGGTTTCATGTTTTAATCTATCTGGATAGGTCAAGTACATCAAAGTTACAAAAAGACACACATTTTTGAGTTACAGGTAGTTTTTCACCATTTTTAAGAACTTCATGCTTGTTCATGGTTTTATATGGTTGTGACAATTCCTTTTTAATTTTTTAAATTCTATAATGTTTCCCTTTACCTTCAAATTTAATATTTAAAATCATGCTCCGTGAGGGTGTAGTCACAAAGAGCATGTAGCCAGTTTACCCTGTGACTATCATACACAGTCAATCATGATGAAGCATGTGTATAGAGCATATATAACATGTTCATAGAGGAATGGGGAAGTTTCAAATGTTTTAAAACATATTATTTTCACATGAGGTATTGGATTGAGTTTCCAAGTGAGCAAGGGACTGTAGCAGTCAACCAATACATTCACTCACACCACCTTCTACCATTAATTGTAACTACAAGTACCTATAGGAAAGTAAACATTGTCATGAGGGGTGTGACCTTGTTTCCATCTCTAAAACATCATAATGCTTAATTTAGATAAATTAAGGGAAAAAAACTAACTATAAATCCATATTCCATGAGTATGATTCATAATTCATGATTCACTGCTTACATACAACCCAATATGCACCTACGGGTGCCTCCATGGAAGCTAAATATGTTGAAAGGAGATTTTTGAGCTAAGAAAGGTTTTGATAGTGGTAAAGGTCTATTTGAAACTTTTTAAAATTTCCAAGAAGCACTATTGAAACTCATAAGATCATACTACTGCTTAAAGGTGCCTTACTACTTATATACTAGAATGAGTGCCTACAAGTGTTCCTAGTAGAAAATGAGAAACTCTCAATGGAGGAATTTGGAACATGAAAAATAATTATCTAAAGTTTTATTATATGGTTTTTTATATCAGATATCCTTGAGGTGTTAAATGGTTAAATAATAGTGGAGGAATCTTACTAAGGCAATGACTATGAACTTTGGGATCAAATCCCCAAAAAATCAAAACAAAGATCCAATCATGTTTTGGGAATATCATATAATAAGGTTACAATAACTATTAAGGTATCTTAATGTATTGTTTTTGTATCCCCATAATATAATAATAACCCTAAAAATAAGGAGGTGAATAAGAGAAATGGAGATTAGTTTTTGAAGGGCTCAAACTTGCCAATTTATGCACAGAGAATAGTTAGTGTTACCTACATGATTGAGCTATAAAGAAACCTATACATCCAAAAATTGCAAACATGGACTATGATATTATGATGAAATTATTAAAAAATTTAAAGGTGATATTCGTGACCTAAATATCATTAATAAAATACAACATACTATGTTTTAGACCCTAAAACATAGCTACAAGTGTGTCTAATCCTAAAACACCCACCTTCAATTGGGTAAGCAGACAGTGACCCAAACTTGATATATAGGTGGTGTTTTAAGGCATGAAATGTGACTAAAAGTATGTAATATATGTTATATATAACTCATGATTAATTTAAATTATTTAAACACCATGATCGATCTCAATTAAGGCTAATACACATCTATAGGAATTTTAAGGGTAGGGTTTCATAGTCAAGAGAGAAAGAACTCAGTTTGTGAGCTCAAGGGACATATAAAGGGTATAGAGAAGTTATAATTATGAAAAAAACTTTTTATAATCTTATTAAAATCAATTATCACCTTAATGAGATATAAACAATATAAACAAACCTATACGGACCCCTTAGGACCCTATGAGCACCTACAACCATTGTATGTGACTGTTACAGATAGTAAGCTGAGAAAGAGGTCCTAAGTGATGATCTAAGGTCACCAGAAGTAAAAAATGGGTTATAAAACATGTATTATTTATCTTATAAGATATTAAAAACTCCTATTCATTATTGACAAATTAAATTCAGGCTTGAATACCTATAGGCATGGTGTCAAGAAGCAGGACATAGTTAGGGTAATATACTCAGTCTTGACTAAGCAAGAGTGTAAAGAGCATTTAGAATATTAGAGAAAAAATAGATATGGGAATTCATATAACTATGATCATGATATACTTATGTATTTCTCATGATAATAAAGGAGTAAAGAATGATCTCTAGAATAAGCAACATACAGTCCACAACATGAAAACCCTGCACACACTCCCTTTATGTAATTAGTTGTGGGTTTTTAAGGATGTGAAAGGTTAAATTATGTCATAAAGAGTTAAAAAAATTTATATAATACAATTAAAACCTATATAATATCTTAAAATATTAAAAAAAATCTAGGGAAATAGGTCAATGCCATATATTTTGTCTTAGACAGAGGGCACTCCCTTTGTGCATGTAACCTGTAGGTTTGAAATATAAGTAATAGGGTGAGACCAAAAATTGTTTTAATATTTAAAAACAGTTTGGGAGGATGTATAAAAAATTTAAAAACATTATAAATACCTCACATAAAGATGGAACCCAACAAAATTCCCTACACTTTTGAGGTTGCAAATAGGCTCATGAGGCATGGTTATGCCTAGAGGCCAAACAAGGGGTCAGTTTCAATTCTAGATATAAGTGAGATTTAAAAATAATTGGATCATGTTTTTAGGGTCATAAAATATATTTAAAATCTTATGTAATGCAAGTAAATCAAATTTTATGGCCTAGAACATAAAAAGTTGCAAGCAGGCCTATTGAGCATGCTTAGGCCTAAAGCCAAATGGAGAACCATTTCCATTTATAAGATGAGATGTGATTCCTATCCTATTATATAATTATTATATGGTAATTATATGTATTTTTAAGCTTTAAAATTTCATATGAATTAGAAGGAATCCAATTTTGGACTCAAAACCAACTCAAGCCTATGTAAATTGGAAAAGGGAGTTTGATAGGACAACTTTAAATGCGTGTATCTCACTTTGCGCTTTTAATGGAGACTCAAGGAATTCATATATGTTATATATGGTCTTTAAGACCATTATTTTTTAATTTTTTTACAATTTTAACGTCAAGTTTTTATGAATGAAGCTTAAGAGGTAAAAAGAGGCTAAAACCCTCTTAACCATTGCTAGTGACCAATTTGGATAAATGGAGTTGGAAAGATACTTAAATTAAATAGTTTCAATATTATGATGATTGGAACTTGTAAATTACTCCCTCAAGATACTTCCCATGCTTTTTCTTGTATGGACTTGTATGAATAGGGTACAAAACAAAGTAATTTTGATTATTTTATGTGTTTTGTAAGATAAATGAGGTTTAAAGAGATGAAATAAACTTTATGAGAAGAATTAGTACTTTTAATAACCCCTAATTTCCATTTAATTCTTCAAAAAAACTTCTAAGTGTGAAAAAAATATATCTCATCTCAGCCAGTCAAAACTAGCATAGTGGACAAGCTAGTGAGAAGAGTGGAAAACATCAAGTGAGGTGATTTTAAGGTGTGTGTAATGATTATATGGATATTAAGGGTTTTTAAAATTTTAATTCAATCCCTCACACATATTTTCAAGGAAAAATAAATCCAATTTTGAGGCGAAATGTGCAGGGTACATGAATGAGGAGTTTTTTGGACTATAGATGATGATAGCTCATTTTGGGAAGGTTCTAGATAACCAAGCCTACAAAAAATGCATGGAGATGAATGTATTATATCCTTATAATTCTTTAAAATAATTATACATATTTATAATTAGTTTTGGGATGTTCAAACATGTCCAAATCATGAAGGCAATTTTTTGAGCTAGAATGAGGAGTTTCATGCCACTTTTCATGAATTTTATGACTTGGATGGACACTTGTGATTATTGACCTTGAATGGTTCATCACATATCCTATTTTCAATAAAAACTAACTATTTTAGTTTGAAAAGTGTCCTTGTGAACTTTATACTTCTCTTTTTTATCTCTCTCTCAATTTCTATAAGAACTAACTATTTTAGCCATTGTAACTTATGCTCCACCTGAGTATGACAAAGAACTACCCATTTTCATACCATTTGATCAATAAGAATACTTATTTTTACTTATTCATGACTATTATTAGTGTTTTTTAATTTAATTTTGGATCTTTATTAGTGAAGACTATGGATTCCTTAGCATGTTGTCTCATTCTTGCATCTTATTTGTAGTTGGAATGCTTCTTCTTGCAGGTCATGTGAAGTGTTCTAGGAAATGTCAAGGATTGAGTGAGTTAATATATTCATTAGTGAAATTCAAGTCCTCTTTTCTAGTCCTCCTATATTTTCACATGTATCCATAACTTCATAATGTACCATTGATGTGAGAAGATGCATATTGAAGCAGCATATGTTTGGTTAGTCATTTATTCTCATGTGTAACATGTTTTTGGTTGGAAGTCATCATATTATTTGGAATATCACCTCCCTTAGAATAGTTTGCTTTTATTTATCTCTCTCCCTTTCCACCCCCCCTCCCCAATTTTAGGTGTAGTTTCATTCCAAAGTGGTACATCAAGGGAGCTAGCACTATCTAGAGATTTAACTCATCCTTAGGCTACCCACAAGCCTAGAGGTTTTTCCATTGTGCCACTTGGATGAGGAAAGATTAGGCATCTCATTAAAGGGTGCAAATCCAAGTGAAAATAGTGATGTTTGGTTTTAATGTACCTATTTTGGTTTAACCTAGATCCTCTTAGATATTGGTTCTTTTGTATTTATTTTGCCCATGTCAAAAACTGCTTCATCAAAAATCTCTTAGGCTCACCTTTGCTCATTGTATATCAATTATCAACTTAGCTTATTGACCATTTTACCCATCTCACACCTTTATTCCCCTTAGGTAAGATCAAATACATGTTTTTGGATCTATTATAGGGACCCTTTTGACTCATTGACCTACTTACGTGACATACATCTTTGAAGTAAATTGAATGTGAGCCATTGATCTTACTAAGACTCACCATTTAAACTCAAATGGCTAATTCATGAGGCCCAAAATTAACATATGTGTTCTTTTATTTGATGTATGCATGAATGTTTAAGGATTTTTAAATCTAAATGGTTATTTTTTAGGGCTTAAATTTGATGTTTGTGCACCCATCATTTAACATTTATGTGACTATCATTGACATCCACATGCCCATCTCCATTTTGAACCCCAATGGTTATTTGTTGTGGCTTAATTTTGATATCCACATAGATGTTTCCTTTTGAAAGTATAACTTTGAAGATTTCTATCTTGAGATAGCAAATTCATCAATATATTAAATTTGCAGAGGATAATCTTGGCATGAAGGATGTTGATTCCATGTGATCTTTTGGCTACACAAGTATTACTGAGTGAACTTATAAAATGTACAAATAAACTAACCCATCCATTTCTTCATGACGTGCTTGTGACAGTCTGGTTATTTTTGGACTTATGTAAAAAGTTGTCATTTAGAAGGCTCCAATGAATTTATAAGCCTTTGTGTAACTTGTTTCATGCTCTTGAATGCTTGAAACATTGTGAGAACCTACTATTCTTCTTCATTTTGCAATCCTAGACTTGTTTCAAGATCTACTTCTCGAAGATCAAAAAATCACACTTTAAGCTTGCTTAAAGTGTTTCAAAATCTTTGTGATTAGTATGTGATCTTATTCTCTAGTATTTAGGTTCACTCATTCCATCCATAACTTTGCTTAGTTGATCACTCCATAACAAGACCTTTAAAAATTGGTCTAGTTAGGTAAATTTCTATATGTAAGCCACAATTGCCAATATTTATGGATACATCCTAGGGTTGTATGTCTGCTAGTAAGATACTAGTGGCCTTGAACTGATCCATTGGGCATATGGAGTCACAATATTTCCTCTTAACTGATGTGAGACTAATATAAATATGAACCTTCCTAAAACCTTCCTTTGAATTAGAAAGGAACAAAATAAAAAAATAATAACAAAGTGCCCAAAGAACTTATTGAAATGGAAACACACAACTAAAAGGAAAATGTGCACATGACACTTAGAGGAAAACATATAAAATTACTCTAATATGATACAAGATCATACAATAGATGCAAACTCTTATAATAATAAGGCTTTAAATGAATACCATTGATTGGGATGGGTAATACCTCTCCATCTAATTGGGCAAGCTGAAAAACATTGTGTTTTTTACATTTATGGATCAAATAAGGGCCACTCAACAAGCTATCAAACTTGGTATGGTTATTTGAATTGGCCTTATTTGAGTCCCATTTGAGGACTAGGTCCCCTTCCTTAAAGTCCCTTATTGTAGCTCTCTTTTCAAAAGCTTTCTTAACTTGAGCCTAATTTGATTCTAATGTCTTAATTATAAGGTCCCTAGTTTCTTCAAGCTCCATGAACTCTACCATCCTCATGCTCATAGGCTCACTTTCCATCAATTCCAACTAATGGGATAACTCCAATGTATGGAAGTTAAAGAGAGATGGGAAATTTGGCTTCCCTTCCATATATAAGGACATATAGAGAATTGCTAATGAAAGCTTTGAGAATCAATCTATCAACCCATAAGGCTATCCTTAGCTTTGTATGTCATATTCTTTGATTTCCCCATGGTCCTCTTGATAATCCTTAGAAACCTTGTTTATAGACTTTGTCATTCCATTGCCTTGGGGGTAGTATTTTGAGGATGTGTTGAGGTACATGCCCAACTTAAGTTCCCATTCACTTGTCTTTATGCCCATAAATACTAAGGCATTATTTGAAATTATAATAGTTGGGACACCAAACCTGGTTATTATTATGTCATAGGAATCCAATATTGTTATTTCATTGGCTCCTTTCAAAATAATTGATTCCACCCACCTATTGAAGTAGTCAGTTATGATGAGCACCCACTTATGTCCTGCACTAGAAGGTGGATTGATCATCCCTATGAAGTCCAACCCCCATTTCATGAAGGGTTTCCTCCAAAATGATCACACTTACGACATTTTTTAACACATGCATAGGCATATTTGAATAGACTAGGCCAATAATAACTAGCTCTCATTACCTTTGTTATTTTTATTCTTGAAGCAAAATGGCCTCCTACAGGTCCATCATGAAACTACTCCAATAGATTTTTCACTTAATGCACCTAAGAAGTACCCCATTTATGTCCCTTATAAAAATAACACCATCAACTAATGCATAAGGTATGGAACGAAGCTTGAAATACCTTATTTTTTCTCTATCCAAACCTTGAGGGCATTCTCATGTCATCAAGAAATGGGTCACATCTTGGAGCCATCTATTTTGAAGTGGAGGTGTATTTGATTGTGAGTTGTATAGTGTCACCAAATCAACCTCTTTGTCCTATTTAAGTTCATCCACCATATGCTTGCACAAGCCTTTACCTCTTACCATATAGGTGACTTTGATCTCCACATCATACTCTATAACCTTGGTAACCCAACTTGATCTTCTCTCATTCAAATCCTTGTTGAGGAGAAAGTCCCTCACTCTAGGATAAGACACCATAAGATGAACCTTACTATTGGAGATTATTGGTTTAAACTTATTTAGGCTCCTCAGGGCTATAATAACATGCTTTTATATGAAGGTATACCTTACCTCATATCCCTCTAGCCCTTGACTAAAAATGGAAATTAGTTACTCAAGTCCTTCACTATTATTTTGCATTAGCATAGCTAATATTTTTTCAATGTTCGTAAAGGTGTAAAATATAAAATCCTTTGAGACATCAAGATTTATGAGCGAAGGTGCTGGGAAATGGCCTAATTGATGGCTTCAAATGTTGTTTACCTTAATTTTACCAAGCAAGCACTTTTCTCTTTTTCATCATGGTGGTGATGGGTTTGACCAAGCTTACAAAACTAGGCATAAACATTCTCACAAAGTTCTTTTTCCCAAGGAATCTCTAGATTCCTCTCTTGTGCTTGGGTAGAGATAGTGCTCAGATAAAACTTATTCTATCAGGGTTAATGGATAATCCCTCCTTTGAGACAATATGACCAAAAAAATTTCCTTCATGGATGGAAAACACACATTTCCTAGGATTTAAATAGAACCCATACTCTCTACATATTTCAAAGATCATCCTTAGATGGTCTATGTGCTCATTATCCTTGGATAAATTATGATGTTATCTAGGTAGACT
This sequence comes from Torreya grandis, assembly GCA_037957365.1. Lineage (NCBI taxonomy): Eukaryota > Viridiplantae > Streptophyta > Pinopsida > Cupressales > Taxaceae > Torreya > Torreya grandis. The sequence goes on from JARHVA010000314.1 coordinate 6,035,483, forward strand.
AGCACCACTTTATGTAGAAACCCTTAGAAATCCATGTCCATGGCTCTTTAAAAAAATTCCATACTATTTAACAATCTAAAAGGAATATTTTGGTAAGTATATGTGCCCCACTTTATCATGAAGGTAGTCTTATATTGATCTTCTTTTCTCAATAGTACCTAATTGTAACCTAAATATCCATCCAAGAGGGAGAAGCATTCTGAACTAGCAACTACTTGGAAGAGTTGCTCTATGGATGGTAGGGGTAGTGATATTTCAAAGAGACCCTATTTAGATCCCTAAAGTCAATGCATAATATGATCTCCCCATTCTTATTCCTCATAGGTACCAAATTGGCTACCTATAAGGAGAGCTTAATGGATAAGATGATCTTGGATTCAATCAACTTGGTCAATTATTTACTCATAAGCTCTTATATTTTGGGGTTTATAGGCCTTTGCTTCTACCTGATAGGCTTGGCATTAGCCTCTAGTTCTATCGTGTGTTGGGATAGCTTGGGATCAAAGCCTCTCAAGTCACTATATTCCCAAGCAAAGATGTATGTATATTATTTACAAAGTTCTATGAAATTATTCCTCTCAGATTTAGTGCTTACCTTTCCAAGCTTGAGGATCTAGTCTTTGAAGATAAAGACTCTTTTATAGTTCTCTTCATTACTTTACACCACCACCTTGTCTTTTATCATATGATCTCCCTCATGGAAAAGACCTTCAAGGGTGACAATCCCTTTAGGAAGCTTATTTGATCTCAATTGAACTATTTACTCTTCATATTGATGTTGAAATTTTTCTTGGTTCATTAAATAGAATTCTTCTTCCTATTACAAGAAATAGGAAATTTTCTTGTCATTTTCAAAGACTTGCTAATGAGATTCATTTTTTGGCATTGATGGTCTCACCACGACTTTGACATGTGGTTTCACCTTGGTCTTTTTCAAATCATTGGGGACATCAAATTGAGCTCTCACAACTACCAACCTATCAACATGTTGATTCTAGTTTTTTGGTATGGCTTAGATGTTAAAAAACTCAAAATCCTCAATTAGGTCCCACACTCTATGTTTATAAGACTTCATCAAGGGATTCTTGGTGATATTTGGATTATAAGTTAATGCACTATTAACTCACTATCCCCATAAACTTTCAACCACTTGACTCGTCTCTTATTATCCCATTGAAATCCATGGATGAGACCTTCATATTCTACTACATTGTAAGAGAAACTAAATTAGAACATGTAAGAAAAAAAATTATCATTTGAGTAGGATACGTACACCCACTCCATGTTTTCTCCTTGAATCATCAAAGAATAATTTCCATAAGCCATTAGGATCTTCTTTAGGTCCAATGAGGGATGTCATGGACTAATTTTCTTCATGTAATCAGTAGAAACCAATATCTTTCTCTTCAAATCATTCCAAGGGATCAACTGACTAATGTTCATTCCATATCTCATCCAAGAACATGTCTGGTATCTCCTTAGGCTGAGTGTTTAATTATTTAACCACCATATGTTCATCCTCATCAAGTATGTTGTAATTATGGTTTATGTTATCTAGTCCATAAGGGTCTATGTGGAATTGTGCAATGGGATCAACCTTAATGGATACCTTGGTTCCATATCTTATTCTGAATGCCATGTATGACTAATCTAGTCCAAGATAACCTCTAATCTTTGTAGTGAATTCTTTGGATAGACATAAGGCAAAATGATGAGGCACATCTAGGATCAACACATCTTGAACCACTATGACATTAGGACAAGCATGCAAGGTCAAGTTAAGGTCCTTAATGATACTAGATGGCTTGGTGGAAGAACCATCAAGCTTTAGTACTCCCTTAGATTTGGGTTCATACTTAAGACCAAGTTAGTCTGCTATAAACTTTGGCATTACTAAGGTGTTGGCCCCATTTTCTATGAAGTAATTATGTACCAAAGAGTTTCTAATTATTAATAAAATGTATAATGGAAGAATTTTGACCACCTTACCCGATTGACCTTCACTTTATCCTTTGGTTACATTAGTGAGAACCTCATTCACCTTTCTTGATGGCTTGTCTGCAATTAGTGCAATATTAATCTTGGGTAGACCCTCTTGAATAATATCCACATAGATATGTGTGGAAATCATATCCCACATTGACACACTCACATTTAAATTCTTCATTTGTTCCACAAATTTGATGGGTGAACCATTATCCTTTGGTTGTGCTTTGGGAGCCACAACTATACTTTGAATTTGTGAGTTTTGGGGAGCAAAGACATTCCCCTGATCTTGATTCCTTGGATCTATTAGAACCTTTGGAACAATAGTAGATGTAATTGGATTTGATATTAAAGGAGTAATGGTAGGAGGCTCTTTGAGTACTTTCTGGTTACCATCCATGTTCTTTATTTTGAATCTTTTATTACCTACCACTAGGATATATGATTGGATAGAACTAGCCTACTAGTTGAGTGCATAACACTCCTCATGATCATAATTCACCATTGTATCACCCAACTATCTTGGTCCTTAATTAGGGTTTTGAGCTTGTTTAATATGTTTTGGTCTTGTCATCATGGGCACCTCTATGTTCTGAGCCATAAGAGCTTGATTGTACCCATAATTTTTAGTATGTTACCATTGATCATTGAAATCATAGTTGAGGTCAATGTTTAGGACAATGGATTGCCCAAAAGATTGATTCCAAGGCATTGTACCCTCACCTTCTTGAGAAACATTATTTTGAATAGGGACCAAAATGTTGGAAGTTATTGCAACATTTGGATTATAGTTTCTCTATCTATTGTAGCTAGGTTGCCCTTGTCCTTTATTTTAACCTTGGCCTTGGCCTTGGAAGTTTCCTTTATAGGGTGGCCTATTTTATTGATGAGCTTGCTACTGAGATTGATATGAGGCTTGGTCAGGCCTATTGAAATAATGTTGCCTCTTAAAATTTAGTAGTTTATTTCCCAAAGATTGGAACATACTCTTAAGCTCTTGAAAGTTCTTTTATTTTTTGGAATCACTAGATCCACTAGTGGAATCCTTTTCTTAGGTGAGGTTATAACATTAATTGTAGGCATAGGAAGAATGACGTCTAGGGGGAAAATAGAAATAAGAGATGGTCTAATCTTAGGGAATAAAGACATTGGTGGTCTAGGTGTAAGTTTGCTAGCCTACACTAGATAATTTTTTTCCCTGATTGCCACCTCATATGCATTTGTTAATGTGTTCCCTCCCATAGACTGGATCATTATTGTAATGTCACTATTAAGGCCTTTCAAATAGTATAGGAAGGCAAAGTTAAGGGTAGGCCTAATAGATACTAGGATTTTTTCCAAGTTTTTTAGAACCTTGTATTGAAGTCTTACATGACTTTATGAGGGGATCTTTTTATTGCAGTTAATTACTATGCAAGTGATAAATGATCACTTTTATCATCAAATATTTTATACAAATCCTCTCCTAATTGATCCCATATGGAAATAGAATTAGTAGTAAGGATTCTATATTAATTTAAGGCTTTACCTTTGAAATAAATAGCTAATAACCTATTTGCCACATTTTCCTCATTGATATCATGAATATTACAAAAGTTAGTTATATCCATGAGGTGTTTAGAAGGGGTTTTAGTTTTATCTTTAATAAAATAAGGGACACTTTTGAGAGATTCTACTATAATAGGATCATATTGAGTGAGGGCCAGAGGACTTTAGCCATTAAAAGACATAAAATCTCTAGGGACTGCCATGGCTATGAAGGGGTTTAACAAAGGTCTCCTTGGAGGGGTAGGCCTTGAAAATGATTAAGGAACAAAGTTGCCTTTATATGGGTGTGTATTATCAAACCTTAACCTTTTTACTAAATTTAAATGCAATTCAAAGTGAATACCTCCAAAATATCACCTTGTTGTTACCTTTGGCATGAGGTGTATTCATTTCTCTACTACTAGAGTGTTGAATCTTCTTTTGAGGTTGCTAGATGTTGTTGCTTAGAAGCTATAACCATTGAAAATTGATCAAACCAGTATCAACTTTGACCAATATTCTTTGAAATTTATGTGTGTCTCATTAATCATGATAGAAACTATTATAGCATTAATATGTACCTAGGGAGAGGGTTCTTTAGTCCCTTTCTAATTGATCTATAATATTAGGACAACCCCAAGCTATGGGTAACTTATGGTGGATTTAAACCTCCTGAGAAGGTTAGCTTCTTCTTGATGATCAAATAAAATAATGATTTCATAGGTAAAATTGTTAGAAGGGGGAAAAAGGATCCTAAGAAGGCTAAAAGTTGATGTACCAAAAAAAGATGGACACTCACATAAGCTTGAACCCACACTATATTAGCATAACACAACTATAGCTCACACCACCTCACAGTCTTCCCAATTGAATAAGTATTTTATAGAAGAGGTTCAAATAAAACACTAATTCAGACCTATAATAGCTTGAAAACACCTTAAAAGAGGCAAGCAAAAGGATAATGAACTAGGAAGATTCTCCTTCATGAATTCATCATGTACAAGCATATTAAGCACTAATCAAAGGCAAGAGGTAAGAAAAGAGTTAATCTTATTATTTTAAGACATATTTATTACAATATTTTGATAGGGTTTAACCTTATCAAATGAGCACCCTTTTACAAGAGTCTCAATCAATATCCTTGTCTCCCAAAAAGATGAAAGTTTTAAAATCTGAGAACCCTTACCATAGAAAAAAGAATGGGATCATATAGAAAGAAGGAGAAGAGAGAAGAGGGATCACACCATCCAAGAATAATTAATGAGCTACCACATTTCAAGGGATGTTCCACCACCTTTGATCTAATCAGGACTAATACACCATAGACCAGATAGCCTTCCTTTACTCCAATAGTCTTTGAGCTCTTTTCATTGGTTGATAAATATGCACTAGAAGACAAGGGTTTGTTTTGTAGATGATGGGTCATGATCCTTACTATGAGGGAAGACCCTCAAAGCTTGTGAATAGAATTAAATACTCCATTATGATATTCTAATCCCTAGATCTCTTCATTATGATCTTCTATACCATTTCCACTTACTTCATTATGAGGGAAAGGTCATTATATCCATGTACCTGATAGAGCCATTCCCAAGTCTAGTTTTTGTAGTTATTTTTCAGAGCTATGGCCATATTGAAAAATGAGACACTCATTCATACTCACCTATCTACCCCATTCCAATATCTGAACATAGGTCCTTTTCTATTGTTTAAAAACTAATCTCCTTTATTGGTTTTCCTATAGCTATTAAAATCAATAAATGAAGCTCGCCATGTGGTCTAGTCTCATTTTGACAATAAGATGTTGACCCTTTATCTGTATTAGGTTTATAGACTTATTTTATCTCCATAAAGCTCTAATGGTGATGTTCAGTCTTGATGTACCCATTCTAGTTTAACCTAGATCTTATTAGATCTTGGTACCTTTGTATTTACTTTGCTCAAGTCAAAAATTGCTTCATCAAACTTTTTCAAAAAGCTCATAGGCTCACCTTTGCTCATTGGTTGTCAATTATCAACTCAACTTATTGACCTTTTGACCCATATTGCACCATTGATCATGTTAGGGTGTGGAGCTAAAAGCTTCAACTATTTGCAGACATGAAGAAGAGGATGCTGAAGAACCATAAGAACCGGCATCGACAGCATGACCGACATTAGTCAGATACAGTGTAGAAGGCAATCGGCGATGGCAGCTAGTCGGTCGACGTTAGCAGCACCAAGCAAGCAGGGACCGATAGTTAAGTGAAGCGAGTGTTTGCATGTCAAATGACTAATTATAGTCACGAGCTACGTGTCTAATTATTGTAGTTAGAATTCTATTTTTGTAAGCATGAGATCCTATTTAAAGACCCATAAGGCATGTATTGTAATTTACCAAGACGGCAAGTAAAAGCATTGAAGCAAGCAAGGTCAAGGAGATCTATAGGCATAAGGTCAAGGAGATCAGCTGAAGCATTCAAGGAGGGATAACAACTCAGGTTGTAGAGTTGGTTTTGTGTTGAACAAGAGAGAGAGGGAAGAAGGTCTTGAGGTGTGGCAAGCCTTTGAGGTGGAGGAAGAAGTGGCATCTTCCTTATTGTATTTTCTTCTAGTAATATCTAATACAAGAGTGTGTATTGTCTCTCAAATTCTTTGCTGTCTCAAGTTTCTAGTTACTTTATCATTCTGGTATAATTTTGTGTTTAATTTCTTATAAGCAAGTAATCAATTGTGCTTCCGTTGGATAAGGGGTCTCCTAATAGTTGGTATCAGAGCTACGATTTGTAGGAAGCAGGTTAATTTTTTGATTACAAGTCATTCACAGGGTTTTCTGATTGAGTGGGAGTTCAGCAATGGCAGAAGAAAGTAAGCTACGAATGGAGAAGTTTAATGGCAAGAATTATCAACACTGGAGGATGCAGATTGAGGATTATCTGTATCAGAAGGATCTGTACTTACCATTGGGTGGGGTTACATGCAAGCCCACAGATATGAAGGATGAAGAATGGAGTGTTCTTGATCGGAAGGCTCTCGGTTCCATAAGGTTGAGCCTTACATCATCTGTGATTTCTAGCTTATCACAGTGCAAGATAATGGAAGAGTTGATAAAGTCCTTAGCAAATTTATACGAAAAGCCCTCGGCTTCTAATAAGGTATATCTTATGAAGCAGCTATTACTTTGCAAATGTAGGAAGGTGGATCAGTACATACTCATCTCAGTGATTTCCATGGTTTGGTAAACCAATTAGCTTTAGTCAATATTGTTTTTGATGATGAGGTAAAGGCTCTCTTGATTTTATGTTCTTTGCCTAAAAGTTGAGACAGTTTGGTTATGGCAGTAAGTAATTTTGCATCTGCTTCTAAAATCTTAAAAGTTGATGATGTTGTGAGTGTGATCTTGAATGAGGAAATACGCAAGAGAAGCACAGGTGAATCATCAAGTAATGCTCTAAGTGCAGAAAGCAGGGGAAGGCAAAGGGAGAAGATTGAGCAAGGGAAATTGAGGTCGGGAAGGAGATCCGAGTCCAAAGGTATTACCTACTGGTTTTGTGGAAAGAGAGGACATACAAAGAAGGAGTGTTGGTTGAGAGATAAAGAGAATCAACATGTAGGTATTGAAGAAGCAAAGGATGCAAATATTGTGGTACAGGATGCTCTCACACTTTCTTTGGATAGTCAGGTAGGATCATGGATTTTAGATTTTGGTTCATCTTTTCATGCATCCCCAAACAGAGATTTGTTCCATGAGTATGAACAGGGAGACTTTGGAGTGCTCTATTTAGGGGATGGTATGCCTTGTCAGATAGTTGGCAAAGGGAAAGTGCAGCTGAGATTGCAGATTGACAACACATGGGTGTTGAAAGAGGTCATGCATGTTCCAATTCTGAAGCAGAGTTTGATTTTTGTAGGAAGGTTGGGTGATGAGGGATGCACAATAACCCTCACAACGGATTCTTGGAAGGTTACCAAGGAAGCACTTGTTTTAGCGAGAGGTAAGAAAGTAGGTACTCTTTATCTATCTACTTGTATTACTGATTCTACTTCTGGTGTAGATTCGAAGATGTGGCCTAATAGGCTTGGTCACATGAATAAGAAGGGAATGGAAGTTCTTGATTCAAAAGGTATGTGTTCAGATTTGAAAAGCATAGATAGATTTCATTGCAAAAAAAGGAAATTTGATGCTTTTGATAGGAACAAAGAAGCCTTGGTGTTTATGGAGGAGATGAAGGATAGAGATCAGTCACAGGGGCTGAATAAATCTGAGCGGGGTAGCATGGACAGAGGTTTGATCCAAGAAGAGCTCGTGGATGAAAATTTCATCACTTACAGGAACACACAGATGCCAATGTCGATCACATGGGACCGACGTCAATTAGCCAGATATCAGCATCGGTCATGTGCAGACCAGCAGGGTCGGTAGGTTGGGTAGGAGAAGTCTGACGTCGATCATCAAGACCAACGTCAACAAGGGGGACACCGGTGTCGGCCAGGGAAATGATGTTGGCAGTCAGGGTCAGTGCAGGGAACCGACATCGGTCGGGAGCAGACTGGGAGATGGCCTAGATCGGTCATTAGAACAGATGATGGGTGGATAGTTAGCTATCAAGGAGTCTCAAACACCCATATGGAGGTCAGAAAGGGTATGTGAACCTCATATTCATTGTTCACCTTCTTTATATTGCTTATTGATAGTCAAGAACTAGGAAGATGGAAGAAGCAATGCAGGTAGAATCCAGAAACAGTGGGAGCTTGGCATGGATGAGGAGTGTGAGTCCTTGGAGAAGAACCAAACAGGTATTTGTTGGTAGAGTTGTCAGCTAGAAGAAAGCACTGGATAGAGGGATGGATTCCCGTTTTAGAGAAGAGAGTGAATGGACCCGTGAGATAGAAGGCTATGGTATATGGTCTTGATTAGGCTGCACAACAATGGAGGTTTGACCATTGTATTTTATCTTTACCAAGTTGGATAATATTAGCTACATTATCCTACTACTGTATTGTGTTACTTGTTGTAGGGTTTCATATATAGGGAGTTTTCTGAGCTAAGGGTAGAGTTGGTTCAGAAGTATGTTATGAAGAACTTGGGAGCAGCAAAATTCTTGTGGCATAAGTGACAGGTATAGCATCACAGGTTTGCGTGGTGGTTGGTCTTCAAGAGTGACTTTGAAGAGGGATACAGAGCCAGAGGAACAAAATAGATGGTGTATAGGTACAGGTACAATAGTAGTTGTTTATCTCCAAGTGGGAGATTGTTAGGGTGTGGAGCTAAAAGCTTCAACTATTTGTAGACACGAAGAAGAGGATGCTAAAGAACCATAAGAACCAGTGTCGGCAGCATGACCGAAATCAATCAGATACAGTGCAGAAGGCAACTGGCAATGGCAGCTAGTCAGCTAACGTTGGCAGCACCAGGCAAGTAGGGACTGATGTCGATCGCCTGTGTGTTCCAGAATTGTTGTTGATGAACAGTCAGTTAAGTGAAGTGAGTGTTTGCATGTCAAATGACTAATTATAGTCACGAGCTACGTGTCTAATTATTGTAGTTAGAATTCTATTTTTGTAAGCATGGGATCCTATTTAAAGACCCATAAGGCATGTATTGTAATTTACCAAGAAGGCAAGTAAAAGCATTGAAGTAAGCAAGGTCAAGGAGATCTACAGGCGTAAGGTCAAGGAGATCAGCTGAAGCATTTAAGGAGGGATAGCAACTCAGGTTGTAGAGTTGGTTTTGTGTTGAGCAAGAGAGAGAGGGAAGAAGGTCTTGAGGTGTGGCAAGCCTTTGAGGTGGAGGAAGAAGTGGCATCTTCCTTATTGTATTTTCTTCTAGTAATATCTAATACAAGAGTGTGTATTGTCTCTCAAATTCTTTGTTGTCTCAAGTTTCTAGTTACTTTATCATTCTAGTATAATTTCGTGTTTAATTGCTTATAAGTAATTAATCAATTGTGCTTCTGTTGGATAAGGGGTCTCCTAATAGATCCCCTTTGGTATGATCAAATGTGTGTCATTAGATCTATTTTAAGGACCCTTTTAACTCATTGCCCTGCTCACGTGTCGTATATCTTTCATGTATGATTGAATGTAAGCCCTTGATCTTGATGGGACCCACCATTTAAACTCAAATAGATAATTTATAAGGCCCAAAATTGACATCTACATGCCCATATTTGGCATCCATGTGAATGTCCTTGATGTCTACATGAACATCTAAGTATTTTTAAATCCAAATAGTTATTTTTAGGGCCTTAAATTTGACATTTGCATGCCTATCATTTGATATCCACGTGACTGTCATTGACATCCACGTACCCATCTACATTTTAAACCCCAATGGTTATATTTTGTGGCTTAATTTTGATATATGTGTGAATGTTTCATTCTACATGTCTAAATTTGAAGCTTTATATCTTAAGATAGCAAGCTCATCAAGATATGAAATTTACAAAGGATGGTCTTGGAACTAAGGACATTGATTCCATGTGATATTTTAGCTTCATGAGTCTTCTTGAGTGAACTTATAAAATGCACAAGTCAATTGACCCATCTAACTCTACATGATGTGCTTGTGATGGTCTGGTTCTTTTTGGACTTATGAAAGAAGATGTTTTCCCTTTAGAAGGCTCCAATGAATTTATAAGCCTTTGTGCAACCTGACGTTAGTAATTTGACCTATCAAGGTCAAATTACTAGCCCTATCATTTAAAACTTTCCTAAATCTCACCAATATCCCTTTATAGCAGGTCAAACTAATCAATTGTGGCCTATAATCACTAATTTTGGTAAAAAAATGTCTTAAATGGATTGTAAATAGGTCATTGTCATTTCAAAAGAGCATTATCAAGTTCAAATATGCAAACAGAACATGCATAGGGGGTCAATTTTAAAGGAAATTGAGGATTCTTAGAGCTTCAGGTGGTTTTAAGACCCCAAATTTTGTACACAATGTCATAAATATTTTAACCTTATGAAAAAAATTCATCTCTATTGGATGAGTGGATATACTCATTATTTTGTAACAGTCCTCAGCATGTTCGTTGGAGATCACCATTGGAGAAAACATCATTTTGGAGTGCCACCAAAGTTTCTAAGTCTAAGTAAAAGTTTGAAAATCATGGGATAATTTTTTTACATCATAATAAGACCTTTAAATATTTTCACAACTCCAAATTCTAAGCAAACCATGCTCGTACATGGTTTTGCAAGCAAACAGGCATATAGGCCAAAAAGGGGTTTTTTGAATTTTCAAGAAAATTATGTTTTTAGATTATTTTGATATCATGGTACAAACCCCAATATTATGTTTTAGGAATTGTGAAGTAGGTGAAGAGTTATTTTTATTTTGGGGGATTTTTCATTTTTTATAGTTTTAGAACCCTTCCAAGCCTCCTATTCAAATGCTCATATCTTTCACCACATGTAGAGTTTGACTAATATCCTAGTATGTTTTGAGTACTCATATTTAATTATAATTAATAAAAAATTTATACCATTTTATAATATTTTCTTTATTAATAATCATTAAGAGGGTAGGCATCCCAGAATGCAGTCAAAACCCCATAAGAAGATTTCTCCACATGGTAAATTTTTATATATATTGCATGGAAACCCAATATTTTCAAGATTTTATGGGGTTTAGTGTGTTATACATAAATGGTAATATTTTTGGATTTAGAGGTTTGTTTTTCATGAACCATCATTTTGAATATTCAGCTTTAAAGCCCTCCTAAACCCTCAAAAAACTAGTTTTGCATAAAATTGATTTTATTTCCATAAAATCATCTTGGATCAACTTGAAAATTTTTAAAATGTCAATTAAAATTAGATATGATTCTATAAATTTCAATTTTATGCATGGAATTGTATGGATGAGGGAATATATTATGTTTTTTATGGAAAAAAATGTAAAATGAAGCATAGGACACTTCAATGAAATATAATAAATGGAGATAAAAGCCTAAAAAAAATTATTTTTCTTAAAATTTTAATTTTTTCAAAAATAATCCCATAAGTGTCCCAACTATCTCAATCAAAATGGCCAGTCTGTAGGAAAATAGAGCAAAATAGGCCTAGTCAACCCTATTGACTAAATAGCAAGTGTTTTCTCATCAAAATAAAATATATTGTGATGATAAAAGTTTTTATAGGTATATTTAATTATTTTTTCAGGTTTCATGGCATCTTATTTTAGGTTTAATTGATTCCAAATGAAATAAGATAGGCTATTAAGCCTAATTGGCTTAATAGGCTTAATTGGGCAATCAAGCAAGTAAAAAATGGTATTGAAAATATATCAAATGAATTAATTTTACAGTTACCACATGTCATATATGCTTTTTAATTGGATATATCATTCTAAATTCAATCCAAATTTTCCTTCAAGCTGAGCTCAAGTTGAGTTAACTAGTCCTTAAGGGTCAAATCTCTTCAGTTGACTAGTTTGACTAGTTTCATGCATCTTCCATGCTTTTCATGCAAGATAAGGAAATTAAAGAACTTAAACCCAATTTTAATATGGATTTATCTTCAAATTTATGTCATTATTTTCATGCAATAAATATTTAAAAGTCAACATGGGCCCACCACTTCTCAATTCTATGTCAAAAATGAAGAACATGCAATTTTTCAAGACTTGGAATATTTTAAAGCCTTTATTTAATATTGTAAAAGGATTTTAGTCTTATTTTAACTCAAATAAGACAATCCTTCTCTTTTCCATGACACTTCATCTTTATTTAAGGTTTTAGACTTATATATTGGCTTTTTGAAGCCATTTTTCATTAATTACTGAAGTAAAACATAAATTGTAATTGGCATCATTTATCAATAAACGAAATATTTTGCATATAAGTTTTTTTAATAGAATAAAGTGTATTTTTTATTTTTCACCAGCACATAAGTGATATCTATATCCCATTTTTCAATTCTTTTCCTTGCCTACTATGAAAATCTCATCCTCTAGAGGTCATTTAAAGAGCTAGGAATAGAATTTACTTTGCAAGCTTCTTTTAGGCCTTCTTTTGTAACAATTATGTTTAGGATTTACTGAAGAATTTATTTTGATTCATATGTGTGCCTTACTCAATTTTTAAAAATATTTTATAGAATATCAATCACTTAGGTGCATCACCCCAATTAGATAGGATTTTTAATTTTAGTTTCCTTCTCCCTTTTCATCCCAAAATATTAAAATAGTTTAGTTTTTAGAGATAAATCTTAAGGGAACTAGACCTCTCTAGATGTTCTTCTCAGTATAGAGTCACCCACACTCTAAGAAGATCCAATTGTATTATTTGGAAGAGAGTGTGTGTTTTGCACATATTTAATCAGAGTGCACTCTAGAGTGATAACCCCTGATTTATGCTCTTGAATGCATGAAACATTGTGAAAACCTACTAGTCTTCTTCATTTTGCAATCCTAGACTTGTCTCAATATCTAATTCTCAAAGATCAACAAAGCACACTTTAAGCTTGCTTAATGTGTTTCAAAAGCTTTTTGAGAAATATGTGATCTTATTCTCCATTATTTGGGTTCACTCATTCCATCTATAACTCTATTCAGTTGATCACTCCATACCAAGACCTTTAGAAACTAGTCCATTTAAGTAGATTTTTGTATGTAGGCCACAATTAGCCAATATTTAGCCATAGGTATCTTTTAAATTAATCCCTATATATGTAGGAAACAACTTTTTTATACTCATGTGGTTTAGGAAGCCACTACTAGTCACCTTACCTATAATGAAAAAGTCCTAAAGTAGGTCGATGTAGGGCATCACTTCAAGCTTGGTGGATGCAAAGTAAAATTATTGGTGTTTTAATGGTAGTAAGTCCACTAATAGAAGATTATTTTCAATTGTTAGTTTCTATTCATTTGATAATGTGTCTACATTTTCTACCATGTCCCACATAACTTTATCTCTTATAAATCGGTCATTGAACACTATTGAATCAAAGACAGCGTATGTGTATTCAGTATAGTCCTTGATGGATAACTTTGATGGTGGTAATACTCCTATGAACACCTTTAATGATGACACCATTACCAGCCTATATTCTCTCATAAAATTCAACTATTTTCACTTTTACTATAAGTAGTTTGCACTTGGATGCAATTAACTAGGGCTTCAAATTATCTTTGGAAGGCAAGTTAGCTCAAGCTCATTATTAATACATAGGCATGATTTATGTTCTAAATTCATTGATATAGATTTTGAATATAAGACTTTAATTTTAGTTTGTGTGCCATTAATACCCAATGTTTCTAAACTTATTTTATGCATTTAATTCAAAATTTTCCACTTTATTTGGTGTGTATGCCAAATAGGCTTTTTATAAATTTAGATAAATGCCACACCATAGCCTTGGACATGTGTCATCTTATCATTAATTTTTCACAAGATTGGGGATGCCATGTGGTGTTTCATCAAATGTCAGGTGTCCCAAATTTTTTTGAGACTGCATTAAATAATTTTCATGATAACTTGAATATGTGAAACATGAAGACAAAGTATGTGAAGAACACAACTTGTGATTTAACCTTTTAGTGTTTTATACTAAAAATATTATGCTTAGATTAAAGGTCTGAGATGTCTAAATTAGTTAAATAAATATGAAATAATTAAGTAGTAATTTATTATGACCTTTTATTTTGTTTGACTTTCTAAAAATAGTAATAAATAGGGATAAATAGAGACTTATTTAAAAGGTGACTATTATAGATGATCTAGGTTCTAAAATTTAAGATCTAGAAAATATTATGTCATCAATAGTATTTTGGTATTCATTTACTCATTATATAGTAGCACCTAGTATGAATAGTAGCTCCATCTGTGTGTAGTATCCTCAATGTGGTGCTGATGTCCCCTTTATAGGATTATTCCTTTTTTCTTGGAGTATATGTGCCTGTGTATGTATGTCTTATTCCTACATGACCAAAACTTGGAGCTTTGTGTTGTGCCTAGAAAACCTAATTTAATGTGCAAACTCGAGTCCTCCTTGTAATTATGGCATGAGAAATAATTTTTTGTGTGTTAGTCAGATGGACTAGACATTTTCAACATCTTATTGTGTAGAGATTTGCCTACATACCAATACTTTAAAGAGGGATCAAGCATGATGTATTTGTCCTACCTAATACTTTATGTAAGTGCAAGTGAATTATAGAATAAGAGTGGCCTTGGATGCCTTGAATGTGCTTGAGCTTTGAAATGTTTAAAAACTAGGCTTAAGCTTGATATAGATGGTAGTATGCATAAATTAGGTTAAAATAGGGATTAAATATCTTAATTTTTCTTAACTTTATCTTTGGTTTGAATATATTATTTTCCATCTAGTGAATAGAGGTGAATTATATTTGTATTTATAGGGTTTTGTTGCTTGTGCAGATTTTAAAATGAGTTTAAACCAACCTTAGGAAGGGCACACATTTTTAAAAGTATCTTTTGGGAAGAGTTAGGGATAAGGATAGTAGGACTCAGTTGGGGACCCTAGCACCATATGGTTGTATTGTCCCAAATGTGGTGCTAATGTTATTCTTTTAGATTGTTAAGCAATTTTGATTGGGGTTTGAGATGTCACTTCTAGGACTATGCTTTGACTAGCTATAAGTGACTATGGTCTACTGAATGACTATAAAAGTAATTTTAAATCTCAAGGATAGGTCTATGGATATCCTAGGGATAGGTTAAATCAAGAGACACTCTTAGTATCTAATTACCAATTTTATATGATTACATTTTCCCCACTTTATTCTAGTAATGCAATAAAGAAAAATGACTATAATAAAGGAAAAAGAAGCATACCAAGACTTACCTTGGAAGTGAAACCCATGTATTTTAGTTTGAGTATGAAAATATGCTTTTTCATATGTGAAACATGATCCAAAACAATGTATTGTAATGAAACATGTAAAAATTAGTCCTTAATAGATAGTCAAAATAAAAAGACTATGTTGAATAAATGTAACTAATAAATATATGTAAAGATGGAGGAAATGAACAAATAAACCTCATTTGTTACATGAACTTGGTGAAAAAATATGTGTGTGAGTGTGTATAGTGATCATATCATTGAATAACTTAGATTGAGATGATGGCTTGTGCAGTCCTCATATGGGTGGCTCAAGAACTCTATCCAGTTTTGACTCCATCATTTCCCACCCCTACTTGGTAGATCCTAATCTTTGTGAATAGCTTAGGTAAGATTTTAATTATTTCTAACCCTCTCATGTAGGTGGCTCAAGAACTCAAGTAGGCATTGACTTCATCATTACACACCTGTGTGAATTAGATGCATCTTTAACTATACTACACAAAGTGTTGAAAGTATCTAACTGAGAAATCTAACTATGTATTCAGCTTCACAGCCACTTTGGCATATTAGGTAGCTTTGGGCCACTCAATAATTCTAACCATTATATATGGAGTAATTTTTTAATCTATGGATAAATTATAATGTGATAACAATTTTATACAACATAGAGAATGACATGGAGTTTGGCATTCTATCTGATTAACCTATCTAAAGTTGAGATATGGAAACTATGTATTGCATACATGCCCCCAATATAGTATCTGAGTATATTGAATCTAAATTGAATATGTAATATTTAAATGTGTGTAACTAAATTTAATGTGGGATTTATCATGTCACACATGATGCCCTCAAATCTAAGAAGTTGGTATGAATCTAAGTTGAAATGAATGAATCTAAAATAAATCTAAACATAACTATCTAATTTAAATTTTTTGGGAATCTTGGAGTCTTATTCATAACTTAGTTAAAGGTAAGATTTGACTAAATCAATAAATAATATTACAATAATTTAACTACTGATTTGTATAATTTTATTATTTTTTTAACCTTTTTATAAATAGAATTAAATATGGAGAAAATAAGACTAAGCTGAAAACAGGATGAAACGACTAAGATAGGGTCTATAATTTTTTTTAGGACTGGGATATGTCACAAATTAGGATCTATATTTAATTTTTTTTAAGTACAAGAGTACCAAAATAAGACACCTTGGGTTCTGGTGTTATAGTCTTTTTTTGTTGCTATTATCCAAACTACTTACAGAGACCTGAGTTTTTTGAGTTTTGTTCATTATCCTTGTGTGAGCTTACCTATGAAATATCAACTATTGAAAGTATATATAACTCTTTATAGATATTATTTAATCTTTAAACCCTAGACTTCATTTTTCTTTGATAAACTTTGAGAAAGAAATGGGGCTTAGTTTGTGTAAGAGGCACTGAACATGTATCTACACCCCTTATGTGGGCATGTTTCCTACATACCAATACTTATAAGAAGGATCAAGCTATATGTAGTTCTCCCACTTGATTTGCTTTGTGAAATAGAGTTATGTAAATTAAAAAATGCTAAACTAGGTATACTTGAGGTCACTAGGGATTAGTGTGAGGATTTGGATATGTTTGTATCTATATTGGATGGTTGTATGTAGAGAATAGGGAAATTTACCTCAATGGTTTTGCTTGTATTCTTGCTTGATTTGTAATATTTTCCAACCTCCTTGTAAATTAACTTTGAATGGGATTTTATAGATATCTATTGGTCATGGGTTAAATGTATTTATACTAGGCCAACAAGATGAAGGATAGAAACTAGAAAGAAATAACCATTGGAGTTTGCAATTAAACAAGAGCACCAAAATAAGACACCCTAGGGTCTAGTGCTATAGTCCAAGTTGGGTACTCTTATCCTATAGGTGTGGGACCTATGGAGATAGGATTGGCCTAGGAAATATTTCCTAGCTAAGGTGGAATGATCGTTTGGAAAGCTTGGGATGACTAAGAATAAGCAAAATGGTGTCTAGAAGGGTCATAAAAGCATGAAAGAAAGACCTATGGGTTGGGTATCACAAGCCACACTCAAGCTACCAATTTTGACATTTTATATGACTACATTTTCCCACCTTTATTCTAGTGATGCACCAAAGCAAAAATACTAGGATAAAGGAAAAGTAGAAAGCATACTTGAACTTACCTACAAAGGTAAAACTCATGAAGTTGTGTGATATTGGGTGTGCATAGAGAAAACATGTTATGAAATATAAATCAATAAGATTAAATAAATATTAAATCAATTCTTACTAGATATGTTACATCTAAAATAAAAATGTACAAAAGCTAGGTAAGAGAAAGAGGAAGAGAAAGGAACAAATACACCTCACCGGGTACACAGACCAATACAAAACCTATTATGTTACTGATTGATGTTGGGTATCTGTTGAATGATGTTGTACCAAGAGTAATATCATGAACAGGGATGAGTGTTTAATTCCCCAAGAGTGGCTCAATAATGCAAAGTTTGTCCCTTTGGATCCATCATCACCCACTAAGTGAAGCTATGTGATCATGCATGTGTTAATCAATGTTTTGACTATGTGTCCAATCCCTCTAAGTAGGTGTCTCAAGAATAGAAAGGATAGCTATACCTTTGGCTCCATCATTTCCCCATCAATTGAAGCTATAAACTGATACTGGTATGATTGTGTATCGTATGAGATGGCTCCTAAATACCATAAATGTTCTATAATCTGATATTATGGCATGGATAGCTAAATGTGTGTTAAAACTAGACCTCTCTTGGCCACTCAAAAAAAGGTAGAGATTGGGCTTGTATGAAATATACTCCAAAAATTGGCAATAGGATTATGTGGAAGCCACTAAAAAATGATGCCAACCATCTGTAGATGGAATAAGGCATGCAACTACTGAGAATGCTTGGGAAATACCATAAACTATAAAGAAGAGAAAGTAAATATGTCATACACTTTGCCCCCAATCACTGGTGTCTATAACATGTATTATGATTTGGAATTTATACTAATTGCCTAATCTAAAAATGGAAGTGAGAGCCATCATGTCGTGCATGATGCCCCCTATATCTAGATTCTCTAAGAAAAACTATACTAAAACCACTAATTTTGAATTGAATTATAGCTGATAAAATTGTAACTAGTCTTACCTTTCTGTCTATTTCTAAAAATTCTAGTTTTTTTTACTATTTTTATGGGATCATCAAAATAGGACACCCTAATATTTAGTGTTGTATTCCAAACTTGGCACTCTTGTCATGTGTTGATTCTAAAGTCTATTTTGTAATTATCACTATTTGTTTGGTCTATTCTACTTGGTTTGAAATATGAATACTATTATAGGTGTTCTGAAAGCTAATTTTTTAACCAGTAAGAGCTCTGATCTCTGTGACAAAACCCTTATTTATTTCCCCCTCTTTTGAGAGTATTAATGGAGAGCATGCAATGACTATCTTCAGAAGAAAAAGCCCTATAAGTATGTTATGCTATGAAAAATTCATGATATAACAATGATAATTGACAAGATATCTTAAGATATAGCATGTTTTATATGAGATATTATTAGATTAATAGGGGTATGCCTAGATAGATATAACAATGTAATAGCATGTGCAATATAATGAACTATAACTAGAAGTGTTAGTTGTTAGTTGTTAGTTGTTAGGGAGGGATGGAACATGATGTCCATCATGGCATCCAAAAAAGCAAGATAATGCATGATGTGGATCATGGCATTGCAAATAGTTGAGAGTAAATAAAGAAATAATCACACAAGGTAAGAAACAAGAATCATATAAAAGTGGCCAAGGGGCCAAGAAAACAAGGGACATGGGCACATGTCACTCAAATTTGAAAGCAAACATACATGGCATGTTTAAATGCCACATATGCATATAAATGAAACAAGCAAGTTTGTAACAAGGGCCATATGTACATAGAAGATTACAAGCAAATGAAATTGGCAAATGTCTTAAGGTACACATAAGACATAGAACAAGAACTAAGAAATGTAATTATATCTAGGTATACAAAACAAACAAAGAAGGCATGTAAATGCTGGAAATACAATCTCATCTAACTAATCAAATCAAGAAGTGAAAGTATGCAAGACATGTCATACAATACTAGGTATTTACTAAAAAATACATAAGTTTTATATACTAGTGAGTGTTGATAAATTAATTTGTGTAAGATAGTAATTAATGTACATCAACATGATAACTAGAGTGTGTGTTGTAGGAATAGAATAACCTAGATGGTGTAGTCATGTAGAAGATGCCCATATGGGGTATATATATCAATATGTGTATTGAATGTAGAATTAAGATGCCCCCTCAATGTGTATATTAAATCAATCATGAATTTGGATGTCACTGCACA
Organism: Torreya grandis; assembly: GCA_037957365.1. Lineage (NCBI taxonomy): Eukaryota > Viridiplantae > Streptophyta > Pinopsida > Cupressales > Taxaceae > Torreya > Torreya grandis. The sequence goes on from JARHVA010000314.1 coordinate 6,055,200, forward strand.
CACTCAAAGAAGATCAAGTGAAGCATGGTAATGTAGATAAATATAATTCTAGCATGGTAGTAGAAATGTAAAGCATGAATAATGCATACAATTGAAATTTTTTTGAGTTTTTGAATGTATTTGAATATTTTTATATCTTTTGATATATTTGAATGTTTTTGTATTTTTGATATATTTGAATGTTTTTGTATTTTTGATATGAGCTATGTACAATCAATCATAAGGAGACTATGTATAAATAATTTAAAAGAAGATATGTGCAATCAAGACTAAGAAGAAACAATACTAATTGATGAGTCTCATAAGACAGTGCCTATCATGGTATCATGTATCAAGCAAAGGGATCATGCATAATCACGAAGTATGATGGAAGCGCTGAGACTGTGGCTCTAAAAGCTACATATGTTGTAAATGCTCTAAAATATTTGTAATGGAAACTTACTGTGGGGTTCCATTATAACTCTAAGAAGTGGATACAAATATAGGGATCTTAGGGAACCATATGATAGTAGTATAATATTTTTAAACATGTGCTCTGTGTGTAGAGGCATGAGACCTCAATGATACTACCTTGGGTGTGAACACTGTAGCTAGAAACTGTCTAGAATCCTAAAATTATGGTTTCTCTAAAAGAGGCCTCTATGGACATGTATAAACTTTTTATGCTGGTGATGGAGGCCTTGACTGTGTCTAAATCTAAACTTGAGGAAGAACTATAATAGGTGGAGAAACTAAAACTAGTGTTACAGCTGAAACTAGTGACTGTAAAGTAGTAAATGTATATGAAGTGGGGAATGGTAACTCATATGAAGCTCCACCAACTATAACAACCTAATTAGCATGAATTAATTTCATGCATCTATGAACTATAGAAGGTACTACTCAAAGTTTCCAAATATATTTTTGACCAAGTAACATATCAAAAACTAATACATTGGGAACAATAGTAAATGGTGTGGCCACATGTGTTGGACCAACCTATAAGGAAGTACAATCTTACTCAATAAACTTTGTATGATCCCACTAAATGCATTGATAATTGTGTCTATTGGGGTAATATCCTACATTTAATATCTCAAATGTTTTAGTAATGTCATATTGCACATGTTCACATTGGATCCATTATCTATGAGAAAACTATGAATGTAAGCTTTGATAAAGAGTGCATGATAATCTGAATCATCCTCAATGATCTACTAATCTAAGAAGGAGATCAAAGGTCTAACTAGAACTCTAGAATTATATACACCAATTATTTTACTCAAAGGATGTGACTCAATTAAAAGTGCCCTATATGTAGCTGGTGGTAGATGTGCATGATATGCATGGTGAACATCTGATGTGTCCCTTATCTCCTATTTAGAATGTTATGGAAAAGGTTTTGAGAAAAAATTTAGATCCTTGTCTTGTTTTTCCTTTGTCTATGGAGGCTCAACGAGAGTGCCAAGATCAATAAGATTACCATCTATCAAGTCTTGTATCTTGTGTCACAAACTAATGCATTTATTTGTTGTGTTAGTTGGTGCTCTGTGAAAGTCACAAAATGCATTCTGATCATATTCCTGTGGAAGAGGCTTTATTGGATCAACTTATCAAATAAGAAAGAGAGATGTGATATTACATTCCAAAAGCTATTGTAAAAATATGGCTATAAAAATTGATAGATTGGTAAAGGTTCACCAAGGAGGTGCTAATAAAACCACTCATTGAGTGGGCTCTGAAGCTATATTGACTATAGGTTGATTCTGATTTTTTTTATCATTTACCTTGACTTTGTATGGGACTTTATTGTTATTCTTGTTTATTGTTTTTGATATACTACTTAAGTTTACCCATTGAAATTAATTTGAATTCCCTTTTCTTTAGTGTATGACAAAACTTATTGAAGGAAAACAATGCATTAAACATTATTGACTCATGCAAAGTGGGTAGAAACTCTATTTGAAGAGATCTTGTAACTCTTGATCAACCATGGGGCTAGTCATCTTAGCCAAGATAGTCTTATATTGAATAAAATAATTTGTGAGATGCTCATTTGACCTTTATTTCTATTGTGTAACTTGGGCATAGAAAACCTTATCACCAATGTTAATGCTGAAATGAGCTAAGAACATATTGGCTAAAGGATTGAATGCATTGACTGACTGATTTGGCAGCCTATAGAACCATTGTAAAACATAATCCTTTAGTCTCGGTGGAAATATCTTGGTTATTATCTAGTCATTTGGCACATAGTCCAAGCATGCTACATGAAAATATCTCAAGTGTGTCTCTAGATCACCCTTGCCATCATATAAAGTGAGATTAGATTAAATAAAACCTAGTGGCAAGGGTGTAGAAGCAATATGATGTGCTAATGGTATATGAATTAGAGCAAAAGAATCCAAGGCCTATGTAGGTCTAAAGTCACCTTGCTCAATATGTAGCACCTTGGATTGAAGATATTTTATCTCTTACACAAGGGTAGCCACATCAAGAGACAAAGATATACTAATTATAGCTAGTGGTGGCATAAAGGAAGGTTGGGTTGTTATAGGTGGTTGTTGAGACATAATTGCCCTTATAGTGTCAATTGAAATTGGTTGATCTAAAGGAATGGAATAGTCAACTTGCTTAGCCTTTTTAATTTCTATGATATATTGTAAGACAAGATTATGATCTTGGGGCTATTCCTTGAGTCTTTTTGTAAAACTTTGTACAATCAAGTCTTTGTTGGGGATAACATCATTATGAATAATAGGTGGAAGTGGATAAAGAACCTGATGTGGTGGATCATGAACATTAGTGTCTGTATCATCATTATTATTCTCATATTACTCATTGTCAAAATTATCATCATGTAAATTGATGTAATTTAGATGTGTAGGATCTATAGTAGGAAGTTGAGTTGGTTGTTTATCCATGGTATATGGTCAGGTTGAAGGAATATAGGTGAACTCAAAAGGGTTACCACTAAGTCTTGCACTTCATCTCAAAGGAAGAGATGTAAGGAGCTTAGATGGCATAAGGAAAACAACTTGTAAAATTAAAGAGCAGATTAAATAAATGTAAACTAAATAGTGAACTAGAAAATGCATAAAAAAGGATACAAAGATCTTAATTATGTAAGGTGATACCTCAAAAGAAATGGGACCTAGCATATTCAACTAGAATTTTTAAAAATGATAAAAAAATTTAAAATTACTATGGAATTTTAAAAATTAATGTGAATTTTTTATTAAGATATACAGGTAAAAAAAATTGTAAAATTTTGATTTAAATGGACCTAGTAAATTTAACTAGGGCTTGAAAAAAATGATTTTTTTAAAATTACTATGGAATTTTAAAAATTAATGTGAATTTTTTATTTAAATATACAAGTAAAAAATCAAAAAATTACTAGAAAAATTAGCAAGAAATTTTCCCTAGGGTTCGTAAGGTTTCTAGGGTTTTTATGCACAAACGAAGTAAGTTGGGTTCACCAAATGAATTAAATTTTTTGGGATTATTGAATTCTTATTCCTAATTTAGTTAAAGGTCTAAGTTGACTAAATCAATAAATAATATTACAATAATCTAACTACTAATTTGTATAGTTTTATTGTATTTTTAACCTTTCTATAAATAGTAATAAATATGGAAAAAATAAGACTTCGCTGAAAATAGGATGAAATGACTAAGACAGGGTCTGGAATTTATTTTGGAGGACTAGGATAGTATTACAAATCAGGATCTAGATTTTATGTTTTGAAAGGATAGGAGTGTTGAAATAGGACATCTTAGGGTCTAGTGTTATAGTCCTTTTCTTCCATTGTTGTCCAAATTGCTCACAAAGACCTAATATTTTTGTTTTATTCAATGTCCCTGTGTGAGCATGCCTATGAAATCTTGACTATTAAAAGTCTACAAAACTCCTTGTAGATCTGATTTAATCTTTAAACCCTAGACTTCATTCTACTTTGATAAAATTTGAGAAATAAAGGGGGGTTAGTGTGTGTAAGATGCATTAAATGTATATCCACACCCCTTGTGTGGGCACATTGCCTACATACCAATACTCTAAAGAGGGATCAAGCCATATGTATTTATCTCACTGGATGTGCTTTGCACGATAGTGTTATTTGGATACAAAAATGCTAAACTAGGTATGTTTGAGGTGGTTAGGGACTGGTTTGAGGATTTGGATATGCTTGTAGCTGTATTGGATGGTTATATGCATAGAATAGGGAAATTTTCCTTAATGGTTTTACTTGTATTCTTGTTTTCTTTATAATATTTACCAACCTCTTTCTAAATGAACTTTAAATGGGCTTTTATAGAGATCTATTGGTCATGGGTCAAATGTATTCATGTTAGGCCAATAAAATTAAGGATAGGAACCAAAAGGAAATAACCATTGGATCTCAAAATGTAATTGGATAGGAGCACTGAAATAGGACACCTTAGGGTAAGGTGTTATAGTCCAAGTTAGGCACTCCTATCCTACAGGTGTGTGACTTGGGGTGATAATATTGTCTTATGAAATGTTTCCTAGCTAAGGTGGAATGGCCATTTGGAAAGCTTAAGATGATTAGGAATAAGCAAAAAGGTGTCTAGAAGGGTTACGAGAGCATGCAAGAAATACCTATGGGTTGGGTGTCACAAGCCACACTCAAGCTATAATGTTTGAAATTTTATATGAATACACAACCAAACATGTGGTTGTATCTATGTAAATCTATATTGTACCTAGTGTACTAGTCTAAATGATCTAGATTGTCTTAAAGTTCAGGCTACTGGATAATAGTGTCCTATAGTGGATTGCAGTGCCATGTGGTGCTAGTGTTCCAATCTAGGTGTTAATGACTACTTGGTCTAATTTTTGTGTGATCTAGACTAAATTTTGAATCTCTATTCTCTTCTATGTCTGACCTAAGTTTGATGTCTAAAATTGAGCCTATGTGCTAAAATGTATCTATGAAAAGTAATGTAGGAATCTGATCTTTGTGAAAAACCCCTAAGAGTCACCCCTCTTTTGAGGGTAGTTGTTAAATCTATGTAATAACTACCCTCTAAATAATTATCTATACAAAATTATTTAGCCAGATCATGTGCATGATATTTTAATATGATGTACAAGCATAATATCAAAATGTATTTGTATTTGAGTATAAGTAAGAAGTGTAAGATGTATGTTACAATATATCATTACATCAAGGTGTCAAGATACATGTAATCAATGTATATATAAAAAAATATGAGTAACTACCTAGGGGGTTGGGGTGTGATCTCCATCAAGGCTCCCAAGTAGGAAGGGTGGATGCATTAGATCTCTCATGGCATCAAAAATTGGTGTGTGTGTGTGTGTGTGTGTGTGTGTGTGTGTGTGTGTGTGTGTGTGTGTGTGTGTAACAAGCAAATACAAGTTTTATGGTGTAGAAGCATATCTAGAATCAAATATACAATCACATGAGGCATGTAAAATGTAGGCTAGAGGGCCAAATAAATCTAATAATGAATACATACAAAGACATGTTCAAATGTCTACATACATAAACAATAAGCAAGTTAGTTTAGAGCCACATAGAAGGACATGTTCAAATGTCTGCATGTAGAAGTAGGAAAGCACACACAAGGGACATGGGCACATTTTCAAAGCATAAAAATATATAAGTGGCATAGAATATAAATAACAATTTCATATTCAAATGCCTTTGAATATAGAAGAAGCATAAGAAACACAATCAAGTATAATTTAGGAACTAGAAATGAAAGCATGTATAACTGTGCAGTACAAATCTATGTAGATCCTAGGATGCATATATATTAAGTCTAACTAATGATAGTCAACAAAAAAAATTATAAATGATGAGCAGTGATCAATATTCAGATGAAGTAATGCATAAAATAGAATGTATAGTCTGTAAAGATAAAACTTGGTTATAGCAACTATGTAGGAGATGAACTCAAATGGGTGGATGTATCGATGTAAATACCCCCAATGGGTAGATGATAGTTGGTCTAGATTAGTGTAGTGGATTGGCATCCTATCTAGAATCTACAAGCAATTAGCAAAAATATGTGAAGCATATGTGTATGTTAAAATTGACTATACTATGATAGCTATCAATATGTAGTATTTGACTAGTATAAATGTAAACATAACAATGCATATAATTTGTAAAATTTTGTGTTTTTAAAATATTTGAATGTTTTTTACTTCGACATGTTATATTATTTTTGTGTTTTCTAAGTATAAAATATGTACAAGGAATGAGAGAGAGAAAGTAAATACTATAAATGTAAAAGAAACAAAATACAAGTGTAATGTCTATATAGGCCTAAGATCACATCCATGGGATGTGGATAATCAAATAGTATATCTAGTGTAAGATCATCCAGTGTTAGATATTGAGCCTATCTAAACTCAAATAAGTCATCATAATCATGATCATCATACTAATCTATATGTATTATTAGGGCCTTATCTTTGGCATGAATCTAGAGTTTGTGCATTCGAATGGGGTATTTCTCAACTATGTAATATGCCTATCTCATAGTCATAGGGTAAACCACATTAGACTATAGAGTATATATGTGAAACTTGTGGTTCTCATCAATCTCATCATGTAAAATGTGAACCATGTGTCCATCATGAGTGAATTTTAAGCATCTCTATGACTAATCAATTGTAGCATCCATCCCCTATAACCAAGTAACACCAAGTGTAACCTCTATATGATTGTCTTTTCTCAAAATGAATAATAATGTATTGGTCACCTTGGGGCCATATGAAACTAGTAACTTAATATGTCCAATGGAGTCCTGACAGTGTATAACATGTTGTAGCTCACTCTCTTGATAACCAATGTGGTTTAAAAATCCCAAAGTGTAAGTATTAGGATCTAAATCCTCATATATAGCCACATGTGGAAATATTTATCTACTACAAATTTTTGTATAGTCAATGGATCATGTCATGAATATCTATGTTAGTGATGGCTCTGTTATAGTGCTCATATATGTGTAGTAGTTTAGATCACTGGTGGTGGTGGTGCGTATGGAGGTGGAGTTTGTATAATCTAGATAGTACCCTTAGCCTTAAATTTTTATATCTTATGTTTTATTTATACACACTTATTTTATCATGCCCTATGAGTCTATGTAAGTGGGAAAATGGTTTCCCTTCTTATGGTGATAATTTACTAGTTGATATGTGCCAGAATGTGGGTCTATCTATAATATCTAGTGTGTCTATCCTATGAGCTCTCTACCTAAATCTATATGACTAAATTAGTATCCATGTGACCATATGTATTTAATGGATCAAGTGATATGTTACTAACTATGGATGAGTATGGGATATTGTAGCTGTAGAATCTTGAATAAGTGATGTTATTGGTGTAGGGTGAGGTATACATGACTTTGAATTATTTATGTATTCCCTTAGTCCCAATAGTGTAAAGCTCAATCCACATAAATAATCATCGATGTCTTTAGGTGGTTGATTATCCTCTATACTGGCCTATGAATCAATGTTAGAATTATGAATGTAAACCTCTTATAAATTGACAAGTAGTGGTAACTAGGCTATGATAATCTCTTCATCTATCCTAGATGAGGATGTTTGTACTATGAGAGGCTATTCCTCTATGTTCAATCAAGGTAACTATGTTTGGAGAGGTTGGTCCTCTATAATCAAAGAAGGTAGTTGTGCTTAGAGAGATTGGTCATCTATCATTGAAGAAGATGGTTATGCTCATAGATGTTGGTCCTCTATCATCGATTAAGGTATCTACATTAGAGGATTCTCTGAAGGTGGTTTATGAATAGTCTTACTAGACTCCCCCACCTCAGAATTATGCATCTGCTCAATGGGATTCTAGTAAGGTGTAGGCTCATTAAGAACATGAGGTGTCCCACCAGATGATGTACTTGGTGTAGGAGGCTTAGTGAGCCTACAATATCTAAATGGTTAATTATCTGTTGAACATGTGTATAGGTACCCATCATGTAAAAATTTAACACATCTATGAAGAGTGGAAGGTATAGCCTCCATAGCATGTATCTAGGGTCTCCCAAGTAGAAAATTATAATGTAAATGGTTCAACATGACCTAAAAGTGTGTAGATAATGTCTTTGGTCCCACTATAATATCCAATGTGATTAATCCCAATGTTTATCTAGGAATGTCATCAAACCCTCGTATGTTCTTGTATGTTTTTTAAATAGATTTTATATCAACCCCCATGGTTTTCTAAAATATGAGATTATATATATTGAGTCATGAAACACTATCAATGAGAACTCATTTAATATATATGTTGTTCATTTGAGCTTGAATAAAAATTGGTACTTTTTTTATAAATGACTAATTTTGAATGTAAATCCTCATTGGAAAAAGATATCAAATCCTCCAAATCTTTGATAGTAATCATGATTGATGAAAAATATGATGGCTTGGTATCACAAGGCATAGAGTTTTTATTAAGTGTTTGAAACAAAATATCTTTGAATATTGTTACTTTTTGAATTAATTCTAATAGAGATATTTTAGTTGGTATATTCTTTAATTGATCCAAAATAACAAATTATATTTGATGATATCTAGGTGTTGTTATAGTATGTTGGGGATGAGGAGGGATGGTAGAGTTATGTTACTCATATATAGGTTGAAGAGGCACCTTATTCTACTTAATGATAGCTTGAACCATGGGATATACTATTTGTTAGGGGTGAGTTGTAGAGGCAAGATGGGAGCATAGATAATCAAGTGGTCTAGGTGGAGGTAAAACAAAATAAGTCCTCTGAGTCCTCTGTCATCTAGTAGTAATTAGAAGTAGATTTAGGTAATCCATATAGAAATGATCTATATAAAAATTTATCTCACATGATAGAGGACCAATTTATGAAACAAGCTTAGCTCAAACTGAATCCATGATAGGAGTAACATACATGTGTACCTTTATACAAATAGATGGTAATAAACATGCTAAGCAAAGTACCAAGATTTGTACCATGAAATGAAATATGTATTATATCATGATAATCATGGTATAAAATTGTAAGTGACACTTAGTGACTACCAAAAATGTGAACCTTAGGGTTGTATAGGGTTAGGTATTTTGAATCTAGGGCTTTTTTGCACAAATTTAAATTATATGGAAAATAAATAAAAACCCTAATATGAAATTGATTTTAAATAGATAGGTTGTCTAATAAAATCAAAAAAATAGAAGTGTTCAACCCTAAATTTATTTCAAAAAAATTGTATGAATGCAAGCTAGGGTTTGATGCAATATTCGAAGTAAGACAGGTTCACCAAATGATCTAACCTTTTAGGATTTTAGTATGAAAATGGTATTCTTAGATTAAAGGGTTGAGATGTCTAAATCATTCAAATAAATATGCATTAATTAAGTATTAATTTTTTATGACCTTTAACTTTGTTTGAATTTTTAAAAATAATAATAAATAGGGATAAATAGAGACTTATCTAAAAATTGACTATCATGGATGATTTGGGTTCTAAAAATTGAGATCTAGATAATAGTCTATGTCATCAATAAGATTATGGTGTTCATATGCTCACTGGATAGTAGCACCTTGTATGGGCAATAGTGCCATCTATGTGTACTATCCTCAATATGGTGTTAATGTCCCCTTTGTGGGACTATTTTTTTTTAGGATCACCTATGCATGTGTTTATATGTCATATTCATACGTGACTAAAATATGGAGCTTTGTTGTGCCTAAAAAATATGATTTAATGTGAAAACCCTATTCCTCCTTATAATTATGGCATGAGTAATAAATTTTTGTGTGTTAGTAAGATGGACTAGATACCCTCAACACCCCATTGTGTAGAGAGTTGTCTACACACCAATATTTTAAATAGGGATCAAGCCCAATGTAGTTATCCCACCTAGTGTTTGACGTATGTGCAAGTGAATGCTAGAATGAGAGTGGCCATGGATGGCTTGAATGTGATTGAGATTTTAAATGTTTCAAAACTAGACTTAAGGATGTTTTAGATGGTATTATGTAAAAAGTATGGTATAATATGGATTAAATACCTTAATTTTTCTCAACTTTGTCTTTGGTTTTGTTAACCATTTTTACCATAGGGAAAAATGGGTCAACCCCCTATAGTTAAAATATTATAAAGGGGATTTTTATAATGTCATAGGGTATGTTTTAGTTAATTTGATGTCATTTCATGTGCCATTCTAGCTTTGGTCATAGTCTACCTTAGTCCTTGTGTCATTTGGTGTCTTAGGAGTCATTTTAGGGTCATATATTCAAGTGGTAGGTTTTCAAAGATACAAATAGGTCTTCATGATGATCAATGAAATTCAATATCAGGGACAAGTCCACATAAGCCTTAATAAGTTCATTAGATATTTCATATATCAAATAGTAGCTCAAGAACAAGATTTGTGAAGCTAGACCATCATCAAGATGTCATAAAGAACCAAACTAGATAACTTGCTTATACAAATTACAAATATGTTTAGAAAGACTTGCACAACCATAAAACCACACCTAATCAATATCCTTAGTTCTAGGACTATTATCTACAAGTTTCATAACTTGATGAGTCTTGTATCTCAAGATCTAAGCCTTCAAAGTTCAGCTTGTTGAGTCTAAGGGGCTAGGTCATCCTGTACATCACATGGAAGCACACTAGTTAGCTTGTTTATGAATTTTATAAATTCACCTTATAAATCCTCATGAGCCAAAATATTATATCACCATGGAGTTATTCATGGTAGGAATATACTCTACAAGTTTCAAGTCTGTGCGAGCTTCCTAACTTAAGATATGGAGCTTCAAAGTGGGACTTGCAAAGCAATATGTCCATACAAGTGTCAAGTTTGAGCTCCATAAATTAACTGTTTGGTTTCAAAATTCCTTAAAAATTTTAAATTTGATCAAGATATAATGGTTTTCATGAGTTCTCATACTAATACATTAGATCTAAGAGTTTGTTCTTGAGTCAAACTAGATTAAAGGTCCCTAGGTTAAGAGCTCTTAAAAAACTACAAGTTGGACAAGATCTAATGGTGTGGATCAATAAAATAGATATCTAATAGTGCACATTCACTAACAAGAAGGTGGGACCAATGATATCTATAGATATCATTCACTCATGCATCTTGATCCAATGGTATGATCTCAAGTCATCATGTCAAAAAATCTTCATGGTAAGAGATTAAAGGCTTGTGTTGCATTGTATATCATGATCCAATAATGCATAAGAGGTTAAAAAGGTCAATATCTTATGGCAAGGATCTATGATTCTAATGGTAATTAAGACAAGTTAGATCATTTTGATTGGCCTGAGTAATTTTTGATGGACAAAGTCAAACTAAAGGAGTAATTTTTGACAAAACTAAACAAGGTCTTATAGGGTCATCCCACTACCATTGGAGCTTGACTAGACACCATTAAAGGTACACATTGATGCATTTAGGTTAAAGGACATAAAGGGATCACCATTAAATCTTAAAATGGACCTCTAGTTTGAGAATTTGTGTCATACAGGGTTCATTTTATTATTGTGTTTGCCATTGTTAGAAGGACTTGTGTACATGATGATTTCTCAGTTTTTATGGATGTTCAAAGGCAAAAATGGGTCTATTTAAATATAATAGGATAAAAAGGGAGATTTTTTTTCCCATCTGTGGTGGACCTATTAACATGGGGATGATTTTGAGCATGATCTATTTTGAACAAGAGCTAGCATTTCAAAGGATGTCATTAAGGCATACACGTAGACCCCAATGGTTTCATCTCTAGTACCAAATACATGAAAAGGACCCTTATCTCCACTTTTACACATGATGATGAACCAATAAAGTTCAATTATCACTAGGACAAATATCTAATATATTGATTTGATGGTTGTAACTACATTGATGTTAGGACCCAGCTCAAAATAACTTGATCCCACCATTGTAACCTTTAGGGAGAATAAATGAGGGAATAATGTAACTCTGCAACCACTTGAAGTGACCTAAATGAATAAAAAGGTTTGAATAATCATAATTTTTAGAAGAAGTTACAACTATGGTTCAAATGTTTTAAATGATTAGTTCCTTTTTTCAATGCCATGGCTCCCTTTCTTCTATAAAAATAGCTTTTGAGATATTGTTAAGGACCATTAATGTTGGTATGACTAAACTCTACCAAAAATTGTATTATGTACCTCTTGGAGTAATGAATAGGTCATTTTTCATTTTTTCACTAATATGTTCCTAGTGTTTTGTAATTTTTTTATATGTAAAAGTTATTGTCATCTTCCATTTAAAGGTCCAAGTTTAGCCTAAGTGTTAATAAACTTTATTGCAAGTTATCTAGTGTGTTTAAAGTTTGATGTCTCAGTTATAGAATGGATAGTTGAATGTAAGTTCTTCTAATCAATCCTTACTCTCATTTCCCTCTAGCCTAAGTCCATCAAATTGACCTCTAGGTGAAACATTATTGCTTGGAAGTCATTGTAGACACTGTATTAGGTTTATTCATAGTTTATTAGAGTGTTAGTTAGTTCAATCTTAAGAGTGTATATTTGAACATTCAATGCATCACCTCCTTTAGAGTAGGTTCAATTCATGCAATATATAACTCTTTTCCTTATAAGTGATTAGTTGGCATAGATAGGAGAATTTTAGGATGCATTTAGGGAGTTAACCCTTAAATCTAGAGGCTCATTTCCAATATAGGTATACCCATGTACCTAGAAATGTTCTCATGTTTCCCAAATCTAGAATAAGCTTGAACAAATTCTTCTAGGGTGAAATATTTGGTGACAATAGTTATATCATACTCGATAAGACCCATTATCTTCAAGATAACTTGTCAAGATGAAAGTTGGTCTTGACAAAATTAGCTACAAATTGGTGTGTTACTCAACATTTGGTGACTCCTTCAAGTTAAATTTGGTTTAAGGCTCTTATTTTATTATAAACTTTACTTCATGATTCATGTTCCTCACTAGGTCATCCTTTGATAGGACATTCAATCCCATTAACCCACCCATTTACCCTAAAATTCCTCTTGAAGTTTAGTATCCATATCCTAATCTACCCTTTGAAGAATAAATATATTTTGCTCGAGATGAAGAGAGTGAAGAGGATGAATATCTTAAAGAAGAAGAAGAAAAGGCTAGACCTCATGTTTTCCCTACCTTCAATACTAAAAAACCAATTCAACTTCAAGTATATGATGCCATTCCTCCTAATGTCATGAAAGGTGTGCCCATATTCAATGGAGAAATTCATGTCACACCTAGTAAGCACATTAGGTATGTTTCTAACTTTTGTAGTTTCCACATTATTGTTCAAGAGAACATTACCATTAGACTCCTTGATATGTCCCTTAAAGGGAAGAATCTTGATTGGTATAGGACTCTGGAAGGTGGATGCATGACAACATGGGATGATTTTGGAGTGTTGTTAACTTTCAGATTTGGAAATGAAAGTGACCATACCTCTCTCATACATTAGCTCAACATGATAAAAAAGAGATCCAAAGAAACAATTCATGACTTCAATAAAAGGTTTCATAAGACTTGAAATAGATTTCATCCTCCCATGAGACCACCTGCTAGCTTTGTGTTCCCTACTTACTTGAAATCCATTGGGACTAAAATTTCTATAATACTTCAATCTATGGGAGGTTCCACTATTCTCGAAGCATATGATCTTGATATCAAAGTTGAGAATAGTCTCATCCAAGATGAAAGATTGCCTCCTAAGATTTCTATGCCTCATTTGTCTCATACTTCTACTAGCACTCTAGAAGTGGCTCAAATTCCTAATGCCAATACCAAAACCAAGGTTGCTCCTAGGAAAGAAAAAAATAATGTTGATTAAAAAGCAAAGTTCCTAGCCTTAGAGGCTCAAAATAGGCAAGTAAATATGCAACAAGGTGTTTATCATAATTATTACCCATATCAATAATAGTATGGTCAATAATATGGAAGAGAAAGAGGCCAATGATAGCCTAATCCCAATAGTCCTACTAATTTATATAGTCCTAACTCTACCATTAATGTAATGGAGATGATACCAGTTCATAGTAATTTGAAGCAAGGAGAAAATTGGTAGCAAGACCAATTTTTGGATGCCAATGATAATGGAGAGAAAGATTTGGTGGATCAAGGAGTATTTAATCATATCTTATCAAATGAGTATGAGGTGATGATGTAAGTTAATGAGGATTTCCAACCTCAAGGAGAGGTCTTCACCAATTTTCTGGTTGAAGACACTTTTGTGCTAAATCAAGGAGCCTATATCATAAAAAATATAAGGACCAATAAAAAATATCTAGGAGGTGGTATTAGCATGCCCAAAAGCTCATCCAATCCTCTTGTAAGGCAACAATACATAGCTACAAGTGTGATAGTTCCAAAAAAAATTACATCTCCATCAAGTCAAAATATGGTAAGGTCTACTCATTCCAAAAAACTTTACATCTCCATCAAGTCAAAATATGGTAAGGTCTACTCATATTCCTCAAGTTCCAAGTAATTTTTTACCTATAAGATCCCAAGATAAATTAGGTATGTATTATTTAAATATTTTATATTCTTTAAAGAACACTAAAACATCTATTTCTCTTTGGGATGTTCTTCATATGCTTTGTCAAAAAGAACTCCTACAAAAATAGTTATCTATTATGCTAGTGTCTCACCCTCAAACCAAAGTCATGTCCATGTTTCTATTAAAAATTATCCTAGTACCATTATTAAACCATACATTATGTATGAGAAACCTCCACCATTTTACCTCACCCTCATTATAGGTGACAAGTTGGTACACAATTGCATAGTTGATAGTGCAGCTTCTACTTCTGTCATGCCCAAAGTTTTAGTTGACAAGTTGGGCCTGAAATATGATCCACATAGAAAAAGGTTCCTTAAATTATATTTTACACCTACCAATATAGTAGGACTAATAAAATACTTAAACGTTTTCTTACATGATTATCCTAGTTTTCCTATTTGGCAAGACATAGTTATGGTTGATCTCCTAACCCACTTTATAATCTACCTATTAAGGGACTTCATAGCCAAGATAAGTGGCTATCTCTTATCTGACTATTATTTCTTTGAAATTATAAAAAGGTACAAGCCTAATGTGAAAATTAAAAACACAACCCATTGTAAGGTTTCATATTGAGCCTTACACTGAGATTGTGGCCCATGAAGAAAAGGACTCTATTGTAAATGATGGCATTTATTCCAATATTGAGGATATTTTAAATTTATTTATTGATGAATATGAAACTAATACTTATGATCATGATTCCCATGCTTTTTTGGAGTAAATTTATTTAGGAGTGTATTATATATATGGAGTACCAACACCTCTACTTGCTAAGAAAGAGGGTGAAGATGATGAGTTATAGAAGATGTTTTTTGATGGGTCAAAAAATAAAGTTGGTGCAAGAGTAGGTATTATTTTGGTCTCCCCATATAAACAATATTATTATACACCATATATATTTCATTTTAGTTGTACTTGTAATGTGGTTGAGTATGAAAGTTTAATTCATGGCCTTTAATGGGCAAGGAGAAAAGGAATCAAGAACTTGCAAGCATATGGAGATAGTGAATTGGTTGTGCATCAGGTGAGGAATGTTTTTTCTACCAAGAACCCTTTGATTAATTCATACAATCATATGGTATGGGATTTTCTTTATGACTTCAATGCATTTAATATACAATAAATCTTAAGGGAGCAGAATAGTCATGTTGATAGACTAGCTACCATAGGAGCTAAATTTAATACTCCAACTACCATAAAAGAGGATGGAAAATAGTCTCATATCAAGATCATTATCAAAACTTATATACCTAATAATTAAGTGTTTTATAGTGATAAACACATTTCACACTTCTTGAAAAATGAGGCTAAGTTTTCTTCAAGGAATCAAAAGAGGCTCTAAGAACAATAGGGTGATCAGATTGTGAAACTAAGAACCAATATGATACCTAAGGGTTTAGTGAATTTAGAAAGTAACTTCAATGATAATGATCAAAATAATAAGGAGAAATTTATTATGTCTACAAAAGAGGATAATTATGAAAGAGTCTTGATCTTCAAAGACAAACTCCTCAAACTAGGCAAGGTATGTTCTACATTAGAGAAGCAAGCATTCAGTGAGTTGTTTAAAGATTTTCATGGTATCTTTGTTTGGGAATATAAGGACCTCAAATTATTTTATCCCAGTGTATCACACCATACCATTAAGTTATAACTTATATTTAAACTAGTTAGATATAAGCAAAGACCCATAAACCCCAAGGTTGAGCAACTTATGAGGTTAGATATTGCCAAACTCCTTGAATCTGAAATAATCTTTCCCATGAATCATTCAAAATGGGTAGCTAACCTTTTGATTTTTATAAATAATAATGGGGAGATAAGACTTTGTGTAGACTTTAGAGATCTTAACAGAGTGTCACTCAAAGATCACTATCCTCTACCCTCAATGGAGCAGATTTTGTTTAGGTTCTCAATATTTTTCTCTTCTATATGGATATTTAGGCTATAATCAGATTGTATTCAGTGAGGATGATCATTTTAAGACAACATTTACTACTAAATGGGGAAATTTTTATTGTATAAAGATGCCCTTTAGTCTATCCAATGTTAGTGCCACATTCCAAAGAGCAATGGACATGGCCTTCAAAGGTTTGATCAATGAGATGGTGTTAGTTTATCTAGATGATATAATAGTGTTTTATAAAGATGATAATGAATACATGTAACACTTGAGACAAGTGTTTGAAATATGTAGGAAATGTGGAGTATCTCTTAATCTAAAGAAGTGCATCTTTGTTATTCATGAAGGTAAGCTCTTAGGACATATTATTTTCAAGGATGGTTTGACTATTGATATTAAAAGAATAGAGGATATTATAAGATTATCATTTCCCTTTCATAAGAAAGGCCTTCAAATATTCTTAGGCAAGATAATTTTCTTAAGGAGGTTCATACCTAGTTTTGCATCTTTAGTGAAACCTATCATAGCTATGATCAAGAAGAATCAAGTCTTTTCTTGGACCAAAGAGGTTAGGATAAATTTTGAATCCATAAACAAAGAAATTGAAAAATATCATACTCTTTTGAATCCTAAATTTACTAAAGGCTTCGTGTTATATTCATTTTCTAACCTTGATACTATCTCAGCCATGCTAATGCAAAATAATGGTGAGGGTGTGGAGCAGATAACACATTCTTTAGTCAAGGTTTAGAAGATTATGAATTCAAGTACACCTTTGTGGATAAATAGGTCCTTAATGTTGTAAGAGGACTAAATAAATTCAAAATATGGTTTCAAATAATAGGATTCGTGTTATGGTTTCTCATCCTAGTATCAAAGAGTTTCTCTTAAGCAAAGATCTTAGTGAAAAGAAGACAAGGTGGATCACTAAAGCAATGGAATATGATGTTGATATCAAGGTGACAAAATTTATAAGAGTTGAATGCCTTTGAAAACATCTAGATTCATATTTTCATGAGTCAAAAGAAGAGTCTCTAGTCAACCATGATTGTTCCCAATCAACTGGTTCATTACCTCCACAAAGTTGGACACAGAATGTGATTAGATTTATTCAAAATGGTGAGTATCTAATGGTATGATTAGATCACAAATGAGATATTTTATATTGAAATATATTCCCTTTTTTCTTTTGGATGGTGTTCTCTTTATAAGAGACATTAATGGTGTGTTATTGAGATGCATTGATAATGATCAGTTTGGAGTGTTGCTTGAGAAGTTTTGTGATGGGACAACAAGGGGTCATTTCTCTCCAAAACCCATAGCTTCCAAGATCATTAGGGTAGGTTATCATTGGCCTAGCCTCTTCAATGATCTCCATGATTATGTGATAAGCTGTAGACAATGTGCTTTCTTTATAGGAAAATAGAAGCTTTCAGCTCTTCCTTTCAAGCCTATCCAAGTAGGTCAACCTTTCATGTAATGGGGTCTTGGTTTCATTAGCATGATAAATCCCGTATCAAGTTTTGGTCACAAATGGATACTCATAGTAACTAAATATTTTAAAATATTGGTTGAGGTAATAACATTGAATGAATCTAATGAAAATGCTATCTTAGAGTTCTATGAGAGAATCATAATATGGTTTGACATTCCTAATATTATTTTAGATAAAACTTTTGCTTTTATGGGTGCTAAGGTAGCTAATTGGTCAAATAGTAATGTCATATTCTTGAGCACTTCATCCAACTATTACCCTCAAGGTAATGGGTTGGCTGAATCTACTAATAAGAAACTAATCAGAATCATCAAGAGAACCTTAGAGCATAACCAAAGGGCTTATCACACCAAATTGAAAACAACCTTATGGGATGATGGGATAACTCTGAAGAGGTCAACAAGGAATTATACTTATGTGCTTGTCTATGAGAGGGAAGCTAGGTTGTTTATCTTTCAAGAGTTGCCTACCTTAGAGTTATCATATCAACTAGAGTTGCTTGATAATATCCCAATGGAGGTTAGATTGACAAAATTAATGGAGTTATAAGAGACTAGAGATAAAACTCATCAAGTTATGGAACATCACCAAATACTAATGAATAGGTATTTTTAAAATAAGGCAACTCCAAGTTCATTTTAATAAGGTAACATAGTATTGAAAATGGATGAAGATAGATCATAACCAGGGAGACATACCAAATTTTATACCCTATGGAGCAGACCATATGTCATCATCAAGTGCAAGAAAATCAACTCTTTTTAGCTAACAAGGATTAATGGAGAAGAGATACATATCTTTGTGAATGGGATACATTTTAAACCCTACTATTGAGAACCAAATGTCATTTTTATAAATATTAGATTAGGTGTGTGTTTCCTTTCATGTTGTGTTGTGATCCATAAGTGTTTTTGAAGCATAAGTGTGTTTTTTGTGTGTTTCTTGCTTGTTTTATTGTTATGTTTTTTTTCTATTATTTGGTGTGTTGTCTATGAAGTTTCTATGTCAAAAATAATGTACATATGACTCCATATCCCAATGTATATGATTAATCAACTGGTCATGGCATAAAAATCATGCCACCCTTGGCAAATCACCAAGAATGTTGACCATTTTTACCATAGGCAAAAATGGGTCAATCTCCTATAGTCAAAATATTATATAGGGGATTTTTATAATTTCATAGGGTGTGTTTTATTTCATGTGATTTCATTTCATATGCCATTCTAGCTTTGGTCATAGTCTAGCTTAGTCCTTGAGTCATTTGGTATCTTAGGAGTCATTTTAGGCTCATGTATGCAAGTGGTAGGTTTTTAAGGATCCAAACAAGTATTCATGGTGATCACTATAATTCAAGATCAAGTAAAATTCCACATAGGCCTCAATAAGTTCATTTGATCTTTCAAATATTAAGCAATATCTTAGGAACAAGATTTTTGAAGCCAGACCATCATCAGGACATCATGAAGAACCAAACTAGACAACTTATTTATGTAATTTATAAATATGATCAAGAATACTCACATGACCATCAAACCATGCAAAATAAATATCCTTAGTTCCAAGACCATTCTCTATAAGTTTCATATCTCGATGAGTCTTCTATCTCAAGATCTAAGCCTTCAAAGTTCAACTTGTGGAGTCTAAGGGACCAAGTCATCCTACACATCACATAGAAACACACTACTCAACTTGTTTTACATTTTATAAATGTACCTTAGAAATATTTATGAGCCAAAGTATTATATTTCCATGGATTTCCTCATGGCAATAACATGATTTGTAAGTTTCAAGTTCGTACGACCTTCCTAGCTCAAGATATGGAGCTTTAAAGTGGGATCTATAGAGCAAGACATTCATGCAAGTCTCAAGTTTGAGCTCCATAAATTAACTATCTAGGTTCAAAATTTCTTAAAAGGTTTAAATTTTATCAGGATCTAATGGTTTGTATGAGTTTTCATACTAACACATGGGATCTAATGGTTCGTAGTTGAGTTAAACTACTCAAAAGGTTTCTAGGTTAAGAGCCATTAAAATGTTACAAGTTGGACAAGATCTAAAGATGTGGATCAATCAAACAAAGATCTGATAGTGCATATTCATAGATAGTAAAGTGTGACCAATGGGATCTATGGCTAGAATTCACTCATACATCTTGATTTAATAGTGTGTGCTCAAGTTAATGTGTCAAAGGAACTTTGTGGTAGGAGATCAAAGGCTTACATTTCATCATACATCATGATTTAATGGTGTATAGGAGGTCAAAAAGGTTAAGATATGATATAAAGGGTCTATGATTCCAATGGTAATAAATATAGGTTGGATAATTTTTATTGGCCTAAGCAATTTTTAATGGACAAAGTTGAACCAAAGGAGTAGTTTTCAATGGAAATGAACAAGGTCTTGCAAGGTCATCCAGTCACCATTGGATCTCAACTAAATGCCATTAAAGGGACACATTAATGCATTTATGTTAAAGGAAATAAAAGGATCACAATTAAAGATTAAAATGGACCTATGGTTTGAGGATTTGTGTCATACAAGGTTCATTCTATGATTGCATTTGCCATTATTAGAAAGACCTATGTACATGATGAGTTATCAGTTTCTATGGATGCTCAAAGGCAAAAATCAGTCTATTTGAACCTAATAAGATCAAAAGGGAGACTATTTTTATTGTCTATGGTGGACCTATGAAAATGGGG
This sequence comes from Torreya grandis, assembly GCA_037957365.1. Classification (NCBI taxonomy): domain Eukaryota; kingdom Viridiplantae; phylum Streptophyta; class Pinopsida; order Cupressales; family Taxaceae; genus Torreya; species Torreya grandis. The sequence continues at coordinate 6,075,873 of JARHVA010000314.1, forward strand.
ATGAGTTTGAGCATGATTTATTTTGAACAAGATCTATCATTTTAAAGGAAGCATTGAAGGCATACACAGAGACCAAAATAGTTTCATCTCTAGGACCAACTACATGAAAAGAACCCTTCTCTCCACTTTTACACACCATGAAAAACTAGTGAAGAGTATTTATCACTAAGAAAAAGCTCTAATATATTGATTTTATGGTTTTAACTGCATTGATGATAGGACCCAACATGAAACAACTTGATCCTACTATTGTAACTATCAAGGAGCATCAATGAGGGAATAATGTAATTATACAACCACTTTAAGTGACTTGGATGAATTAAAAGGTCTAAATTATCATAATTTGTAGAATTAGTTGTAACTATAGTTCAAATTTTTGAGTTGATTGATTCCCATTTTCAATTCCAAGGCTCTCTTTCTTCTATAAATATAGATTTTGAGCTATTTTTAAGGATCTGTCAGGCTAGTATAACTAAACTCTACCAAAAATTATATTATGAACCTATTGGATTAATGAAGAGAGTATTTTTTAGTTTTTCACTAATCTTTTCCCAATGTTTTGTATTTTTTTATATGCAAAAGTGGTTGTCATCTTCCCTTTACAGGTCCAAATTCAACCTAAGTACTAATAAACTTTATTACAAGTTATCTAGTGTGTCTAAAGGTTGATGTCTTAGGTATAGAGTGGATAGTTGAATGTAAGTGCTTCCAATCAAGACTTACTCTCATTTCCCTCTAGCCTACTTCCATCAAATTAACCTCTAAGTGAAACATTATTTCTTGAAATCCATTGTAAACATTTCATTAGTTTTATTTATAGTCTGTTAGTGTGTTATTGAGTTCAATTTTGAGAGTGGATATTTAAACATTCAATGCATCACCTCCTTTAGAGTAGGTTCAATTCATTCAATATCTAACTCTTTTCCTTATAAGTGATCATTTATCATAGATAATATCATTTCAAGATGCATTCAGGGAGCTAGCCCTTAAATCTAGAGGCTCATTTCCTATATAGGTACACCCACACAACTGGAAATGCTCCCAACTTGACAAAATCTAGAAGAAGATTGAACAACTTCTTATAGGGTGACAATTTTGGTGATAATATGTTTGAATATCTTTGGCATCTTTTTTTAATCTAGTGAATAGAGGTGAATTATACTTGTACTTATAGGGTTTTGTTACTTGTGCAAATAAGAAAAGGAGCTTAGGCTGACCTTAAGATGGGCACACATTTGAAAAAGTATTCACTGGGAAGAGTTAGGGATAAAGATAGTAGTGACCAATTGGGGACACTAGCACCATGTGGCTATATTATCCTAAATGTGGTGATAATTTTCTCTTTATAGACTACTAAGAAATTTGAATTGGGATCTGACATGATATTTCTAGTAGTATGTTTTGACTAGATACATGTAACTTTGGTCTACTTAATGACTGAAAAAGTAAGTCTAATTCTCAAGGATAGGTCTATGGCTATCCTAGGGATAGATTAACTCAAGAAACACTCTTAGTATCTAATTACCACTTTTAGATGATTAAAACTTATGAACAAAAATCCCCAACCACTTTGGGAATAAATGTTTTGAATAAAAGCTCTGAACACCAAACACTGTGAACAAAAGTTTTGAAGACCTGAAAGTCACATTTTACAAAAATTCTAACATTCCAAAATATGTGAAGTGTAAAACTCATTAAATTCAAAATTTTTGATGAACACAAGTTATGATTAATATTTATCATGAATAACCAAAATGTTTAAAGAAAAATATTTCTAATTACATGACTTATAGAAATAAAGAGTTGTGAACACATCCTATGAAATGTAGAATATGTGAAGGCAAAAAAGATTATGAAAGCATGATGACTGAGAAGTTAAGATATGCTAAAGTACACAAAAAATTTGGCAACAAACAAAAGTTCTAAAAAAAAAGTTGTGAAGAACAAAAATTCTAAAAATAAATCTTTTGAAGAACATAGGTTTTAAAGATAGAGTTTTCAAAATGCACAACTTGTGAATTACAAAATTTGAGAAGTCAAAAATTTAGGAATTTAGTTTTTTAGTTTATACATGAATTTTAGAAACATGTATATATGAAAAAATCTTGAAGACCATTAATATGTTAGTCTAAATAAATCATATAGTGGAAACCTAGATAATGAGGGAGTGTTAATTGCATTGATACATGATCAGCACATAATGAAAATCATCCACATGTAGAATAAGACCTTCTTAAAGTTTTTAGATTAGCTAGGTGTGTATATGAATGTCAATGAAAAAAATTTAAAAATTGACCTAGGCTTTTTAGACTATATTGGGTTCTTATTCTAAAAATTAAGAATGGCCTGTGTTGACTACAACACTAGTGCCATTTTTTATTGGTTACATTAATAAAATAATAAAAATTAGGAAAAGCAGAAAGATATGGCATCGATTTAAAGTCCAATAAGTAATAAATAGGTATAATCTATCATTCTAACACCATTTTATACATTTTTTTTTTGATGCACACAACAATTGATAAAGTGTAAAGGAGAAGTAGCAAGATTCAATCAATAAACAATACCTTCAAATCTCTCTGATTTAACAATTTTAGGAATATTGGTGTATTATTCCTAATTTAGTTAATATATAATTTAATTAAATCAATAAATAATATTTCAATAATTGAGTTACTAATTTGTATGATTTAATTACAATTTAAACCTTTTTATAAATAGTAATAAATGTGGAGAAAATAATACTTAGCTGAAAATGGACTGAGACAGCTGAGACAAAGTCTAGAATTCACTGTATAGGATTGGGACAGTGTCACAAATTAGATTTTGGCCTTAATTTAATGAAAGAATATGAGTTCCAAAATAGGACACCTTGAGGTTTGGTGTTATAGTCCTATTTTTCCTCTATTTTATAAGAGACTTGAGCTTTTTGGGTTATATTTGTTGTGTTTGTGTGTGAACTTACCTATGAAATATTGATTGTTAGATTCTACAAAACTCCCTATAGAGCTAATTTAATATTCAAACCATAGATTCCATTGTGCTTTGATAAACTTTGGGAAAGAGGCAGGGGTTAGTGTGTGTAAGATGCACTAAATGTGTATCCATACCCCTTGTATGGGCACACTACCTACATACCAATACTCCAAAGAGGGATCAAGCCATTTGTAGTTCTCCCACTTGATGTGCTTTGTGAAATAATGTGTTTGAAGATTCAAAATTATAAAATTGGGTGAGCTTGAGGTGGATAGGGATTGGTATAAGGATTTGAATAAGCTTGTGTCTGTATTGGATTGATGTATGTAGGGAATAAGGAAATATGCCTAAATGGTCTAGTTTGTATTCTTGATTTCTTTGTGATATTTTCCAACCCCTTTTAAATGAACTTTGAATGGGATTTTATAGTGATATATTGGTCATGGGTTGAATGTATTTGTGTTAGGCTGACAAGAAGGAGGATAGGAACCAGAAGGAAATGACCATTAACAGTAAAAATATACTTAGACAAGAGCACCATAAATGGATACCCTAGGGTCTAACTCTATGTTCCAAGTTGGGTGTTATATTCCTAAGGGCATGGGACCTAAGGGGATGGATTTTTCATGGGAAAATCTACCTTGAGGAATAGGAATCACTATATATAAGGCTAAAGATGACTAGGAATTAGTGAAAAGGTGCTTAGGAGGGTCATGAGAGAAAGCAAGAGGGACCTATGGGTTTGGTGTCACAAGCCACACTCAAGTTACCAATTTTTATATTTTATATGACTAAATTTACCACCTTTTATTCTAGTGATGAAGCAAATCAAAATACTAAGATAAAGGAAAAATAGAAAGCATTGAAGCTCATGAAGCTATGTAATGTTAGGTGTGCATAGAGATAATACATTGTGAAGTGTAAATATATGAGAGAAAACAAAAAGTAGATAATTTTTTACTAGATATACTATATCTAAAATAAGAATGTATAAAATCTAGGTAAGAGAGAGAGGAAGAGAAAGGAATGAATACACCTCAATGGGTATGTGAACTAATACAAAACCTATTGTGATATTGGATGATGTTGATTAATAATAGGTATGTGTTGTACCAAGAGTAATATCATGAATGGAGATTAGTGCTCAATTTCTTGATAGTGGCTCAAGAATTCAAAGGCTATCCCTTTAGATCCATCATCACGCACTAAGTGAAGCTACATGATCCTATGTGTGTTGATCAATGCTTGGACTATGTGTCTAATCCCTCTGAGTAGGTGGCTCAAAAATATGAATGCTATCTAGTCCTTAGGCTCCATCATTTCCCTATGAATTGAAATTGATACCGTTATGAATGTGTGTCATATGGTATGGATCTTAAATACTATGAATGCCCTATAATCTGATAATGTGGCATGGATATCTAAATTTGTATTAGAAAATAGGCCAATCTTAGCCAACTTGAAAAAGGTGGAGATTAGGATTGTATGAAATCCACTCTAAAACTAGGCATTAGGCTTATGTGGAAGCCACTCAAAAATGATGGAGGTTAGTCTTGTATGAAAGCCACTCCAAAATGATGCCAACCACCTAAAAATGGAATAAGGCACACAACTACTAAGAATGCCTAGGTAATGAATTACACTCAAAAAGAAAAGAAGTCAAATGTGCCACACATATTGCCCCTAATCACTGGTGTCTAAAATATATATTATAATCTATAATTTATATCAACTACCTAATCTAAAACTATAAGTGAGATCCATCATATCATACATGATGCCCATTATATCTAGATTCTCTTAGAAAAATTGTATGAAAACTATTGAATCTAAACTAGTTTGTATGTGTAAAACTATAGCTAAGCTTACCTTTCTACCTATGTCTATAAAATCTAATTTTTTAATTGTTTAGATAGGAAGACCAAAAATGGACACCATGTTGTTTGACACTATAGTCTAATCTTGGTGCTCTTATCCTGGGCTAATTCTGATGAATGTTCTATAATCTTCACTATCTTCCTATTTTGTTCTAATTAGTTTGAAGTCTATTTATTTTTATAGGTGTTTTAAATGCTAATTTTTTGACAGGTAGGGGCTTTGATCTCTGTGACAAAACCCTTGTTTGTTGCCCCATATTTTGAGGGTAGGAATAAAGACTGTGCAATGACTATCCTTAAAATAAATATCCCTACAAGTGTGTTATGCTATGATAATACATGATATAGAAATGATAATCAATAAGATATCTCAAGTTATATCATGGTTTGTAATGGACATTGTTAGATCAATAGGGATATGCCTAGATAGATATAACAATGTAAAAACATTTTTAATATAATGAACTAAAATTGGAAGTCTGGTTAGTTGTTAGTTGTCATGGATGGATGGAGCATGATGTCCATCATGTCATCCAATAAATAAATATAATGCATGATGTGGATCATGGCATTACAAATAATTGAAAAGAAAATCAAGCAACAAGCACATAAGGCAAGAAGCAAGAAGCATATAAGAGTGGCCAAGGGGCCAAGAAAATAAGGGACATGGGCACATGTCACTCAAACTTGAAAGTATGTATATAAGACATATTCAAATTCCACATACACATAAAATTGAAACAAGCAAGGTTGGCACAATGGCCACAGGCACATAAAAGATTATAAGTGAAGGAAATTGGAAAATATCCTGAAGAACACACAAAAATAGAATCAAATGACATTGGAAAGTGTCCTAAGGCACATACAGGTTACAAAACAATAAATATGAAATAAAATCACATGTAGCTACATAAAACAAGAAAAGAAACCATATAATATACTATAAATACAATCACATCTAACTAATCAAAGCAAGAAGTGAAAGTATGCAAGACATGTAGTACAAGACTAGGTATATGCTAAGAAATACATAAGTGCCATATACTAGTGAAATGTCGATAGAGTAATCTATGTAAGCTAGTAAGTAATGTCTATCAACATGATAACTAGAGTGTGTGGTGTAGGAATGACATAACCTGGATGGTGTAGTCATATAAAAGATTCCCCTAGTGGGTAAATATATCAATGTATGTCTCAAGTGTAGTAGGATGCCCCCTCAATGGGTAAAGTGAAGCAATCAGGGTTATGGAAGTCATTGTACACACTCAAATAAGATCAAGTAAAGCATGGTAATGTAGATAAATCGACAAACAATAGCATAGAATAGCAAATGTATGTCTAGCATAGTAGTAGGGATGTAAACCATGGATAATGCATACAATTGAAATATTTTTGATGTTTTGAATTATTTTAATGTTTTTAGACTTTCACACCCATAAAATCATCTCCACACACCCATAAAATATTTGCACACCCATTTTAATTTTTTTGATGTTTTAATGTTTTTAGATTATTTTCACACCCATAAAATCATCTCCACACACCCAAATAATGAGTGAATTATTTTATGGGTGAGCAAATATTTTATGTTTTGAATTATTTTAATGTCAATCATCTCCAAATTTGGTCACTATTTTGGTCAAAATGTTGTTGATGGTTTTATTGGTAGCCTCTTCTTAACCATTTCCTTGTGTGTAATATGGAGTGGAGAATGTGTGTTTAATCTTATATTTTGTGCAAAATTTCTTGACAATTTTGTTCTTAAATGATATTCCATTATCAGAAATGATGGCTACAAGTAGGCCAAAGTGTGAAATAATATGAGTCACGAGGAAACTAAAAATGTCCTCTCCTATGGTAGATTGGATTGAAATGGCTTCCACCCACATGGTAAAATATTATATAGCTATGATGATGAAATTAAGCCCATCAATGGATTCAAGGTTAATTTTTCCAATAATATCAAATCCCCATAACATAAATGGCCATGGAGAGATAATAGGTTACAATTATTGTGATGGTGTATGTTATAGATTATTGTGTTGTTAACATTTATCACATATCTTTTCATATTGTGAACATTCATCTTCCATGATGGTCTAATAGTACCCTTGTCAAAGTAATTTGTGTGACATGGCCTTTCCACTGAAGTGACCACCACACTCACTATCATGTATTTGTATAATAGCAATTTTGGCTTCTACTGAAGTCAAGCATCTAAGCAATTATCTATCAAATGGTTATTTAAAAAGGTATCTACCAATGATTACATAATGGAGTGCTTATTTTTGTAACTTGAATTTATCATTTCATGAAAAATTATTTGGTGTAATAGATTTGTTTAGAAAGTTATAGATATCAGAGAACCATTTTGGAGTTATGGAATTATATGTAATGGCTAAAATAGATAGTGCAATCAATTCCACATTGGATATTGATGGTGATTGTAATAATTTAATTATGAAAATAGATTGATCATTATTGATGTCAATAGAAATCAAATATTCATCACTTTTCATTGTATCTATATGTTGATTATCTTTTCTTGGTATACTTTTTATCAAAAATTAGTCAAACTTTGATGATAAACATTTTACCATGTTTTGGTATGGGATAAGATGTTATTAATTTGTTTGATAGATATCATTGATTTGGTTGAACACAAGTTTGGAATCATCAAAGACTTAAATAGATCTAATTTGGAGGGACTGGGTAGCAAATAGGCCTAAGATAAGTGCTTCATATTTTGTGGTATTGTTGGTGCAGGAGAAACTTAATTGATGTGTAATAAGAACTGTGTGACCAAAAGGGTCGACAAAGATAATGCTTTCCTTATGCTAGATGCACATCAAGAACCATCAAAGAACATGGTCTAAGTACTAGAATGAGTAGAATAAGTAGTGAACTCATCCCTAAATGTGTAAATAATAGGATTAGTGTCTAAGAGTGGTGCAACTACCAAATGGTCTCCAATGATTTAGCCCTTTATTAATTTTTGGAGAACTATTTTTAAGTCAAACTTTGATAATAACATGACCCATTTTGAGATGCAACCAAAGAGATGTGGTTTTACCATGAGAAACTTCAAGGGATCTACTTTTGTGATAACCTGAGTCTCATTATTTACCATGTAATGTCAAAGTTTTTGTGTGGAAAAAACTAATGCTAGACATAGTTTTTCTATGCAGAATAATTTTTTTTATAATCAACTAATGTGTGATTGATGTAATAAAATACTCACTCAGTATGTTGATCATCATGTTGTGATAAGAGTGTTCCTAATTCATGATTTATTATTGAGATATATAGGAGGAAGGGTCTGTCAGGTATTGGTGGTACTAAAATAGGTGGATTAAGAATATATTGCTTGATTATATCTAAGTTTTCTTGACAGGCTTGGTCCCAGACAAACTTTGTATTTTTATTGAATAATCAAGTGAATGATTAAGTTTTATCATCAAGTTGAGATATAAAACAACAGATTTCTTGGATTTTGCCTTGTAAGGAGAAAAGTTTTTTTAAGTTCGTGAGAGGTGACATGTTTATAATTGTGTTAAATTTCTTAAGGTCAACCTCTATGCCACATTGAGAAATAATGAAATCTAAGATTTTTATTGATGTAACTCTAAATACACATTTTTTTGGATTTCATTAGACATTTTATTGTCTAAGTCATTGAAATATCTTTCATAAATCAATAGTGTTATGTATTTATTTAGATTTAGATAATACATCATTGACATAATCCTTGATAGTATGGTGAATCAAGTCATGAAATATATGTGTCATTGTATGTTGATATGTGGCTCTGGCATTTTTTAATCTAAAAGGCATGAAAATGTAACAAAATTTACCCCAAGGTGTTGTGAAAGATGTTTTCTCTTGATCTTCTTTAGCAATTTTGATTTGGTTGTATCTAGCAAAGCCATCCATAAATAATAACATTTCATATCTAGTTATGGAATCTATGATCATGTTAATATTAGGCAAGGGGAAATCATCTTTTAGGCATGCTTTATTTAAATTACAAAAATTAGAACAACGTCAAATTTATCCATTGGGTTTGACCACGAGGATTATATCAGAAATCCATTCAAAGTGTGCTACTAGTCAAATGAATCCATCATCTAAGAGATGTTGGATCTTATCTTTAAATAATAGAGCCACCTTAGGATGTATTTTGTGAATTTTTTACTTAATTAGTTTGGTATTTGGATATAAGGGAATGCGATGGACTATTATAGATGTATCAATTCCTAACATATCTAAAAAAGAAAAAATAAAGAGTTTTATAAAATCTATTAAAGTCTAATGAATATCTATATCCTCTTCTTTTCATAGGACAGTGGCTAACAAGATAATGTAGGGATCCTGATTGGTTCTAAAATTGAAATCAATTGCTTCCTTATTAAGCAATGTGGAATGATCTAGTATGTATGGGGTTGTAGAAATAGTATTATTTGAATCAACTGGTATGTCTTAGGGAGAATCTATATTTTTTCTAAAGTATGTGTGGGCATTTGTGTGATAAGAAAATCTATTTTTATGATATCAAAATGGGAGGTCCTCATATGCTCTGATAAATTGTAAGAGGGATACATCATTAGAGAATTCATCTAAGGTGAACATATCTAGGAAAACTGTATCATCAATGAGATCAAGATGGATCAATGGTAATGTTGAAGTATGATTAATGATGTGGTCTATCAGTGTAATGGGTGGACAAAACTTTATATGTTTTGAAGTGGCAGAAGAAGGTTTATCATGAAGAAGGGTAAGATGATATCACCACCCTTCCTTTCCATGTTGTGTAGATGCCTCAAAAGGATTGATGATTCCTTATTCTTGCTTTCAAAGACATTTTCCATGATATCCCATCTTATTACTAAATTTAAGTTCAAAAGGGGAAGTAAATAGGTGTTTTGGTATCAGTGTTATTACAAAACATGGAATTTTTTTATGTGTTACATGGTTCGAGGGTGCACTATGAGTAGTGGGTTGTGTAAGTATATTATCAAGATTAAAGTGTAGAATATAATTTTATGGAGATTCAGTAACTTGACAGTATTTAAAAGTTTCATTGTCTATTTGGCATGTGTAGATCTAGCCTTTGTGACTAAATTTTAGACAAGCATGGAGTGTAGAAAGGACTACATGCATATCATGAATCTGAGGCCGACCAAGTAATAAATTATAATTGAGATCATTTATCATGACTTGGAAAGTAGTTGGCAGTGTCTTAGGCCCTAAGGTAATATTGAGTGCTATTTGACCCATGAATTTTCTTGGGATGTTGTCAAAACCTCTGATGTTCATGTTAGAATGGTCTAAATTTTGAGGTTGTATATTAAGATGTTTAAGAAAAAAATGTTGCAAATGTTGAGTCCTGAACCGTTATCAAATAACACTCTTTTTACCCCCACATCATTTATTCTGAATTATATATAAAGAGGTATATGTTGTTCAATGATGTTTTGCAGGGGTAAATCCTCTTTCTCAAATGAAATATGCTCTTTAGTCCATTGCATTTTGTTGAGGATAAAGGCAACATAAGCTATTTCAGCAGAAATAAGAATTATAGTATTACTAAGGGCTACATACAACATATCTTTATAAACATGTGATCATTAAAGGAGCTCGAGAACTAAAACTGTATCAGAAGGGGTGATAACCTGAGTGATAAAGCTATGGCCATAGGTGTAATCAACTTGCCTATCTTCATAAACTTAGTTGATATCATGTATTGCATGATCTACTATAGGCATAGAGCTTGTAGTAGGTGTAGTATAAGAGCTATATGTACAAATTTTGAAGGGAGGAGGGATAAATATACCCGCTAGTGTTTGCTTGTGTCTAGTAGTGATAGGGAAATACTAAAAACTATCCAGTGAGTTATATGCATCTGGGTAGAAATCATGAATATGAAATGAAATACATGAAATTGGAGTTATAAGTTTTATAACAATATGTTTATAAAGAGAATTCCACATGAGAGATATAAAATAAGGGAGAGAGAGCATGAATTTTTGCATTAATGCAGAAATAATTTTGACATGTACTATGACATTTCTAATGTATCTAGGATGATAAACTTGAAAAAAATTCCATATAAGAGATAGAAAGCAAGGGATATAAATCATGAATTGGTACATGAGTACATAAAAAACTTTGACATGTGCTATGATATTTCTAATATGTTTAGGAAGATAAGCTTGAAAAATTTTCCATATGAGATATAGAAAGTAAGTAATGAAACATTGTGTTAAAGACAAGTAAACATTGATTTGAAGGAGAGGGATCTTACTATGTTTAATAATAACTTTCTTAATATCCTCCCATATTATGAAAATTAAGCATGAAATGCAAAGAATGAAGCTTTGTACTAACATATGATAAACTTCATTGTTCATGCACATGATAGGATCGAGTATGGTCTCCTTATTATTTGCAAGAAATTCAAGAAATATGTGTAAATAAGTGAGATCCATTTTTAATATTATGTGAAATCTGATTTTAGATGTAAGGTGATACCTCAAGCAAACAAAGGGACCTAGTATATGCAACTAGGGTTTGGAATAAAATAATTGTTTTAAAATTAATATGGAATTTTAAATTTTGAAGTGAATTTTTTATTTAAATATGCAAGTTAAAAATCAGAAAATATTTATAAAATTAACAAGGAATTATTCCTAGGATTTATAGGGTTGTTGTGCAAAAAAGGACCTAGTAAATTTAAACTAGGGTTTGGAATAAATTACTTTTAAAATTACTAAGGTAAATTAAAAAATTTAAATGTAAAATTCTAATTTAAATATTTAGGAAAAATTAGAATAAATCAAAAGGAATTTTTCCTAGCGTTTCTAGGGATTTTGTACATAAATGAAGTCAAGTTCACCAAATGATTTAACAGTTTTAGGAATATTGGTGTATTATTCCTAATTTAATTAAGGTTATAAGTTAATTAAATTAGTAAATAGTATTACAATAGTTAAGGTACTGATTTGTATGATTTAATTTTAATTTAAACCTTTCTATAAATAGTAATAAATGTGGAGAAAATAAGACTTAGCTGTAAATAGACTAAGATGGCTATAATAGAGTCTGGAATTCACTATGTAAGACTGGGATAGTGTTTCAAATCAATTTATATCCTTCATTTTATAAAATTATAGGATCACCAAAATATGACACCCTAGGGTCTGACACTATAGTCCTCTTCTTCCATTGTTATCTAGGAGACCTGAGCTTTCTAGGTTTTGTTCATTGTGTCTGTATGAGTCTGCCTATGAAATTTTAACAATTTTATGCCCAAAGAACTCCATGTAGATTTTATTTAGTCTTCAAACCCTATAATCCATTATACTTTGACAATTTTTTTTAAAGAGGGGGTTAGCATGTGTAAGATGCATTAAACGTGTATCCATACCCCTTATGTGGGCATGTTACCTACATACCAATACTTAGAAGAAGGATCGATCCATATGTAGTTCTCCCACTTGGTGTGCTTTGTGTAATAATGTGCATGAAGATGAAAAATGCAAAAATTAGGTGTGATTGAGGTAGCGAGGGACTACTGTAAGTATTTGAGTAAGTTTGTGGCTATATTAGATGGTTATATGTAGAGAATAGGGAAATATGTCTAAGTAGTCTTGCTTGAATTCTTGTTTATTTTGTGATATTTTCCAACCCCTTCTAAATGAAATTTAAATGGGTTTTTATAGATATTTTTTGGCCATGGGTCGAATGTATTAATGTTAGGCCAACAAGAAGAAGGATATGAACTATAATGAAATGACCATTGAAGCTAAAAAAACACTTAGATAGGATTAGCAAAAATGGACACCCTAGGGTTTGGTGCTATAGTGCAAGTTAGGTGTTATTTTCTTAGGGGTACAAGACTTAAAAGCTACCTAAAAAAGGTGGAATCACTATCTGGAAGGATATGGATGATTGGGAATCATTAAAAAGGTGCTTAGGAGGGTTATGAGAGCAAGCAAGAGGGACATATGGGTTGAGTATCACCAGCCACACTCAAGTTACCAATTTTCATATTTTATATGACTACACCCTCCTTCTACCACCATTTTATATTGGTCTCAATTTTTGACCCCAAATATTAACCATTATGATTGGACAAAGGAAGATAACAACACATGGGATGAAATGTACCCATCAATTTTAAGATCTTATTGGTGGAGAAAAGTCTGAGTGATTCCTAGTATAAATTATTTCTCTGAGAGTAGGAACTATTACCACTAGGGTTCCATTTATATAAATGTTTCATGTTCATTTAATTTTTTTCTTGTTAATTAATTACTTAAATATTATTGTCTAGTTGATTCAACTAATAAAAATTTTACTTTTTATTTCACTGTAATTCCTAACACAACCTAAACTATGGTAGGGAATCATTCAAAAAGTAAAAAAGAGAGAGGGTAGGTAGAAAAAATAGGGTGTCTTTGATGTAAGTGAGTGTCTTGGTGCTAAGGAACTAAAATCATGTATGACTATAATTATACCACTGCATGCCTAGTATATTTATTACACAAACATGAGACACTCAATAGGCAAGCTTATAAGGACAAGTGTGAAAGATATTTATTCATTAAATCCATTATAAATAAAACTATTGGTATTCAGAATCTATTACACACAATGACTAAGAGGATTATAAATAAAGCATGAAAGAACTCAATAAACTAATTATGACACTATTGCATAACATAACTAAGACAATCATTTGAAAATAAGCACATTAATAGTCCTAGCACCAATTAACCATCTAAATCAAAATAATATAGATAATAAATTAATAAAATTTGTATTTATCATTTTAAAATCATTTTTTTATAATCAATATCCCCTAGTAATCAATTAAGGCCAAAGGTCTGGGAGAAAAGCTGGTCTAATCTAGGCCAATTCTAATAGTAGTTTGATGCCTAAATGCCTACCATGTATGTGTAGTCAAGGTAAAAAAACAAAGGAAAGATATTTGAAATCCTATCATGATCCTAAAAATGTATCAACCCCAAAATTATTGACCTTGGATAATGGAGATGTAGCCCCCTCAAAAAGGAAATTTGGGAAACTCATGGCCTTGTCTACTAGCTTATCCCACAAACATGGCAGTTACAAATATTCAATGATGATTAGGAAATGTGGTTGATATTTTGATAGACTTTCCATATTGACCATGATTATGACTCAAATTTGTTACAATGGCATGTAGAGATGATCCCCATTCATCCCACTCATTTACTTTTGAACCAAATTAAGTACATAGTCCAATCTTAGGCCATGACTATTTTAATGAGTGAGATGACTTACAAATTTGATATGATTATATTATTAATAATGATGTTATAATGTCATTTGGTTGGACTAATTAGGCCATGCATCATTTAGTATCTATCTTTAGGTCTTCAACTCTTTGCTCTGCCAGCACTTATCCTCACCATATTGGCTCATGGCCCCTTTTCACTAAATCTTTTGGCTTCCCTATGTTCTTAGGTTATTTATTTATATTATGCATATTTTTACAAGATATACATCCATAAATTTTAATTTTGATGTTTTTTATATGGTGGGATTCCATTAGGTCAATGACTTAGGTTTGATATTTGATGATGGGTAGACAACCATTAATTTCTTTCTTAGTACCATAATGACATCATTAGGTGGACACATGATCACCTCTAATTAGTCTTGATCCATTTAGACCTTGATAAATCTAACATCTCCAGGAACTAATAGGTATAACATCTTCCACATGTCTTTTCCTCACTCATCGAGCTCTCTATCATCACCATGGCCATGTGGATTCTTCTTAGCCATTCTAGGATTCACTTTATGATTTTCTAGTCATCACTACATGGTGTCTTTTTAGGTTTATAGGCTCTCTATGCATTTATACTAATACTTCTAATGTACTGGGCTTCCAAGTTAATGTTGTTAATCCTCCATGATTTTAGGCTTCTAAGATGATGCTACATGGTGTAATCTCAGGCCCTCAGGGGCATGGAGATTTGCATTATTGTTATACTCTTAGGTCACTAGGATAGTTCTCTAATGTTTTTGATTTTTTCATCTTTTGTTAATGCCTTCAATTATATGTTAGGCTATTTATGTGATCATTTCATGTGGTGCAATCTTAGGAACTAGGGGCTTTAAAAAGACATGCATTTTCTCAAAATATTTGGCTCTAAATCCATGTGTCAACAAGATTTGGATGTGTGGAAGAATCTAAGGATCTTAAGAGACTTAACACTTAGAAATTATTTAAATTTAGGAAGCCTATGAAATAATTTTAGCTTTGGTAATATCCTAGGATCGAGACACATGGTCTAGTAAATTAAATTTGTGGCATAGAAACCTATCTACGGGCCCATGAACATGGGTTTAAAGTCCCAAAATTTTATTGAAGGGTCAAGAACCACTTGCACAAAAACACAAAGGTATCAAATAACTTAAAATGGGATTAGTCAAGTTATTTAATTAAAACCAAATCAAAATCAAACTAAGTAGAGCCTAAATGGAGTTTTTACCACTTTAAAATTGTCTAAGTTCATTAAAATTAAACATTTAAAGTTCTCATTTAGACTTAATGTGTTAAACAAGATGAAAAAAGAGGGTCCCAATTTGAGAATGGGAGACATTTTGGGACACAATAAGATGTACCTTATATTTAGATTATACACCCTCCAAAGACCATACATCAACACATTTATGAATATGCATTTTGGGACACTATCCTTCTAAGGAAAATGGCTACTGATTCGTGATCACATGTGTTATTTGAAATTGAGCTCATAAAAATTCTCAAGTATCTTCCTAGTGTAAATTATTTGACTTGTGTATTACCCACCATGTCATAGTAGTGTTCTTTAGATCATAATTCAATACACTTACTCAATGAGCTACATTTGGAACATGTTACTCTAACCTAGACATAAATTGGCCCAAGTTCTTAGTTGCAAAGTATTGAGGTAATTATCATTCTTTAATAAAAATCATTTTCATTGCTCTCACCTCATGTTCTTCTCTTATCCAATTTAGTATATGGGTATCTAAATCATCCTTCACTAAAGACATAGCTTCCCCCTATGGAACACCTTCCTAAGTTTAGTGTAATCCATGTCTGTAGCACCCTCTTGATATATCAACTCTACTTTATATATTCTTGGTGATAACACACATGGAGACTTATACTCCCCTATGTAGAACAGTGGAAAATTTTACTTTTTACCACATGTCTAGATGAAGGTTGTTATATTTTTTATAATGGATAGAGTGGTTCTATTTTTAAATGGAAAAGGTTGAACTTTATAGATCTTAGTGTATTTTTCTTAGCCTCTATGTCAAATTTAAATCAATTATTATCCCCATAGTCATAGGGTTATTCAAGTTCTTTAGGACTGATATAAGTATTGATTTTAAATTTATTCATAGGTATGATAATAATCTTATCCTTTGGTGTGATTCCAACTAATTACACACTATGTTGATGGTCATATACTCATCATATGCTTACTTATTTTTTATCAACATAGGGTAGTGTGTTTCATCGATATTTATATCTATGACTTCAAAATCACCTCACAAACTTAGATCAAAAATTTTGATTTCTACATCTTCTATCGCCCAATAGGTTCTACCCTTTTATAGTCTATGAGACTCAACATAAGTAAGTTGTAACTGATAATATGTCTTCCAATGGCTTCCCATGTTGAATGAGGGATCATATTTATTATAATTCTAAATTTTAATATAACATTTGGACCCTCATATCCATCCAATTTGATAACCATTTGAGAGTAAAATCTCATGGTTTATTGGTATGTACATACCATACCACCTTATCATTGCATTATTTCCCTCTTTGTGCATAGTCTAATAGATTATGCAAGAGGTTTGTGATGTTCTAAAATATATCCTCATTTCATAGAGTGATTACCAATTTGAGTAGATCTATCAAAGTAGTAACTAATCCATTCTACCTAATAATGTACATGATTTTACCATACATCTATGTGTCAATGACTATAGCATCACTTTCAGTTGTAGTTTGGTGTTATATATTCTATAATATCTATGTTTCCTAATTTATCAAACCCTTTTATATTGTAATAATAGGATATTTTTATTTCTACACCTTTCTAAATTATTGATTATGGCATATCTAAGGGTGGTAATATTTATTTTGTGTGTTGATGTTGAGTGATTATTTGTATGTACATATGATCCCTTGGGTGTAAATTCACCATGTTTAAATTTCAAACTAGTTTTTATTTTCTCTACTTTTCTAAAATAGGGCAATATTATGTATGATGTTATCTTGGAATTCTACAATATGTGCAGTAGACATGCCTTTACAGATTAGTTGGATAATTCCATTTGAAGTTATTGTATTCTCCACACAGATAATAGATAATAGATTGTTGGCCCTATATCTCATTTGGTATGTGAATACCTCTTTGGTATCCACCTTGTTTTTTTGACCATCATACCCTCCTTGTCACTGTAGTGAACTCCACCCATGTTTATTTTGAACATCATATCCCTCATATGGCCCTTATGTAGAATATGGACCCCATCATATTGGTTATTGTTAGGGTGACATAATATTATATGATTTATGATATTGAGGATATGGTAGAATCTATTAAATATAATATTTTAGAGATTGTGATGTCCATCTTACTAAGCCCTGAGGATGATACTAAGTTATAGTTATCATTTTTACATCTGGTCTTGAAATCCTTAATTTCATAATAGGGATATATTGTGCAACTAATTATAGATGATATTTTGTGATTATGTAGCACCTCAGTCTTGTACACTTGGCAAACTCATGACCCTAGTTTTTTATCTTATTTCTACACTTGGCATACTCCTGCAAGCCTCACATCTACTCTAGCTTGTTCCCTTTAGCCTATCTCTTAGTCTAACTAGCCTTATATTAATGCCACATATATTTCATCTTTTCTATAATGCTTAAAATTTACATATCTTACACCTCTATAAGTTTTGAGCCTATGCTTGCTCTCTTTCTCCCTGAACACTAACATTCAGTTTATATAGTAGCATCAATGTTACTATCCTAATCTGATACAAGTGTCTAGTGCCCTAAAACTCATCCAATTTGGAAATTAAATTTATTATAATGGTTAACCCAAGTGCTTTATTGTGAGTTATATCCCAATGAGATTAGTAAAAATACAATATCAAGCCTCATTCATTACTCACCTAGAAAATACCAAAGAGACCAAGGCACTTATCAGTAAGCACTCTATCAAGCACTTAATTGATCAAATCATCCATATTTCTATACTAGTCATAGGTATAGCACATCTACAGGTTTAAATTACTAAAGGAGTATTCATAAGGCCATATTTTCCAAGTAGCAATCTAGGTCATTGTTGTACTTACTTTAAACACCTTACATGATTCTCACACAAGCCAACACATAGGTGAGAACTACATGAGTCTAAGGCCCTCTTATAGATAATTAGATATGTAGGTAGTTTCCTTTGATAGAGAGGTCATTATGGGTCATCTTGACACTATGTGCCTACTAACCCATTTTTCCCAGGGTCACATTAAAGATAAAAAGTTGGGGTTTTGTCATTTCACTAAGAACAATAGTCCATGACCAAAAAATAAATGCACTAAAGTGAAGTTAAATCCAAACATAAAATCATCTAAGTGGTTGTATCCTATTTTAATGAGTATTTCATATAGGACACTAGCATTGAACACAAACACTAGTGTCGACATAACTATCTCAAGCTGATGCAAGTGTCTAGAGAGACAAAGGCACCAAATCTAGAATCTGAAAACTATTTTAGAACTATCTTCCTACCTGTTTCCTACTTATACTATATCTAACATTTTATTATCATCAAAAATAGATAAGTACTTTCTTTTATATCATGTATATATTTGGCATTGTTGTACTTTTCATTAATAACATATCTTGATATAATAAATCCAATATATGGTACATATGAGTTTAGCACATTAATTAGCTTACTATAGATTTGATATTCACCCTTGTGCCATATTATTTGTATATCCTTAACCCTAACCACTAAATTAGGTACCATATCCAAAAAAACATTAATACATTTGGTTAACATGATCTTTGAACATCAAACCCTAGGCCATTTAGGGTTTTATAATTTTTTATGATTGTTGTACTATTTCAAACTTCTCATTTGTAAAGTAATGGAAAATGTTAATGCAAAAACCTGGTTCCAAATGGAAGATGAAGAATCATTGATTACTCATCTCAACAAAAATAAGGGTTTAATGGATGTATTTTGGTATGTTACAAGAGATTAAATAAGCAAATAAGATAAAACCAAGGCTGCCTCACCTAGTAATTATGAATCCATAGAAGCTAATATAACTCATCCCAAACTATAACTTAATACATATAATGGGGGCATAGATTATGTGCTCTAACCTTTATTCCTAGAAACTATTATTGATACATATATTCATAAATTACATATTGTTTCAACATAAATACTGGTTTTAATGCTATATTATTACTCAAAACATGTTTTTAGCCCTTGTGGTAACTATTCAAATTACTAATTAAAATCTCATAGGGATTATATTTCAATCACTCCTTAAAGTCATAAATACCTTACATGATAAGGTTACAAACATTGAACAAAAGGCTTCAAATTCTTCACATGCCATAGATTTAGAATATGTGTTGTATAACCTTCTTGTATCTGAGATCTCTTTGCACCCTTTGCAAATTAGATTTTTTGCACCTAAGTTCATATTTTATGATGGAAAGGGTTATCCTAAACAAAATATTCCAACCTTATATGTAACATGTGTTGATTATGCTTCAAATGAAAAAAATTTGACCAAACTATTTCCAAAGATCCTCAAGGACTATGCTTTGAGATGGTTTTATGATTTACCTATCCACTTTATGAAAGAATTTAAACCTCGTGAAGATCAATTTTTGTCACACTTTTATATTAACATTACCAAAAAGGTTTTATATGCTCAAATTTCAAAGATAAAATAAGGAACCAATGAACTAATCATTGAATATGTGTTGATAATGCTAGCCAAAATGACCAATCCTATGGTAGACAAAGAGTTACAATACATATTCAAGAAAAGTTTACTAGATCATTTACATGAGTCCATTATTTTCAAAAACTTTCAATCTTTTGATGACCTATGCCATGTTTTATGGGATCATGAGATGAAGTTTATGCCATTAAATAAGATCAATTATGTAGCAAGCACACCATATACATCTACAACTAGGACAAAATTTATAATAAAACTAAGTTATAAGATAAAACCTCTTATCCTAAAAATAATATAACCACCATGGTTAACATAGTTACATAATAGCCTAATCAACTTGTCCTATCTAATACACCAAGGAGATAGTTTACATGTTTACCTAAGCCTCCTACTTCATTACTCCTATAGTTTTTAGAGTGTCATTTTATATTTATCCCTCCTCCTATAGAGGTTAATGTAAATAAACCTCTACTAAAAGTATATGACGCAAATTCTTATTATGACTATCACCAAATACTTATTCATTCTACATATATATTTTTTATCATAAATCATAAGATATAAGACCTCATCAATCACCAATAAAATAAAATTTGATGATCCTCTAAAGGAATCAAGGTCACAACCTAGTGATCACCATAAATAGAAAATATTTAGGAATCCTTTACAAGACCATTCTAAGAAGGAACCAAAATTTAAAATGGCATATATTTCACATCCTCATCCATCATATTATGGACACCCACTAAATAGGGTCATTGGTACTTACATGAGAAGTATGCCTCCTATGGTTTAGAAACCCACTATTTCCTTTGATGATAGTGCAATTAAGGATGATGACTTTGATCTTCATTCTCTATTCATTTTGAGCATACCTTGATAAACACCCTATATGTATTGCTATGATTTATAGTGATGCAATAAAAAAAATTCACCATGACATTACTTATGTATTTGGATTATACTCATCATGATTTACTCCCCTCTACTAGATCAGTCAGAGCATTTGATGGGACCTCCCTTAAGGTTCTAGGTGAGATTGATCTACCTTTACAGGTCAATCCTACACATGTGGTTACTACTTTATTATGTATACCTTATACAAGTGTCTTTGACATGTTGTTGGTATGAATTTGGATACACACTCTTTGAGTAGTACCTTATATAGTGCATAGGTGTGTTAAGTACATTAATGCCAATTGAGTATTACAGTTTCCAATATTCCATATGAGCATCCTCTGAAACAAGATAAATTCATATCTAGGTAGTTAATTATCAAGCCTATTAAGGCTAATCCACCAAAAATGGTAAGTCAAAAATCAATCCTCTTTACTAGGTGGACAACACTTAAGATACCTTTACATCAAAGACAAACAGTGTATTCTACAAAATCTTCATTTTATACAAACCATATTGAGATATCTAAAGCACCTAAACAATTTCTTACTACATATATTCCAAATAAACCATAGAATACATAGATATGGGTTCTAAGAAACCATATTCCTTTTATTGGTACTTCATGACCCTAGAGTCCCACTATACATACACTAAGCATCACATATAATATACTGATATATATTTCACATATACATGCTCCTTGTAATTACCAAAAATTTATTGCACTAAGTTCTGAGTGCGGAGATACCTATGATCATCTTTTGGATGAGATCATATGATGATATTGTCTCTTCTAGAAAATACTAAAAAAAAATCCAAAAACACTTTTGGCACTTACATGTTCTATTGACCCATTGGCATCTATGTATTAGTTCTATGTTGAGGACTAGCATATCATTTTACTACTACATATACATACATAGGCATACATAGATACATTATACACTTATGTGTTTTGGGCCTTCTCTCTACTCACATCATTAGGTATGTTAGGGGAATCCATCTTCTACAATCTTGATATACACATAATATATGATTTGATGATCACTCTACACTATCATGTTTGAGATTACATATGTACTTAAGAATGCCTATTATTAATGTTTATTCTTTATATAGGGTACTTGATATTATATGCACTTAATATTTTTTCATAACACATTCGACCCATTGGCCACTATGACATGTTTATGCTAGTTTCTTATGCCTTTCCTTCACACACTTTCTTGAGTGTTTTGACTTGCTATTGTCTTACTTTTTTGAGCATTTGAAAAATCTCCATTTTATGTGTCCCTTGTGCCTATGATTACTTTCTTGGACATTTTAATGTCATTACATTATTGCACATTTTAATATCTCATTCATTAATTTGTGGACATTTGACTAAGTCATATCCATTCGATTTCACGGTATTTGAATATGCCTTTTGACTTGATTTTGAGTGCTCTTGTGTGTGTGATTGTTTGAATATTAGCTTGTATTATTACTATATAGATGTTTCCATGATATTTATTATGCATCTTAGGCCTACATGTGATCACATCAATTTTATGAGATTCAAAGTTACATCTACCTAGACATATTTCCTTCTTTATGCTACATGGTTACATTTGTAGATTTACATTTGTCTTACCCTTTTGAGGATAGCTAACTAACATGTAATATATTTCACTCACCTTAAAGGGTAGGTATATTAGTGTGGTCATGTCATGGTGACATGGATTCCACATTTTTAATATTTTATAGACTAAAGTGGGGCCATGTTTTGAAATCATGTTATCCACACTCACATAGTATAGAGCACTTGCACCAATTTGTAGATTCAATGGGGGAATGTCATATGGACATAGATTCCACACATTTATAATTTTAAATTTAGTGGGTGCATGCTTTTAAATCATGTCCTCCACATCCATTTAGTATGGTAATTATAATTCACAATTTTAGTGGGGGAATGCTTTGGAAGCATGTTCTCTATACCTACTCAATTTTTAGCATCTCTAGTTTACAGTGGGGGCATGTTTTGGAAATATGCCATCCACATTGGTACTTATATCAGTTTCAAATTTCTCCATATATAGTGGGGGAATTCTTTGGAACCATCTCTTCCAAACTTACACAATTTTTTGAATTGATTAAAGTACACAATTATATGATTTCAATACACATTTTTGGAAGAATTTTATACATGGTACCATTATTACACATAGTTTTATCGTGAGACAAATCTAAGGTGCATAGGTTATGCAACATGTGCCTAATATTCAAAAATATAAATCAAATTCATATTCTAAAATTATTTTACATATTGATACCCAATAGACTTTTATAGACTTTAGTGAGACAATCTACTATAGTAGTTGGTTCACCTTTTGGTATGGTTGCAGTGATTAAATAACTTAATCTTTCCAAGGTTTTAGTTTGGACTTGATCATCCAACTCAGCAGGTTAAAAGTATCATTGAGGTGCAAAGTTTATCTAATATCAATTTCCAAGTGAAACTCACTTTTTATCCAAAGTTGGGGGTATGTGCCTCTCTCTCTCTCTCT